>JANHMN010000010.1:30802918-30825037 GCA_030674055.1 Rhabdomys pumilio | reverse complement strand
TGCTTTGCTTTGCTTTGCTTTGCTTTGCTTTGCTTTGCTTTGCTTTGTTGTTTGATACAGGGTCTCACCATATAGCTCTGGTTGTCTTGGAACTCACAAGTAGTAGATCAGATGGTCCTGAGATTCACAGAGTTTCTGCCTCCGGACACAAGCAGTAAAGGTATGCCACACCAATCCCAGCAGGATTGTCATTTCATTTTTATTTCACAAGGAGAATAAATATATTGTTGTTATAAATATCGCATGGGACATAGTTCTACTCCACGATTACTTGTTCTTAGTATGGAACTTAAGTTTAACTGAGTTTCCTGAAACTCATCTGCCAACCAAGACACAGGTAGGCAGTGCCACCAAGTCACAAGTCACACAGACTCTGATTCAAAGATCCATCAAGGACTTTGTATATGGTCTTCAAATGCTGAGTCAGCTGGAATCCAAAAACCTTGTTACAAGACCAAAATTCGACAGTGTGCACTTGTAGATACTCACTTTACCTTGTTGTATTTAATAATTCTATCTGGGTTCACTTGAACTGGGGAGTCACTTTTACAGTGAGATTATTAACTTTAATCCCAATTGCTCTTCCCTGAACCCAGGAGATATAAACAGTATTTTAAAAAATCTTACATTATTAACCCAGACAGAAAACTCAGATTCACTTGGAGAAAATGTCTCCAGCTAATTGATGGCTATCACCAGTAAACTCCTCACCCTCAGAAATCGGTAGTTTCCACAGAAAGATGGGGTTTTCTGTGGCCAATAAACGAAATTGAAAAATCTCCAGCCAACTGTAATAAACACAGAAGTGAAAGCTAATAAAACACCACCAGGCATTTCAAGGTAACTCAGCAGGAGAGAGCTCACCAGTATAGATGTGTTTACAGACGGTGACTAAAGATATAATAATAATTAATCTGCTTTTGAACTAATGAACAAATCACATGCTTCCTTAAAATATAAAAGCGCAAAGCTCTTAGCTGCTAATTAAGTTCAGGAGTGGAATAAACACTTGACTAGAAGTAAAGAATAAGGGTCATAAACAATAATATACAGCTGTCTGCATCCTACCAGCCCGTCTCAGGAGAAACAAGTGCCTTATTCAAAATGCAAGAGCTGACCCAAAGCTCCCATTCACCTGTGGCCTCTGCATCTTAACCAGATCCATGGCCATTTACTGCTGGATACATTTCTACCCCTTTAAGGAATTTTTGTAAAGTGAGTACGCTAAATTTGACACAAGAGTGCTAAATGTAGCATTTAAAAAAATAATGATAATATTTAAAGCATGTTCACTTCAACTAGAAAACAAAAGGGTAAATACTTGCAGTCTGGTAAATTAGCTATACTGCCTCCTTTGTAAGTTTTAGAGTTGGCTACATGAATAACCATTCCTTGTGCAGAACTGAACAGAAGCAGGTTGCTTCATGTCTGTAGATAACAGAAGGAAGGAAGGAAGATGATAGGCAGGTAGACAAAGAGATGAAAGACAGACCAGCAATTGACATACCACAGTACAGCCTACACCAACAAATTTTCTTTCTCTTTTTTAATTTTTGCAGGGAAAAATCAAAACATAAAGACTTTACGATGCACGGAAACTGAGACACTAAAGAAACTCTAAGGAAGCTGTCCGTAGCCAAAGCCCTGTTAGAACACAGCTGTGCTTCGCTTCACTGATGGCTAACCCTGCTTTCCTGCTCCAAGACCAAAGCCCTTGTAACCCAGAGCCCAAGTCACGAAAAATCTAAACTATTTACTAACTTGCTCAAAGGGAATGATGTGAGAATGATGATCTCTAAGATGGATAAGAAGACAGATGCCACTTAACACAGCCTACCACAGTCTGCATGCCGCAAAAGGCTTCCGATGAATAACAACAAAAATCTCCATAGATTTGCTGCTTAGTTTTTTTAAAAATAAATGAAGAAACAGTCTATGCCCTGAGCCTTTCCTCATCTTATTGCTTCACTTGGCTTCAATATATTCCTTCTCTTAAAAAAAAAAATAGGCATTCAAAAGACTCCAAAACCTCAGCTTACTTCCTCTAAGCAGTATACTTCCTGTGCCACCACCCCCGCCCAATTCCATTTTTCATTGTGTTCTTGCAAACCTGTAGCATCACCTTCACAGGCCCATTTTCTCTAGTCCTTGGGGAATCACTCCACTCATGCAGTAGACAGAGTAGGAATATATTCCCAAAGGCAAGAATTGATATGGTGAAGACAGAAGATGGAAAATGGGCAGTGACTACTTATCAGTGTGCCTTGGCTGTCCTAGTCTCCTCTAGTGCTTTTCCCTTCCTCTCCATCTGACTGTATGCAGATATTCCTTCTGCATAGTAGATGAAGATGCACTGCCTTTATGCACTGGTACCTTCCTCTACAAGTCTAAGAAAAAACATGAAGAGTGGAAACCTTCTTCCAACCATCATTGCCATCAATTCCCTTTGCTTTTAGTAATACATTTCAGCTAGGACTACGTAGTTATCTACCTCAGAAAAAATACACCCTATTTTAAAAAGATAAGAAAATAAGAAAACAGATTATCTGGGTTTTTTTTTTTTTTTTTTTTTTTGGAGAGGAGCAGAAGTATTGAAGGAAAATGTTATGACACTGTTGTTCTAGAATAAGCAATGGAAATACAGAAATCTTGTGAGAAATAACAGTTGGGGGCAAGACAAACAGAAACAGATCAAACTCTTTGATTCTCAAAACTAAAAGAAAAAGACAAATGTTCCTAAAGTCACGCTATCAGAAGATTTGCCCATGTACACCATCCATGCCTCCCTCGTAGCTTCACCAGGCCCACAATAGCTGACAAATCCTCTGAAAGGCCACTGTAGCATCCTCTGTTCCAAAAATATGGCACTGCTTGTAATAAGGTAAGACTTCATACGACGTCCGAATATTTCTCATCACTTTACAGGCTACATTTCTGAAAGGAAAAAGTATTTGAGATTGATAAGACCATAGACCTGTAGAAAACCTAAGGTAAAAGCAGATAGTATGACCATGTCTCAATCCCAGGCCGTCACTCTCTGGTGACAAGAAAGTAAAAGACTTAGATAACATTCAGCAGACAGCTTACCTTCTGCTTAGTCAACAGAATTGTAATTGCTTCTAACCACGGTCAAGGAAGGTGGACACCATCTCACAGAAGATAAACTATGCCTCTCGTAAAACTCATCCTCAAACCACCACCACCCTCAGACTGTCGGCCCTTCCCAATATCTGACTATGTGCCCAGTGATTTCGTCTAGGCACACTGTGAACGAGTTATTTCCAACATACACAAATGGAAATCTTCATTTGGAGAAATAGTTCCTAATGAACCACCACACGCTCTATAATCTTTTGAAAAATTCTCATATAAAGCTGTATTTGTGGCTATTTATAAGTCTTAGAACAATGATATTGTAAAGATTTCGAGGAGCCCAACAGAACACAAAGCCAAGTTCACTGAATCATGTTGAGCCACCTCTTCTCGACATCTTAGATGAGAGAATAGACTCCTCACCAGGTTTTGTAGCCTTTTGCTTGCATGGTGACTCTAATTTCTACACTTGGAGAAACCCTATACACTGTCAGAGCCTTTGTCCTATTGCCATTGTCACCCAGATCCTGTGACTCACACGGAACATCTTAGAAGTAAAATATTGTCCTCCTCACTTCCAAATAGGACGATGATCTCAAAACGTCAGTTCAATTTACAGTCAAATTCCTGTCTGTTCAAGGGTAAACTCTAGAAGCATTTTCCCAATAGAATTATCAAGATATATGTTGTGTGGGCCCCATGATGATTTTAGAGAAGAAATTATACAATATGGCTTAAATAGGCTTTTGTGGGTTGGCCTGGAAACCTAACACTGTTACTATGGAAAATGTTCAAACTCCACAAACAACTCTGTTCCCAGTGAACTTTTGAATGCAACCTATTTTAAATTGGGGGGTTGCATATTTATTTAGACTTAAAATATACAGAAATGAAGTTATTAGGTAGGAAATATTATAGTTAGACTTGTATTGATAAATGTCTCTCTGCCATCTTGGATACGATAGATTTAAATGGAAGAGGTTGCATCCTCTTGCAGTAACAAGCAATGATGCAAAATGAAAATTAAATATCTACCAAATTAAATTCATATTGAACTCTGGAATCACCTTACAAAGTAATTAGATATTAGGCTATGTATTGGGACATAAGTCACAGTACCAAAGTCTTCCATTGTCACATCTTCAGGGTCATTGGGAAATGTTCAAAGCAGTGGTAATAGTGGGCATGGGGGACCCTCAGCTAGCTAGCAAAAAATATTTGTGAATATGTAAAGTTGAATACAAATCTTTAAAATTTGATGTTTAAAATTAACAAACATTTATACTGGTCTTGTTCCTCCCCAACAAAAAGGTCAATTTCTTCTTCTCCTACCTGTTTCTCTTTCTGGTTGTTGTTGTTGTTGTTGTTGTTGTGTTTTTATTTTCAACATGGGTTTTTCTGGGATGCTAAGACTCATTCAAGGGAATTTTAGCCACCAGAACAACTGAAATTGCAGGGCCTATAAAATCCAAGGCAGCTAGTGAACTTCTTGAGCCAATACTAGCCATTGATTAGAATGTATTAATGGAAAACTGGCTAGCTGATAGGGCAGAGGCTAGTGAGGTTTTTGTTTGTTATGTGGCGATGGTGGTGGTGGTGGTAGTTTTTTTTCTTTATTATTCAAGATGTAAACAATGCCATCTAAGGACCCAAATATATTGCAACATTGTTATTGATTATTTTTCTTTATTATTCAATGTAAAAAAAGTATCATCTAAGGATCAAAACATATTGCAACATCTTCTATCTTAGTGTCCTCAAGAGCTGAGCCTGGAACCCAGGATGTATCCAGCATCAGTTCTTTTGCATTCCATCCTGTTCGTTACCACAAGCACACTACCTTCACAGGGATCCATGTGGCAATTCTCACCAAGCTAGTCACCTGACAGCCAGAGTCTATTCTGCTGACAAATGTAGTCTATTCTGCTGACAAATGTATATACCATCTCTAAAGAGTTAATGCTAGAATAATCTTTTAACTGCAAGTGAAAATGAATTAACTTATCTCTACCTTAAATAAAATATTATGATTGAATGCTATGGGGGCTTTTCACTACTGTAATTACTATAACATATTTAAATTCTGATGAAATCATAGACCTTGAAGTTGGCTTCTGGGGAACTGGCATATTGAAGAAACAGAAAAATAGCTTCATTTCATAAAAGGGTAAAAAAAAAAATAGCGATTCCAATTGAAATCAGGGGCTAATATAGAAAATCTATTTTTGTTAAGATCTTTTCTTTGTGAACTCTTGGTTTTTAAAGTATCCTACAATTCTTTCCATAGTGCAGTTTTTACCTTCGACATAGATTACAAAGGTCAGTAGATACCTATAAAAATAACATAAAATATAAACAGTTACAACATAAAACAGTAAGGCTTAGACCTAGGTGTTCATAATGCTTTGAAAATTATCGGTGAGATGCTGGTGCTTGTTCGATTGGTTAACTTGACTGCCCCTCTGAGCACATCGCTGTACTGCTCCCTGGAAATGCTGTCTCCCCGCGCTAATTAAAGAATGTTTTTAACTCCTCATAGATCAATGTTATACATGCACATCTTCATAACCACTTTTATTGTCTTAGTTATGTCCACTGTCACCCTGTCCTTTCTCTCTTCATTAGGTCTATGAAATGATAGAGGCCCCGCCAGGTAAATTATGGAAGAAACAGTCACTACTTTCGGTGCTTGTCATTAGGCAAAACTGAAGCTGCGGTCTCAAAACTCCAGAAAGCATAGTTCTGCACAGGTGAGACCTGGGAAAACCAAAAGCCTGTACAGGGCAGCTCATTCTTCTTTCTCAGTATGAGTTCCAAAATCCGTGACTTTGAAAGGTGGCTTCCATGAAAAAGCATTAACATTATAGAGGAAAGAGACTTGTCAATGTTCCTGAACTATACTTTTCATTCACAAAATGTAAGTTTTCAAATGAAAGCATATAAATAAACTTTCTCCCAGCACCAGCACTCCATTAAACACAGTTATCTGTCAAGCCTTATTCCAACGCTGAGAGAAATCAGTGGCCAGAGATGTAAATGAAGCAGGTTCTCTATGAGGCTCTCCATGCCTTTCTCCCCAAAGTGCAATTTAGCCTTCTTCAATAACATCTCCATCTTCTGCTATATTTCAGATTCAAAATTCTCCAATCCCACCTCACTGCCAGCGTAAAAGCAAACTCGCTTCCTCATGGACCCACGAGAAGCCTCCAATTTCTCAACAAGCAGAAAGCTCTACAAATTACTGCCATGCCCAAGAGAAGAGCAAATCAAATTGCTTCTGAAAGCTACAAAGAGAAGCAAAACCTAAAAGCTCTCATTCTTAATCTAAAAACAATGCATATGTATGAGCGACACTAAAGTCTAAATATATACTTTGTATTTCACCCACACTGCTTATGACTACAGATTTTTGCCAAAAATATTACATTTAAGCATAATACCTCAACTTTTTGAAAATCTCCAAATCCCTCATTTCCTCCCCACTGCCTACCCCCCACCCAAATACACTACTACAAACTTCTGGTAAAAAGATAGGAAATCTTATCTGAACAATGAAGAAACTAATATAACCTGACAGAAAAAGTCTGGGCTTGGGGGCTGTCCCTTAGTTTATGAGGAAAAGGTTTATAGAGCCCCCTGCCCCTAATGAAATCATAACAATAAAGAATTTATTTAATATCTCTAAAGCTCAGCTACACAATGTCCTCTAAGGGCAAATAACCATAATGAGAGAACCTATGAAGCTGGTACTCTCAAGTCCAGTACTATTGGCATTTGGGACCACATAATTCTTCTCTAGAGGTGTGTTCTGTGCATAGCTGGATATTTAACATACTGAATGCTAGCAGCACCTCCCTCCTGTTAGGAGAAACCCTAAGTCTCTAGTCTTGGTCCCAAATGTTCCAAGATGAAATTTTGCCATGTTGTAGCTTGTGAGTTATCTAATAGAAATGTTTAATAAATAGTAATCACTGTTATCATTGCCATTATCACTACACATATCCACTAGACACTGGTTATGAGATAAAAATTGTGATACAACCCACATTTCAAAGTTTCTAGATACTATCTTCGAAAATATCCATCACTGACAAACATGATATCCTAAGTTTCTTTTGGGTGCTGTGATAAAACACTGACCAAAGCCGACCTGGGGAAGAAAGGAAATTTTGTGGTTGTTGTTATTGTTGTTGTTGTTGTTTATACTTCTCTTTGTAGTCCATCATCAATGAACTCCAGGATAGGAACTCAAGCAGAGACCAAGAGAACAGAACTGAAGCAGAGACTATAGAGGGATACTGCTTACATGTTCATCCTTTCTTCTACAGCGTAGTCCTACCTGCCCAGCAATCACACTGCCCACAGAGCACTGGGTCCGCCCACATCAATTAGAAATCAAGAACATGCTCCCAAAGACATCCCACAAGCCCATATGATAAAGACAATTTCACAGTTGAGGCCCCTACTCCTCAATGTATTGACAACCAATATTAGCCATCAGCGAGGGCAGGACTGATTGCTGTACTGACTGGTTTTGTATCAACTTGACACAAGCTGGAGTTATCACACAGAAAGGACCCTTCCTTGAGGAAATGCCTCCATGAGATCCAGCTGTAAAGCATTTTTTTCAATTAGTGATCAAGAGTGGGAGGGCCCATTGTGGGTGGTGCCATCCCTGGGCTGTTATTCTTGAGTTCTATAAGAAAGCAAGCTGACTAAACCAGGGGAAGCAAGCCAGTAAGTAGCATCCCTCCATGGCCTCTGCATCAGCTCCTGCTTCCTGACCTGCTTGAGTTCCAGTCTTGACTTCCTTTGGTGATGAACAGCAATGTCAAAGTGTAAGCTGAATAAACAGTTTCCTCCCTAACTTGCTTCTTGGTCTTGATGTCTGTGTAGGAATAGAAACCCTGACACTTGAATGAGATTCAATGTGATACCTATAATTCTTATGAGCAAAACGGGAATTTGAGAGAAACAAGAAGGAATGTAAAAGCCACATCTTTGACAGATGAAGAAAGGATGGCCACAGAAAGCACCACTTTTTAGACATGTTAATTTGAAGCAGGGCTGTGACAGAAATACTGACACACTCCCAGTTCAGCTAATATTTCACTTCACCATGACAGGTATATTGGGAAATTCCATATTACACTGTCAGACTTTCCAGTGTCTACCTGCTGTCCAGTGTGTTTTCACACTAAGTCCCTCTGCTTCTGGCTAAACTCCTAAGACTCTATTCCTGTTTCCACCACCCTTCTGCCCAGGTCTTCAGAAGACTGACAGTTCTCTGGTTAGACTACAGAAGACAAATTTAACGGAGGCAAGGTCGGGTAACAAGAAACCAGCATCCTGTCTGTTTACTGTGCCATGACAAACATTTTCATGGCAGCCATCATCCACTGAGGTAAAACAGTCAGCCTTTCATAACCCCACTTAATCAACAGACATTGCTTGGTCAGATTGATTTCATCTCTAGATTCCACACTAATACTACTTACTGCCTGTTGAATTTTCTAAGAATGTTTGATGTTTAAATGGCATGACATAGTGACTACCTGTTTTGTAAACAGTGTGGAATGGATTTATCCGCATTGTAATTGAAAACACATCATCTTTCCTCTTATAATTTTGTAACTTGAGCATTTACTAAAAGGTCCATGGTAAAGATACAGTGTCAAGTGTGTTGCTATGTTCTTGAAATTAGAGAATAATCAACCAAAAAGTTAAACAAAATAAAAATGAAACCCGTGATTTTTGTCTAGTCACTAATTACAGTGACTAGGGACATAGACATCATCTTTATATTCCCATGGTCACAGCTGGGATCCTCATCTGACCTGTCTCTGTCACTGTTCTCTTTGAAGCATCAACCCAGATGCTTCAAGTTGATCAATTTACGTGATAAATGAATCCGTACTGCTGTAGTACAGGGATATACAAAAATTGCCTCATGAAGAAAAAAAACTGGTGGGGTGGAGGAACTTAAAGTCTAGTAAATCTGACGTCCGCATTGTATCAGGCTTTGGTCATCAAGAGAGGAAATCATAATTTTATCCATTTCAATCAACTTTAAATAATGCTGTGACTGTTGCATAGTGGACGTCAATAATGACAGCTAAAGCATCAGACTTCTCTATTACACTGTTTCAAAACGAGGAGCTCCCAAAACAAACTTGTCAGGCAAGCTAGAAAATACAGTTCACTGACATTGTGTTTTACGATGAACAGGTTGAAGTACAGTTGAAACGAGACTTCAAATATTTTTAAATTTGTGTTTATGCATGCAGACCTGTGTGAGCTTATGTTCACAGCATGCATATAGGTACCCACAGAGGCCTGAAGAGGACACCCTGGTACTAGAATCACAAATGGTTGTAAAGCAACCTTTATGATGCTGGACAAACAGTGAGTGCTTTTAACGGCTAGGCCATCTCTCCAGCCCCATGAAGATAATTCTTAATGAAAACATGGGCTGTCTTAATAATAAAGAAACAGTGGCATCACCCTCTATGTCAGCCTAATATGAACCATCCTACCCATATAAGTTAGGAACCTGTGACCTTCCCTTCATAGAAGCATAAAGACTAATAGTGTTCCTGACCTGTTTGTCAGCCTCAAAGTCTTGGAAGCAATGAATAAAAAAAAAAAGCAAAAACAAAAACAAAAAAAAAAACAAAAAACAAAAAAAAACCCTAAAAATTCACAGAGGATTCCCTTACTTGGCATTTCTTATTTGTGAAATTGGGATAATTAGATATCCCTCGAAGGTTTCTTGTGAGCAGTAAACAAAAGAGCAAATGTGAAGCCCAGGCCTGGCTCAACAGAAGTTCAGTCCCAGAGCCTCCCTTCACAGCCATGCTAAGCAAGTAAGTAAGAACCAGAGAGACTATCTTGTTGCCACGTTAAATGATGAAGGAGAACACACAGTCCAGTTCCCAGAAGACAAAAATGTAAAAACATAGAGTAAATCCCTTCAGTTTTTCAGATGGGGTGGCAGCTATTGGTCACTGCCCATGCATTTGCTGCCTGGGGCTGCCATAGCGAAGGACCACACACCTGGTGGCTTAATTCCTCAGCCTTTATTTTCTCCGAACTCTAGGAGCTAGAATTCTGGCATGAAGGTGCCCACAAGGCTGTGCTTCCTTTGAGATCCTGGGTAGGATCCTTCCTTACTTCTCCCAGCTCGTGATGGTGGCTGTAAATATCAGCATCCCTGACCTCGCAGAAGCACAGCTCTGACCTCACTGCTTATGTGGCTCCTTCCTCTTCCATGTCAGTCTCTGGCCCTTCTTGTATTTCAAGGATACCAAACATACTGGACCGATGGCATGTCCTACTTCAATGGGACCCCATCTTACTCTGATTATATCTGCAAACATCCTTTCTTATTTTAAATGAGGTCATAATACCTGGGATTAGAGCTGGTACACATTACTTTGTGGGAGTCTAGGGGGCAAGCCCATCGCCTACAGCCCTCCAACTAGTTTATTTTACTGTGGTTTGGTTTGTCTTTTTTTTTTTTTTTTTTTTTTTTTTTTTTTGTCAATCTTAAACCTACAAAACGTGAAGTTCTTGAAATGTTATTCATGCTAACTGGCCAATTCAGAAGGATTGTAACAAAAAAGCAACTATGCCTACTTAACTATGTTTACTTCCCAAGCTCATTAGTGGTGCCATGTGGTGAGAAAAACTTTCCCACTCACTGTATCAAATTTAGCACATTTATTTAGTCTGAGTCAATGCCTGAAATATCCTTTCATACATTTAAGCCAATTTTCCCCAAGGTCATGTAGCAAGAGAGAAGTCACAGATCTTGCTCCTGTGAGTCAATCACTATGAAATATAGAGCTGAATTTGATGAAAGGGAGTTGGGCTTTGAAACGTGCCCAGAATTGGGGAGAGCTCATTTTTTAATGTAATTCTTTATTATTCCATTTAATTCACATTTGAACTAAAATCAAACTAGGACTGATGTGGAGTGAATTAAAACTTTGAAAGAATGTTGTTATAACAAGGTAGCATGTATCCCGAGACAGCAATCACAGTCTCTCTCCAGTCACAGTTCAAGGTACAAAGCGGGTACGTGGGAACTTCAGTCACTATCCTTTAAGCGAGTGATAACTGAAGAATAACATTTCTCAGCTTACCCTTATCAGAAATATAAAACATGACGTTCTAGTTTATGTGTGAGAGTTCCCCATCTGGGAATTTTTCTAGTAGATATTTATTTAAGGAGATGAAAACTTAGCTCAGTCTGTGAACACTTGTTTGGCATGCACGAAGCCCTGGGTTGAATCCCCAACCCTGCCTAACACCAGGCATAATGGTGCATGCCTGGAACCCAAATATTGGCAAAGTGGAGGCAGAAGGATTCAAAGCCACCCTCTGTGATGTAGCATGTTTAAGGCCAGCCTAGGTGAGAGACTGTCTCAAAAAGGAAAATGGGTGTAATTTTAGTTAATTTTAATAAAGTAAGACTAACCCAGTCTGTGGTAACAAAGCAATCTGTATCAAATGTTTATTAACATACTTTGGAAAAGTCACTATCAAGTTGAATCCACTGAAGGAAAAGTCTTTTCACAGCATGAAACCATTGAGCCATACACACAAGACTTTTGCAGAATTTCACAATTTGGATGGTATTTTCTTGTGAGAAATAAACCACATTTTACAGAAATATGTATGAGACCTTCTAGGTGATAAACTAAATCAAAATTACAAGTAACTACATTTAGGCAGTATGAGACTGCCTGTGTTTGCTGCCACACATACATTCCAGAAATTATGTGAACTTGGACAGCCCAGAACAGCTCTCAGCAGTAATAATGGTTGAACCAATGTTGAGGGCATTAGTGACAAGGTAAAATGACCATAATATTCTCTCTATCTATCTATCTATCTATCTATCTATCTATCTATCTCTATCTCTATCTCTATCTCTATCTCTATCTCTATCACTCTTACACACACACACACACACACACACACACACACCTGGATTTAATTTTTCTGTCGTTTGGTCCTTTAAAAGCCATTCCCATAAGCCTCTAGCAGTGAATGAACAAGCAGAACTTCACTCCTTCTTAATATTTTTAAATACATAAAAGGCAAATAATATGTTTAAAGCAAAAATCTTGATGAATGGTCCCACGTATGTCAGAAAACTACTCAGCAATGTAGATAGTTAAATTTAAACTTAAATTTTTATTTTAAGTTTTTACTTAAAATTTTAGACACAGAGAAGAGAGTGTGTAGACATGGCTGGGTGTGCGCACATCATGATGCATGTATGGAAAGTCTATGGAAAACCATTCTCTCCTTCCACCCTGTGGATTCTGGACATCAAATCCAGGGTCATCGGGCTTCTTGACAGGAGCCTTTACTCAGTAAAGCATCTCACTGAGTCAGTTCCCCTGCCTTGAATCACTCAGATATAAACACATCATCAAGCACAGTGAGGCTGCTTTCTTCACTGCTGATAATTTCCATAGGAGCCTTTGAACACCGTCCATGCTTCATAAGGAGACACAGATAATGTTGGGTCCTGTTCAAATCTTGGATTTTATTTTGTCTTTTCTGGACTGATCTATCTAGATTGACTCTGAAGAATGAAGTCTTTTGTCAAAAAAAAAAAAATATATATATATATATATATATATATATATATATATATATATATATTGTGTCAAGTCTTTTCTTACCAACCAAAAATGAAGTCTAGACAGAAGTCAACAGAGCCTGGAGATGCTTTTTAGTGAAGAGAGCTTTTAAGTTGATCATAGAAATGCAAAGGTTAGGACTAGGGAGACTTTGAGATCATCATCTTTCAGCTGGATGGTTCCCTACTAACTTCTTTGCTGTCTCTGATGGTAAAAGAAAAAGGTGGTTAGGTTGTACCAGACACTGTGTGTCCTGTGTAATACCAAATACAAATTTGCTAGAAAACTTCCTCTTCAGCAGAGTTCTACTTATATCTCACTAATCACTATAATGACAAGAATCTTCGGGAAAATTAAAAAAATAAACCCTGACCCCTCCCTCATTTCCATCCTTAAACATGGCTTACACCAGCAGTGGCATCTTGAAGCCAAGAGTCAATCAACAAACAAAATGAATAGCTCCCTGAGTGGGGCGCGAAATATTCTTATTATAAAACTATGTCTACAGAGAGAAGGATCATGATTCCAAAGTCTTCATATCTTCAGTCAAAAATCTGAAACACCATGAGGCTGCTAGGGTGATGTCAGAAGGCCAGATAACCCCAACATAAGTCACAAAAGTGATAGTTACAGAGACTGGGCTTCAAGGTAGCTCAGTCAGTACATGTCACAGAAGCCTGAGGACCTGCGTTCACTCCATAGCATCCATGTGAAGAAAAAAGAAATGGGTGTGTCACTTAAGAGGTGTATAGAAACTGGATCTCAGGGGGCTTTGTGGCCTGCACTCTATGCAATCAGTAAGCTTAATATTTACTCCCAGATTCTGTCCCAAAATGTAGAAAGAAGACTGACTGAGGAGGACATTGTTGTCAACTCCTAATCTCAACACACACGTTGCACACACACACAATGATAGCTAAAATGACACACAAAAGGGAGGTTCCATATGCACATTCAATTATCAATATTTATATTTGTCATCATCATGACAAGTATCTTTTTGTTCTCTTGGCTGTTTGAGACAAGGTATTAATGTGTAGCCCATTCTGGCCTGAGACTGTGATCCCCCTGCCTCAGAATCTCAAGGAGTGGAATTACTGCTGTCCACCACAATGCCTCGTCTAATATGAATGTCTCTGAATATTGAGAGTGAATGTTTGATAGACATTTAAAGAAAATTGGTCTGAAAAAGATGAGAAATGTCAGAGTAGTGTGCAAATTAAAAACAGCTTTATATCTTATAGTTTTCAGCCAAGCGAAAACAAAGACTGTAAATTCTAATAATGGAAAATAAACAGAATGTAACAGCATGGGCAAATCTTAATGCATTTTTCTCTGTGTGTGTTTGAGTGTGTGTGTGTGTGTGTGTGTGTGTGTGTGTGTGTGTGTGTTTTAGAAGCAAGAGCCCAAGTGAAAAAGTCATAAATTATAATGCTGAAAAAAATTCATGTTCCAAAATAAGACTTGTTTTCTTCAGCAGTCTGGATAACATTTTACCTTGTGTTCAAACTATCCATGCATGCAACGAATGCAGCTTAGTCAACCTCAAATTATACCCCACTTCTGATCATCTTGTGGAAACTCAATCCGTGTCCATGGAAATGTAGCATCGTGCTGTAAACCTAAGTGAAAGAAATAATACTTGGCATTTAAATGCAGGAGGCACCTTTAAATTGTCTCTTATTTTTTTTTTTTTAGTTAAATATCTCAGCCTACAAAACAGGCTAAAAATATAATATTTCAGAGATTCAATCAGCGTGAAAACTGGCTCTGGTCATCACAGTGCTCACCTCTACTCTATGACTTATTCATAAATGACTGTTTTTTCCATCTGCCTGTTTCACAAATCACAACTCACTGAAGTAACTTCAGTCAGTGGACATGAAGAAATGGGGACTGATCACAGCTGAAGCTTACCATTCCTTATCCTTTAGCAAAGGTGTGGGGTAGGGGGTCTTACTTATTTGCAAGGTTATTTCCCCGTGAGCATCTTCTAAATCTTTCCTCCCATCTCTTTTGCTACCACTCCCAACATTCACTGCACCACTTCCTCTAGTCTTCACTTAGCACTTGCTCCTCACTGGAGGACGATAAATCCATTGTATACAAACATAACAAAGGATGCTCTTACAACGAAAATGTCTTCTAGATACATGTATAGTATCTAAGGCTCATACTCACCCCACCCCTCCACCCATACACATAGCTTTGTGCTGGTAAATGTTTACCTCTGGCTTTGATAGAAAAGTGTGTGTGTGTGTGTGTGTGTGTGTGTGTGTGTGTAAAATATTTGTATATATGTCTGTTATAAATTGTGCTTATATAAGAGACATATGGCTCCCAACTCACAAATAATAAATTGTCTCACTCATCGTTAACAGGAACACTTCTTTCTCGAGTTTGGTAACAATTTACAGATACTAGAAGAACATTTCCACCATGGTATCCAAGGTCCTCTCTATCTGACACAACTTAATGGTACCCTACCATCTTAACTCTGTTACTTTTTCATCTAGAACATAAGCAAAACAAAAGCTGTAATTTAGAGTAGGTATTTGTCAAGTGTTGTTGACATTTCTGCTATGACCAACTGCAAGAGTCCAATGTAGAGTCAGTGAACAGCAGTTACAGAAGAAGCACACCCTGCCCTCAGACAGACTCAAAACATAGAAATCATAGCAAACTAGGGAGGGTGGACTTTTAATGTTTAATTTAGTGCATTTAATCATAAGAGCACAGTTTATTTTTGTTGTTGTTGTTGTTCATGTACATGATCTCTATAAGTTTAAGCAGTCTGGCTCCCACAAGCCTGCAAAACCCAGAGTCATCACAGACTGTCAGATAAGTCATTTGTACCCACCGGCTTCACTGTGTCTGCTCTTGCTGGTGCTGCCCACATAGATCTGCAGTTCTAAAGCAAGGGAGCATAAGATATCCTTTTTCTGACTACCTTGAAATATTCTGAGCCCTTTCCTGTTCCCTCTCTAACACTCTACCATTGTTTCCTAGTGTCCCATACTCACCCATCATCCTCCTGAAAGGCTTGTGTTATGTTCAGCCCCATTCCCTGGTCATTTTGAAAACCCAGTCAGTAAGAATGTCCACTCCAGTAACCTCCAAATTTCTCTCACTCAGCAGGACACTCTAGTGTGCTGAGCTCCATAACGAATTGCAAGTTAGCTCCCCTTCTTATTTTCTTACTAATTAAGTAATTAGTTGGGTCATCATTTATTTATACCTATCTCTCCCATTAGGCTGTTTCACAGACACATGGGACATACTGATTCTTTCTCCCATATTCTCAGAACCCAGCACATTATCTGACAGAATAGATGTTCTGGGAACAGATGAAGTCACCATCAATAATTAGTAAGTATTTCAAACACAGAAATTCTAGAACACAAGTAAATTCTCACCAAGGTGTTTCTCTCCTAAGTCTTACAGTCCTGAAAGGCACCTGGATCCAAACCTCATCAATGGAAGAAAATCCCAGGCTCGCTTCCCTATACCACCTGTGACCAGTCACCTGGTACTACCTACCTCTTTACTTTCTAAGTATTCTTAAAATCTACCTCTTTGTTGCTATCACTGTATCTGCTACCTTAGCTTATACTCACGTTTGGCTGGGCCATACATTAGCTTCCAGAGTCCCTCAGCTCCTGTCCCCCCTCACTCCAAACCTACTGCACACTGCTACCAAAGCAAAGTTAGCAAGAACTATGTTTAATAATCTATTAAGGCTGTTCCACCAATTATATAAATGCAGAAGTCTTCACTCCAGAATTTGCAAAGCCTTTGTAGTCAGGACCCATCTGGCTTCTCAGCCTTAAAAAGTCTTTACTTGCCCACGAGAAGTCCACACTCCCCGTGGTCACCTAGTCTCATTCACAGCTCAGGGACCCTGCCCATCCACTCTGCCATGCCTTGACTACTTTCCTCCATTCACATTGTTATCACAGTGCATCCTATAGCTTTGTGCTACGGAGTGTATTTCTGAACCTGAAGCATGTCTGCCTTTGCATTCTCGTATCACTTTGATCAATCCATCACTGTTCTTATTCCCTGCAAGGGTTGCTCCTTTGAACCTGTGTCTTCCCCCACAGGATGATAAACTTCTGCCAAGCAGAGACAATGCATAGGAAGAAGCTGGAGCTCCTTTTACCGCTATGAAATGACAAACCATTTGTTCTGCAAAGAAAGCAAGCAACCAAGTAGCTGCTCTCCCTTTTAAAGCCACTCACCTTGAAAGTTATCCACTTATTTTAATGATGATGGCGTGAATCCAAGGAGAAAAAGAAATTGAAACAAACTTTCTGAATTATCTGGGGGGAATGTTTTCATATTATCTCAAGTAATACATTTAAAAAGAAAAAAAACTTCTAAAGAGGTCTGAGATCTAAGAGGAAAAGATACAAAGGGTAACATAATTCTATGTAGAAAATGAAATGCATAAAAGAATGCACAATGGTTGACATGAAGCTTCCTAATAAACTGTCTCACATGAGCGTCTAAAGGGAGACTCTAAAGTATAAAGAACGTATTGTTTCAAAGGGAAGTGCTGCAATTTCAAGCATGGCACCAGCCCTTCTGAGATTAAGTGGCAATACTGTTTCGTTTTGGTTTTTTAGAACTAAGGATGGAAGCCAGGCCTTACACATAGTAAGCAAGCATTCTACCATTTAGCTACAACCTCGGCCCAATGGTATTATTTTTTAAAGACATTTACAATACTTCAAAAGGACTGCTGTGGTAGGCCATCTTAAGGTTGACATATAATTATTAGTAATTCATTTGGTCCACTAGAAAGAATTCTTGAAAAGCAGTATGAATAGGTATTCTCTTAAAGAAGAAAGAGACAAGGAAATGAAACTACTGCCCAATAGTAAACCAAGTAAATGTTTATTTATTGAGTGCCTTCTACAACATCTCATTGTAGGTCTCCATGAAGTCGACCTATATTGCTAAGGTTTCTAAAATTCTTGTAATAACATAGTCCTTTTTGCTGGCTGACACTGGGAGACTAATATCCCATAAACCTTGGGAAAGCTTACTCAGGGCTGAAAGATTGATTCTCAGGGAACCCTGACTTACAATCCCAATTAACAGCCATAGAAAAGCTGAAGGTGAGACTTTGGCCTATTCTGATCCTTTCGAGAATGCTATGGTTTAGATGTAGGTATCACCCAGAGGCTTGGTCTTCAGAGTAATGAACTTGAGACATGGTGAATCTTTAAGGCACGGAGCTAGCAGAAGACATCTGAGTGATAAAGGCAATGTCTTGTGTAGGGAATTAATGAAAGAATGCATTAGTTCTTACCCACATGTGCTGACTGCTTGATAAATAATTGGCCTTGTCTTTGAAGTACCATCCAGACAGTAAGATTCAGCCTGAAGGTTCACACCAGCACATATTATTTGGACTTTCCAATCACAAGAACAGTCAACCCAATACTCTTTCCTCTATAAATCACAGTCTCGGAGATTTTGTTACAGCATTCCAAATGGAGTGAGACAGTGACTTACCTGAGTTATTCTTATACCGTGTCCTTAAGACAACCTTACAGTATAAACAGAACTAGTAACTATGGACAGATTCGCAGCCTCTCCTGGAGACCCCCATCAGTTCAAACACTTTACCTGAGAAGCATGGGTTCACATCACAGAGTGGTCTGCCACCAAGACTCTGCTCAGGCTCTCCCAGAATTCACTGCTTCTTCCTAAGTCCTCCATTTCTACATGGCTAATTCCTGCCTGTTACTTTAAGGTTCATTTCATCCACTTTCCCTGGGTTGTCTTCACTGCCGACTGGCTAAAAATAGCCATCCCCATGGTACCTTTCTTGCTTACATGGAACTTAGAAATTCACTGTTACATTACACAGAAACCAGATTCACATTGCCCAAAGCAGGAGTGGGCTTTGCAGACGTTAATATCCCTGACAGAATAGTCTGGCTGATAGGTTTCTACATAGCAGTTTCAATGTATGTAAATTTGGGTGGCTATCTTAATAAGTTTGAAATAATTTTTACATCTTTGAAGTATTTTCAAAAAGGTATCTAATTTGACTCTCGCCTTTGAAAGAAATGAAATAAGTATCTATCTAAAAGAACCTGAACTCCACAAAGTCAAGTGCCTCTACAACGTAATTAGTGTGTCCTGCTGTTTAAAACGGCACTTTACACAGTAGGAGCTTATCTGGGCATAAATCACCATCATCATCATCATCATCATCATCATCATCATCATCCTGAGAAAGGCTAACTTTAATTTTGGTCTTTTTCACAATCTAGCCCTCTTCCTACAAGGATCACTACCTGTATTTACAGTGGATTCTGTTAATGCCACCCACACCCCATTACTGCTTGAACATATGCCCACAGGCTTCCAACTGCCAACACATTCATTTCTTTGCTCAAAGACTTTCTCTAGACTTGCACTACAGAATAGAAGCTTAGGGGATTTGTGTCCTCTGGAAGCAGTTCTCATCTAAAGAATAACTGGTTTTATGGTAAAAGACCCTAGGTTGGTTACTTCTGAAGGAGACAGCTCCAAATTGTGGTTTCCATAGCATCCCTAGGCTTGATTCTGTTTCTCTTGTTCAGAACCGTAGCTGATTTAATACAACCTCTTCTCGTCTTCTCCACTTCGACTACTACAAGTTTACATTGCCCTTTGCCTCTAAGCAAACGACCTGTGCTCAAGTCTTTGCCACAAACTCTAATAACTGGACCCCAAAAGAAATACCGTATGATAGAAATGAAATGCCTCCCTGTAAAGAATATCAAAAGTTAAAAAACAAAAGGGATCCTTTCAAAGTAAGGATAATTGCATTTTTCCAAGAGAAAACGTCAATCGCCCATTATTTACCAATGTACAGAAAACAAATACAAAGTAGAATGAGTGTTGACATAAGGATTTTGATGTAATGATTGCTTGATATAAGAAAGAAACATTGTTTGGAACAACAAAACACATATTTAAGAAATTGTTTGGGAGAGTGTTGGTGCAATATCCACTTTATGCCTTGAGTCTAACGTTTCTCAGGTCCTGACATCACCGATTCTAACAGGGCCAATGCAAAGTCTGTCCTACACAGCTGCATGGAGCATCATCTCAAAATCAACCAAGTACTTTCCTCTGAGGATTCACTGAAAAGTGAAAAAAGAAGGGGGAGGGGAGGAAAGGCTATCTAGAAGAAGTCTCAGACGAGATGGCAATAGGAAAATATATGGTTACTATTTACCATGATGTCCTAGCTAGGGTTACCACTGCCATGATGAAGCACCATTACCAAAGAAACTTGGGGAGGAAAGGGTTTATTTGGCTTACACTTTCAAGGAACAGTCCATCACCATGGGAAGTCTGGACAAGAACTCAAGTAGGGCAGAAACCTAGAGGCAAGAGCAGAACTAGGGGCCACGAAGGGCTGCTGCTTACTGGCTTGCTCAGCCTGCTTTCTTACAGAGCCCAGAGCCACCATTCCAGGGGTGACAACACACACAATGGGCTGGGCCCTCCCCCATCAATCACTAAGAAAACACCCTACTTTGGGGTCTTGTGGAGACATTTTCTCAATTGATGTTCCCTCCTTTAACTGACTCTAGTTTGTGTCTTCAACATAAAACTAGTAACAGAGGCAAGGATAGCCTCCTAACTAAGATGGGAGTGGGGAGAAGCACTGAAGTCTCCCACAGAGTCACCTGGTTACCTAAGCTGAACCAGCCAGCCATATTTTAATTATAACTTTAAAACTATGAGACATGGCATACACATAGATTCAAATTAAAAGAGCTGCTTTCGAGATTCTCTGGCTGCAAGTTTTGAGCTAACACATCTTAGTTAATCTCTTCACTTACAGGCTGTTTGTTTAGTTTGCTTTCTTTCTATTACCTAGTTTCTTCATCAGATATGGTTTATATGTTTAGAAATTTAGCTTTTAATCTATATAACTCAATGGTTAATAATAATCACAAAGCTAATGCCACTGTAAGTCCTATGTAATTCCATAGCCTTCCTATTCCTATTCCCCAAAGAAATCACATACCCATGTAACCCCAGCCTACTTCCCCACAGGGCCGTTCACATACATGGAATCATACAATATGTGCTCTGGAAAGCCTAATCTATTTCACATGGTATAATGTTTGTTCAGGAGGCCCATCCAATCTCAGCACTCCATTTCTATCCATTATGTACACTAATATCTTAATATGTAGGTATACCACCTTTTAAAAATCTTTACAAAGGTAGTAGATATTTGCATTATTTCTACTGTTTGCTATAACACATGGCTACAAACATTCATACATTCATTTCTATCTGAAAACCTATTCTCAATTCCTTCCTTCCTCTCCCCCTTCCCCTCTCTGTCTCTCCCTCTCTCTTTTCTCTCTTTCCTTTTTCTCTTCTTCTTCACTCTCTCTCCCTCACTTGTTTACTCCCTCACTCTCTCACTCTTGCTCTCTTGCTCTCACTCTCCTAACCCTGGGAGTCGTTCAGAAGTTCAGAGAGGTCTACTGACTTTTAATACCGTTTCTCACAGGATTATGACAAACATTTTATATATATTAGACAAGTCTCTCTGTAAGTACTATGAAGGTTGATTAAATAATTCAGTTATGGCAAGAGGCATGGAGGTCAGAACTCTACCACAAGTCTGAAAGGTAACACAGAAGCAGACCCAGGAAAGCAGAGCAGGAACTGAAATAAGGCAGGAAATGGAAATGCCCTCAAAAGATGAGGGAAAAAAAGTGATTGCTGGAGAAGATTAATATGACAGACTTCAATTACATAAAATATAGGCAATTAGGAAAAAGTAAAATATGCAAGATGTAAGCAACAGAGTATAACACTGAGGCAAAGAACTAGAAACTAAAGGATGCAGCTGTAAGCATCCTCGCCATAATGCTTTGAGAAATGCAGGTATAATGTTGTCAGATCTTCTTCCAGGTCACAGAAATGAGTCTTTACTCACCATCTCCTGTTAATCAGTATTACCAGTTTACTCAACATTCCTTTACATTTGTGCACAGCCCTCAAAACACATGATAGATTTGCACAAAGCAGATGAAAGAAGAGAGGCAGCAGAGGAAACTGCTGGCCTCTGGGCTATCTGAGTGACTGCAATGGCCATCTTCAGAGAGGAGTGTCACTGACAGAGTGAAACACATAGAAGCATTTAACACTGAAAGTAAAGGAAGATTTTGCTATTTAACAGCTAAGAAATATGGAACACCAAAAATGGGGGAAATATTTAGTGTCTGTAAGAAAATAGAATGATGGAATTAATAGTTTTATCTTTCTTCCCAAACATACATATATGTGTGTGTGTGTGTGTGTGTGTGTGTGTGTGTGTGTGTGTGTGTGT
>JANHMN010000010.1:30791457-30802908 GCA_030674055.1 Rhabdomys pumilio | reverse complement strand
GTGTGTGTGTGTGTGTGTGTGTGTGTGTGTGTGTGTGTGTGTGTGTGCGGGCGCGCAGGGCTTGAAAGTTTACATCTCTATGGTGTATGGTAGTTTTAAATTTAGTTTAAAAATCAACTATTGACATGGATTTTTAAATACAAAAAATGATAGTAACAAGACATATAACTTTGTCTCCAAACGACAGAAAACCACAGTAACAATTTAGATAAGACTCCAATCTATTTTGGTAATTCTACTTAAAGCAAAAAGTCATTATCCTAGGCCCAGACCTTTGTAAAAACCCTGTTTTCCCATCATGCATTGGTCACTGGTCTCCACAGCATAGACTAAGTGTATATCCACCCTCTAGTAACAAATAAAGAAGAGGAGATGGCTCTGCATATCTCAGTCCTTTCAAGGCGGACCTGGAAACCCCACACATCATAACTACTTACTTCCTATGCACAGAATTCTGCCACGTGCTGAGATTACTATCTACAAGGGAGGCTAAAAAGTATCGTCCTTAGCCTACAGGAGGTGCTCTTTGCTGACCTAAGAGGCTCTGCATCTGAAGACAATAAAGAAAAGAACACTGAGAGACCTGTGCTCTCCCACCAGTGAGGTATTTTCCCACTTGAGATTCTATGTTTAAAATTCTATAAATTATTTATATATTGCTTCAGTTTTACAGTAGTATATAAGTCTAACCTTTATGATCAAATATTGGAAGCAGCAATATAACATCGCCACAAGTTTTGGCATCATGGTCCTGGTATTTATTTCAGTGCTGAAGAAAGTTAAAGTTAATTTTAATTTCTTCTCACAAAATTATTTGCCTTAGCATTCTAAAGCAACTCTGGTCTCCTTGCCATGCCTAACAGCTAGTTTTCAAACGACTACATTAAAAACTCAAATTACAGAATTAAAAAATCATTGACATATTCTCACAGCATATGGGACTATACCACCTCAAAGGATTCTTTTACATTCTCACAGTCAATTGTGCCCTTACTGCCAGAAAACTCTCAAAGTAGCAAGATGTGCTCACCATGGCAAGGCGTGCTCCTGAATTTGTTACTTTGCTCTCATATTAGTTCACCATGCTATATTTTATTACTCAAACATGCAAGTAGATTTAAAAATAACGTAATTCACTAACACAAAGTTCATTACTGCTGAATACATGAGCATTCTAGAGGCCGCTGCATGAACTGTAGAAGCCCCTAAACAAGATCCATAAAAGATGATCCTATTTAAAATACAGTAATGCATAAGCTGTTTTATGCTCATTCACATATATTCAAAGCAACTTGGCTTCCATCATTTTTTTAAATGATTTTTTTCTACACTACTATCTTTTCTTCATAATGATGCTTTTTTTTATTATTCATTGCAGGAGTCATGTGTCATGGCATACAAGTGGCAGATAGAAGACAACCTGTAGGAAACAGTTCTTGCTTCCTACCACATGGATCCTGGGGCCAAACTAAAGTGATTAGACTTGGAGGCAAGACCGTTACTGCAGAGCTATCTCACCAGCTCCTAGAGTAGCATCTCATATGTACTTGAAAAAATATAAATTATTATTCTTAACAAAGTTAATTTCCTAATCTCTGACTAGTTTAGGAATAATACCTTACTGACTACTGTTTATGGTACTGAAGGTAGTCTGCTCACTATCAGAAGAAAAAGGTAGCCACTAACCCAATAATAAATCTAAAAGCGATGGACCACTGTGACATGCATTAGTGGCACAAATGTTATGGATGTAACCACTTGTTCTCTGACTGTATTTAAAGCTCATTCTATAAGATGGAACCCATGCCTGGCACTGCTTGGGTAGCCAAAAACCTGAGACAAGATAGGCCATGTGCCTAGAGAAAAACCAAATTCTACCATTCTGCTAAAGGAACATAACAAGAGAACATGACTTCCAAGGACATGCCGCTGTACTCATAGGTCAGTGCCTTCCTTACCCTTCATCAGACGTGCTTCCTCTTGTAGTAGATGGAAACTAGAACAGAAACCCACAACTGGACAATATTCAAAGGGTGAGAGACTTCTGGAACACTCAGTCATAAAGAAGATTTCATCATTAAAGCCCTGCCCTCAGAGCTCAGAGAACTATGCTGAAGAGAGACAGAAATATAGCAAGAACCAGAGGGGAGCAATGACATCAAGGAAACAGTACTTCAAAGACTCTAACACAATGGGATTAATGTACATATGATCTCACAGAGACAGTGGCAGCATGCACAGGGCCTGCACAAATTCAACCTAGATAGGGGCCTCAGTGCTGCGGGGGAGAACTAGACATGAGCCTCTGCTCTTATTCCGAGACTATTTCCAATGACACCTGCTTGCAATGAAAAAAAACAGTTTTCTCTAATGACACTTCCCTGGGTGTTTTAACCACACTTGGAGGTTTGATCCATGCCCAGCAGAAGATTGCCAACACAATACTGACTCAATTGTATTTCTGTAGACCTTCTGTCTCATGTTGGTTTGTTTGGGCTTTTATTTTTCATATTGGTCTTTTGCTTGCATTGTGTTTATGACTTCCGTGTGTGTGTGTGTGTGTGTGTGTGTGTGTGTGTGTGTGTGTCTGTGTGGTTTTCTTTGTGTTTTGTTTTTAATTCTGGGTTTTGGGGGTTATTTTTGCAGGGGCAGTGCCTGTTTTCTAAAGAGAATGATAAAGAACAGGCATGGAGGTCTGTTAGTGGGGAAGTAAGGAAGATGTCTGAGAGGGGAGCCACGATCAGATTGGGTCACACGAAACAAAGTGCTTTTTCAGTAAAATTGGAATTATTTTTTGATTTTTGTTTATTTGTCTTTTTATTGCTTGTTTGCTTGCTTGCTTGTTTGGAATTTGGGGGAGATTGTTGTGGAGTCTTTTGAGATTAGGTTCTTGTGATATATACCAGGCTGGCTCTGAACTCATGGTTCTTCCACCCCAGTCTCCCTCAGAAGACTGCAACTTCTAATTTTGGGGAGTTCTTTTCCCGTCTTTGTATAATTCGTATGCCTCCCTCTTCTCCCTGCAATGGAGGGTATTGAACCCAGGACTCATGCATCTGAGGGAAGCACTGTGCTCTGACTGACCTGAAGCTCCACCCTTGTCTAGTAATGTTTCCTGGATACCAGGCATTATGGCATTTGCTTTGTTGGTATTTTTATGGCCTTCTAGATTTTCTTCAGTACTTTTGGGGAGGGGGATGCATTTACCAACATTGTCCAGTTATTAAGAAGAGTTTTGAATGGAAAGGACTGTGATAAAATCATCAAGCATGATATATGTTTATGCTTATAATTCAAAATACCATTAAAGGAAAACTTGGAAATCGTTCAAAATAGAAAATAGCACAAGCTGCACCCAGTGGCACACACCTTTAGTTCCAGCACTTAGGAGGCAGAGGTAGGCAGATTTCTGAGTTCAAGGCCAGCCAGGGCTACAGAGTGAGTTCCAGGACAGCCAGGGCTATACAGAGAAACTCTGTCTTGGAAAAAAAAAAAGAAAAGCACAATAAACTATGTTAAATTCAATATTAAACAAATATATTTTTGCAAGAGAGACTGGATTTACCTTCTTGTTTAAAAAAAAAATTAAGTTGTGGACAAATTATATAAGACATTAAATATCATGAAATAATCCTTCAAAATTACAAATATATGAGATAAAACCTAAGAAATCGAGTATATGAGAACCATGACTTTGCCATCTTATGAATTCTAAACAACAAAGGGAAAAATCTAGACTTTGCCTTCACCTATCATGAGAGACAGGGTCTGGTAATCTAGGGAAACCAGAGAACCTGACACTCAACAAAAAGTATAATAGAAGAAAGAAAGCTGAGCAGAGAACTCCGGAGAATTTCCGACAATCACTAGATATTCAACACAAAGGTGGTCAGGAAACACTCTTACCCCCAAAGACCAGGTAAAGAACCAGAGTAAAGAGTGCAGGGCATGCAATATGCCAGGGAACTGTGCCTCTCCCTACCAGACACACGGCGAGAAAAAATATCTCATAATTCATGCAGTGTTGGGGACAATGCTTAGAGATGAAGCTTAAAACAAGACTGAAAAGGATCAGACTTTTTTTTCTAATCACTAATTGCCCCCCCCCCCCCCCGAAAAGTGCTGAAGAATATCTAGAAGGCCATAAAAATACCAACAAAGCAAATGCCATAATGCCTGGTATCCAGGAAACATTACTAGACAAGGATGGAGCTTCAGGTCAGTCAGGGCACAGTGCTTCCCTCAGATGCATGAGTCCTGGGTTCAATACCCTCCATTGCAGGGAGAAGACAGAGAAATATATTATACAAAGACAGGAAAAGAACCCCCCAAAATTAGAAGTCAATCAAACAATGTTGACCAAGAATTTAAAAAGATATTAGAACTTGCACTCACGCTCATCAAAGCAGTTATTATAATTCCATTAAATACGTTCATATGGTTAAACAGAGCAGTGAAGATTTTTAAAGTGTCCAAATAAAACTTTAACAGATGAAAATTTACAGTGCTGAAGAAAAGCAAAAGTGCATATGATTACTGGAAGAAAACGGGAAGACACAGCTATAGAAACTATCAAAATAAACCAGAGGAAACGAGAAGAAAAACAAACACAGTACCAAGCTTGATGCAACTATAGTCCATGGAGACTCAGCAAATAAACCATGTCAAACTGGAAGAAGGAATGACATAAGGGGTTTTTTCCCCCCAAATTTGACAGCAATTACAAACCCACACATCTAAGTGCAATCAACAAACATAAAAAAAAAAATAAAGAGCAACTATGACACAGCAAATAATTCACTCAAAGCCAGTCTTAAAGAAAAAAAACCTACAGGACACTTAAATATACTCACTGAAACCACATGTATTACATTTATCATATGTACACACATACATAACGCGTGCAAACATACATACACATATACATGCATATGGTATATAAGTATACATATAGTCGTGCATATGAACAAAGATAGCTTCCAGTAAATACTATGCAAAAGAGAAAATAGGGAAGTAGCATTTTTAAAAGGCTATTAGAAATTCTATATCAAACAAAAGCAATGCAGAAAGAAGCAAAACAAAGATGTTTCCAGACAAACGCTTAAAGTCTTCCTCACCATCAGACTTGTGCTACAATACAGGTTTAAAAATAAGACTTTGAGGCAAAGAGGGCAGAATGAGGGAGTTAGGATATGCAATCCGAGAAGAACACCGCAAATCGTAAGTACCTGGGGAAGCGCAGGAGGTATTTTGACCGTGGAAATGTCTTTAGAATAGTATGTATGCACTCTTTAAAGTAAGAAGGTAGGTTTTTAAATATTTACAGTTGAATCAATTGTGTGTGTATGAGGTGCCTGTGTAGAGTGAACATCCCTGTATGCACATGCACATGCCTGTGGAGGTCGAAGGTTGACATTGAGTTTCTTTCCTTACTCACTTTACATCCAGATTGTCCCCTCCCCCTAGCATAGCCCCTCCCCGATCCCACCCTCCCCTTCTCCTCCAACCCACCCCAGCATACCAAGGCACATTCTCTCCCACTGAGGCCAGACAAGGCAGCTTAGTTAGGGGAACTGAGTCCATGGGCAGGCAACCAAATCATGGGTAGGCCCCCACCCCAGTTGTTAGAGAACCCACACAAAGACCAAGCTGCACACCTGTTACACATAACAAGGGATGGGTTGATAGGTCTTCCTCCATATACTGAGCAGGGTCTCATGTTTGAACCCAGAGCTTACCTGTTCTGATGGACTAGCTAGCCTGCTTGTTCTGCCTCATCCGTGCTGAGTTTACAGAAGCCGCCATGTCTGCGTGGGATTTACATGATGCTGGGGATCTGAACTCCCTTCCTCATCTTTGTGAAACAAGTGTCTCACCCTCTGAGGCCATCTCTCTGGCCCCGGGATACAAACAGACTTACATGGCCTTTCAGTCACTACTTCAATATTTTAGATCTGACAATCTATAAAACTTAAGACTGTGGCTCTTATTCCAAACTGCTATCATATTCGACTTTATTCTTTTGAGAATATAATAAAAACTCGGTTTATTGCATTTGTTTCCATAGACAAAAAGTAGTAACTTCAAAGGGATATTACAGTTAACAGGCAAGTCAGCACAGAAGTCCAGGATGTGGCTTTTGCTGAACTTTGTAAATAGCAAACACTCCTATTCTGTATAATACTAAACTCAAACATTTGTATTCATGTGGGTAAATGTTAAAAATTAGGTCAGACAAGTAGATAAGAAATTTTTAAATATATTTATAGCAAGCCCTTCAATTCCTGACCACTGCAAATGAGCAAAGGCCCAGAAGCATAGTGTCAGGGCTTTCTAGGCGAATTGTTTATTGGGGAGGTTTGGGGAAACGGTAACAAAGCAGGGCAAGATTTTTCCATCTTCCGAGGCTGGTGAAAGAAAACAACAGCATCAAATCTTGACTGTGGATGCAGGAGTCTAAAATTCTATAGACAGCCTCTGAGGTTTTCGCTGGGTACATGAAACCTATTCTGAAGTACATCTGTAAGTTCTCTCAGTGAGCAGTGGTGCTGTAATGGGAAAGAAAACACAGAGGAATTGCATCTTTTGGGGATGAGGGAAAGGCGGATTTCAAGATGGAAATCCAGTACACACAAGACTGACTTGGGAGAGGGAGTGATTCATCCACAAAGCACAGTGTAGATAGAGGCTTTTGTGTGGATCATCATGAATAGAAATGCTGAGGGCCGATCAAGCCAGAGGGTGACTAAGTTGGGCTGAACAAAAAAAGAAGTCTCTGTGCAGAACTCTGTACATTCACGCTTTTCCATGTAGGACGAGTATGAAAAAGCCAACAGGAAATCAAAAGTAATAGAAATTTCTAATATGTCGCTATGTGTCATCAGAATTTGCTTCAGTTAATCTGCATAGTTAGCCTCTATAACAGGTTCAGCCTATGTATGGAATTAGATGAGACAGAATATCTGCATATTCAATACCAAGGCTAACATGTGCATGAAAGACGATAACCTAAATCTTGTTCCCCTACCCACAAGTTGCATGAAAGACGCTGGTCATTTGAAAAAAAGAAACCTCTTCCCTTCTCAACAAAACAGCCTACGGTACTGATTTCATGTTCATGGGAATATCTGTGAAGGTTATGATGGTGGAATTATTTATGTAGCAACTGAATTCTGATATGTTTAAATTCATTTAATGCTCCTCATTTTCCCCATTTAACAGAGAAAGGTCAAAGGGCACGATGGACAGAGAAATCAACGCTAGAGACGGACTATCCAAAGATGGCATTTCTAAATAACCGATTCTAAATGTGTTCAGAATACCAGCAAACACAGTAGGTAATCTCAAATATGGGCTGCCACCGCATAAACAATGATGCACGAGGTAAGGACGGTGGTGGAAGTAGTGGTATCGATGAAAGTAATGTAGATAATCCAAATTTAAATGGCGTATTAGGAAAGAAAAAGATTAAAATGTAGAGGCTCACTAGGGAGAGGGGTCACAGAAGGAGAGGGGGGACAAAGAAAGGGGGAGAGAAGAAGGGGAGAGGAAAAGAAAAAGGGAGAGAGAGATGAGAGCAGAGAGAGGGAGGGAGAGAAAGGCAGAGAGACAGAGAGGAGACAGGAAAAGAAGAGGGAGAAGGGAAAGTAGAGGGAGAGAGAGGAGAGACAGACAGAAGGAGAAAGGGAGAAACAGACAGAAAGACAGACAGACAGACAGACAGACAGACAGGGACAGAGAGAGGCAGACAGAGAAGGGAGTGATAAAACCTGGTTTTGGTAAAGTGGTAAGGCTGGGCATCCATATTCATAAGGACATGAAGAAAATCAGACAGGGCTGATGGAAAAGGTGACATGCAATATCGCTGGTCATTTAAGAAAGGATGAAAGCCACCTGAAAAAAATATGTTGCAGTTTTCAAAGTAATATAGCAGAATGCATTCATCCAGTAATGACATACTCAAATAACAACAGCTGACCATTGCCAAAGAATAAGTCATAGTATCGAATAAATGAACAAATGATTCTGAGACAAGGCATTATCATTGGGTATGATTGTCCACCAAAAACATGAGAGTAATAATTACATCAAATGAAGTAGACTCAAGTCTTTGTCCCCTACTGGGTATATCGCTGCTTCTCAGACACATGGGGACACTAGCTGTGGTCTTGGGAAGCGCGCACATAGATCTTGATATGTACAAAGTCCTACAGAAGAGCATTGGTGCCCATCCATCCCTGTTAGCAGGAGCGTGCCGAGAGTGAAGAGATCTAAGAAGCATGCACTAAGCCAGTTAGAATATTTACTAACAACATTTCATGGGTGAGTCAGTATAATAACCATTAAGATTACACTGGGCCCTACCTCTGGAGGTATTGTAGACGTGGTTGCTGTGTCACATGTGTGTCCTTAGGTGGCAGAGAGGGGAGAGGCTATGTCTCTGCTCAGTATTCTGATTTATGAACATCTGAATGATTAGTAGCCTAACATTCCATGAAAAAGGGGAGCTTGAGATGACCAGTTGTCCAAGGTTCCTGGACAGTGAATTAACCTGATGACCACTAGTGTAGTGCCACACAGGCCCAGACAGGCTTCCAGCCAGAGACTAGAAGAACTAGAAGACTAGAAGTGAGCCTGAAACAAACAACCCTTGCATGGTGCCCCTCAGGCGAGCCTGGTGAGGAACAATCAAGGACTGGTGCCATGGGACCTGGACAGAGAGCTAGCCCACTAGTCCTAGGTCATGAAGCTCTGGGTGGAGCAGATTATGTCTGAGATGACCTCTTCCCAGTGTCATAATGTGCAAGAGGGACATAGCTCTCCAGAGACCACTTCTGAGATGACCCCAGACACTTAGAGACCCCACGTGCCACTGAAAAGAGTAAGACAAATGGAAGAGAAAGAGAAACAGAAAGATGTGGGCACAATGAAGAGAGGCAGAACTGGAGACTCGAGGATAGGGAGGAACAGTCTGTGAGGAGCCGGTGAGGCAACCTGGGACAATAGTAAGATGCTGCCCTATGCTGCCATTGGGGGACCACTTCTAGGTCCAAGACCATGAAGCAGCAGGGGCCTGTTACCATCAAAGGCCAAGTGGTCTGGGCTGCCTTCCAGAACACGTTGATGGCTGAGGGCTGTACAAAACTGGCCCCACCCCTCACCTAGGCATCATGGGAGAGCTGACTCCACCCCTAGCCAGCTACAGTACTCAGGATAGCAGGCTCTGCACATTTCAGGAGTTGCAGGTGAACGAACCCCAAGGATATAAGCTTGGGAGAGCGGGCCCTACCACTCATCTCCTGTGAAGTGGCATGAACAGAAAGTGATACCTCCTTACCCCTCACCCTTCACCACCTGGGGCAGACAAGAGACCCAGTCCTGGGGTCGTGGGAGCAGGAAAGCTGCCTCTGCCCCTTACTAGCTGCAGCATTCAGAAAAGTGGGCCCTGCACCTTGCCTGGGCAGCACAGTAGAGCCGCTTCCCCTAGGTAATCCCTCACCATCAATAGTAGGGCAGGAAAGCCAGTTCCAAGGACATGAGAGCAGGAGAGCTGGCCCAAACCCTCACCAGCTGCAACCCTTGGAAGAACAGCTCTGCATCTCCCCTGGGCAGCAAGGGAGACCTGGCCCTGTTATGTGGGGGAGGGGGTTGCTGATGAGTCAACCCCAAAGGCTTGAGAGCAGAAAGCCACTGGTCTGACCAACTCACATATCTCTCAGGCCCTGGACTTTTAATTGATCCACCACAACACCTACTCCATCTATGAACTACTGGAGTACATGAAAGTGCCAGTCTTGTTGATCCAAAGCTGCAGGATCTCCGAGACACAGGGCAACAACAGGATACCTGAGAGGAGTCCCAGTGAGGATCCAGGATTGATGGAGTCATTGCATGAACATTTGCAAACCAAGAAGTATAGGCAAAAGAGTGTGGGACACACTGTGACACACTACAGCTTCCACAGTGAGGTTTTCTTTTTTCTGTTGTGGGGGGGAGGGGAGGGTGGAAGGGTGGAGGGCAGGTAACAGGGAATAGGGAGAAGGAGATGAATGGGATTGGGGTACATGATGTCAAATTTACAAAGAACCAACAAAAAGTCACACACATTAAACATGTACTACACTAAGCAGTGGTGACACAGGCCTTTAATTCCAGCACTTGGGAGGCACAGGCAGTGGATCTCTTTAAGTTCAAGGTCAGCCCGGTCTGTAGATCAAGTTCTAGGACAGCCAGGGCTACACAGAGAAACCCTGTCAAAAATAAAATAAAATAAAATAAAATAAAATAAAATAATCCTACCCTCATGGACTCACAGAACAATAAAAAATAAAAACATATAAACAGTTGGTAGATCAAACAATATTATTTAAGCATCAGCTGTAAGGAAAACACTTCATGCTGTGAAAATCAATAAAGCTGGGCACTCTCTGGCCTAAAGAGTTTCAATCTAGTTGATGCCCACAAGAGAAAGAACATGATGTAAAATGTGTTAATTAGCAAATTAAGCGCAAATCCATGAGTCAGATGTGGAATTCTTTCCCCATTATGGGCTTTTATTGAGATGATAATCTGCAGAGATACTGTAAGTCTGCCTTCACTGATTTCTGAATAAGTACTTAAAAGAAATTAGTGCTGCAGAGCAGACATTCCACGTTTTCTATTTGTGTTTCAGTCATACCAGACAAAGGTCAAATAATAGCTGGGGTGGCTCACAACTGAAATCCAAGCACAGAGGAGAATGGCTACAAGTTCATCATGGGCCACTAAGTGAGTCCCAGGTCAACCAGGGCAAGGTTGACCTGTATCAAACAAAACACAACACAAATGCCTGATCAGAGGAAGGATGAAGAATTCCTCACCAAAGAGCAGGCGTGAATGTCAGCATCCAGCACACTGGTGACACATCATATCTCCACGTATTTTATTCTCCAGCCATCTCTGAATACAGTTTGCTAATTGACACAGAAGCCAGAATCTCCACAGGGATAATCACTTTTTTTTTTCAAAAGAACAACCAAAACAACATGTTCAGCGGATTGCTTACTGATGGGATTTTGGTCTCAGATGTGTATGGATTCTGACTACCCTGTACCAGGGCTTTGAAGTTAATATTGCTTATTTGTTTTAAAACTGCTGCTCCAGGGGTATTCTCTGCACTTACACTGATATGAAAAGAGAATTGGAATCTGAGGCTCCATCCTGCACCCCAAACCCAACGCTGACCAGGTTGTTTCAACGGCCACATCACTCAGTCCCATTTCCTCTCATTTCATCCGTTCTGTTGGTCACATTTAGTGTCTCTTCGCTGGGTTTGGGTTTTAATGACTCCTAAAATCTATAAGCAAAAGGCATTTACATTTTATACCACCACCTACTTAACAAAAAATACTTAATAGAGATAACAAGTTCACACTGCACAGATTAGTAGTCTAAGCAAAATCAGCTCATTCT
>JANHMN010000010.1:30762073-30788594 GCA_030674055.1 Rhabdomys pumilio | reverse complement strand
CGGTGAGGAGAACCTACAGTGATCAGAGAATCTGTCATGGGGGCAGGGGAGATGGCACATGCATAGAGCCCCTAGGGAAAGCAAACAGGAGTTCAGCTTTCTAAGGGGCACAGTGTCCCAACAAAGCAGCAGAGGAGTACAAGTCTAATATGGCTACAAAAGAAGAACTTGATCTCTCTGGTCCAAAAATGCACTGTGAATGGAAGCAGAAAAAAAAATGAAAGTCCTCTCATTGCAAAGGGCAGAAACTCAGCTCATGATGGTGTGCCGCTTGCATAACATAATCCCAGGAAACTGAGTGGAAGCACTGGCCTTGGAAATGCCCTGCTCAGGAAACAAGACAGTTGGGTTTTTACAAGTTGATAACTCCCTCCGTCTGGCTGCTCCCAACTACCTAAAACACAAACGGCTTGCTAACAGCAACAGTCTAACATGCAAAGGCATTAGGTCTGGTCTGTGAACAAAACAGTGTCATGCAGGGTGCTTCAGCCTTTTACAGCTGTATCTCTAAATGAAAATACTAAAACTTACATACAGAAACAAGTTAATCTCAAGGTTTTCTGAGTCCTATTTGGATTAGGATATTGCTGTCCTCTCCAGATGAGCTGAGGGTAGCTCACAGTTCCTCTTTGTAAACTTCAATGCCTAAGAAGGGTAGACACCTGGACCTAAGTGAGACAGTTACCATGTTCCAACAACCTGTCCTCCACAGAATAGTCCACTGGTATTCACCTGACCTGACACAGTCCAACTTGGGATATTCAGTTTTAAATCTTTGCAGATTGACTAAAGTATCCAGGAAAATCTTAAAGGCTTCTTGTGTGTATTAGGGTATATAGTACAACTCTGTAAAATTAATAGAAATTAGATGCGATTTCCAGGGGCCCACACCAAGCTTGTATCTCATAGGAAAGCTGGAAAGGGATCTGGGCCAGTGATTCTGATCAAGGGGACAAGAGCCATTTAAAGAAGAGATTTAAGTACATAAAATAGAAGAAAGGTGCAGAATGTCTATGAATAGAATTCGGAGGCACCGCAGAGTAGAAAGGACGGCCGAGTAATAGAAGAACAAAGGAAGACTATCTCAATAGACTTTTCAAGTAGATCAAAACAGTGGCATCTGAAAAAAGCTATAGAAAGAACCCTATGGCCAGAGAGGCAGTGAGAATTCATAATGTCCCCGGATTTAACTTAATAGTAGAAATCTACATACAGGAGGTGGAGGGGGGGGAATGGACTCAGGAGCTTTTGATTTTAACTAAAATGGAAAGTTCAAATAAAAAACTGAACAGCCTCCACCTATTCTTACTTTTAGATCTAAGAGAGACCTATAATCTGTGCTGCCTGCTGGGAAAATAAAAGAAAGCATGATGCAGCGCCCGCTCTCACTTGTATCTTTAGCCAGCATCTTCCAGTGTGCAGTTCTCTCAAGGTGAATGGCGGACCCCAAGAGCAGTTACAGCAGACACACACTTCAATGTGTGCACGAACAGCTTCCCCCGGAGACTTCACTTACTGCTGTGAGTACAGAATGTGCCTCAGACTACGGGCTCTGAAATCAGACCTGCATTCAATTTCTGATGCCACCCGTAGTTGAATGACCCTGGGCAAGGTAGTTAACCTTTCAAACTCTCCCCTTACCTGGAGGTGGGAAAGAAAGCAGAAGAAGAAAATGTGGGAGCAGGCACAGAGCAGAGGTCTAGATTGGATAAAATTGCCCCAGAAAAGTGAATAGGCTGTGTTCCATAGGCCTGAAACCTCTACATGGCAAATGCACCCCACTGTCTTTGGGCCACAGACAGTATGGTGAATCCAAGTGGCTTTGGGATCTGTTTTCTCTAGAAAGAATTTAGAAGCTCCAAATCCCAGTGCTAGATCCTTGAAGATACTAGTGGACTCAATCCCTTAAAAGCCTTCTGCGTGTGAAATAACACTCAAAGTGAATAGAATCAGTTCCTAGGCTAACACATAATAGTGATTTATCTGTAAGAAGATTTTCATTCTCTTCTCACCACTATCATTCCATTGTGGGGCTCCACCACCATCACCATCCTAAGCCCCAGAAGAGTGCTTCTTCAAAAGACAAGCACAACTCCAGTCATGTGGCCTAAGTCAGTCAAATTTAAACGTACTATTAAACAGCTGTTCTCTGGGATCTTCTTCTCCCTCCCGTCCTTTTCCTCATCCTCTTCTTCCTCCTTCCCTTTCTCCTCCTCTTCTTTCCTTCAGCAGTGAACATATGTCATTATTTCTGGTCATGATAACTGAACCTCATTCTTATGTATACACAGAGAATCCTGTCTTAAAAACATAACTTCCCTTATAAAAGCTGGGGTATGGGTGGTGACAGCAAAAATATTCTCACAGGATCTAGTCTGAGAAGGTATTTCAAGTTTTGCTCCTGAGAGAGCAGCTTCTTAGGTAGGTCCATTTATTGTACTAGAGATTTTATGAGCCAGACAATGTAGTAGTCACATCTTAAGGTGACCTCCAATGAGTCATGCCTTTGTTCAATGGCCTCCTTTAAATACAAGTAGAACCAACAGAATGTTGCAAAGTGATGATGTCACTCTGCTGACTGCATTATATTAGTATAGTGTGTGTGTGTGTGTGTGTGTGTGTGTGTGTGTGTGTATGTGTATGTGTGTGAGAGAGAGGGGGGGGGAGTTGACAGAGAGATCGAGAGAAAGAATTCTGTAGTTAATAACAGAAGCTGTTTTTCTAGAGGACCCAGCTTCAATCTCTAGTCAGAATCCATATGGCAACTGACAACTGTCTGTAACTCTAGGTCCAGGGGATCCAAAACCTTCTCACATGTAAGTGTGAAGCAAAAAACCAATGCACACATAATAAAAATTAGATAGATAGATAGATAGATAGATAGATAGATAGATAGATAGATAGATAGATAGGGTGGGCAAAGTAGTTATGTCACTATGTCATACTGTACTATATCCCTTTTTTTACCCAAGTAGAGAAATGGAGATTCTGAGGAAGTAAGCCGCCATGTTGTAAGGGTTCCTGTAAGGGGGTTCCCTGGCAAGGGAGGACTAGCAGTTTTCACGAGCTAATTTAGCCTGGGGCTGACATCCAAAAAGCAAATGGAAACCTCAGTCCTACAGTTATAGGAAGATAACAATGCTAATAGAATAAGGAGAGTCGGAGGCTTAGCATTCTCCATTTGAGTCCCTGATGAAACTGCAACCCTGACCAAGTCCTGGAGAGAGAGAGAGAGAGAGAGAGAGAGAGAGAGAGAGAGAGAGAGAGAGAGAGAGAGAGAGAGAGAGACCCCTGGATAGGGCCTAGTTGAACTGTGTGGAATTCGGGTTATTTTAAGCTGATAAAATCACTGCAAAGAGTTAAGCAGCAACAGCAAAAGAAAACGATCAATATTCTCTAATAAATGTATTTAGTACTTAAATTAACTGACACGAGTCTTCATGACTTGCTACTAAATACCTTGGTATTTAACCTATCCACATCTTAACCTGTCTTGAAAATGCTTCCTATCACTAGTCTATGGAGTTGGCATACTCACCTCCTTATTATAATCATGTTTGTACAAACTGGAAGCGTCACACTGGCAGTATCAGCACCCACCAGTTTATAATATCCTGACAGCCTCTGCCTGATGCATCATACAACAGGTAAGAGAATATCTCTTTAAAGCTGTAAACCAAATCCATTTCAGTCAACATCATCAAATGTTGCCCTGTGCTTCATATTGGAAATCACTTAGATGAGTGTCTGTGAAGCATACAATTAGCAGAAAAAGTAGTAAAACTATATTAACTTAATAGAAAGTGTCTGGTGCTGTCTTCTTAGTTTTTTTTTTTTAAAGAAAAAAAAACTAGAATTGTTTTCAACAGTTATGTGTGCGCTTACATAAGACTTCATTTTCTACGAAACTGTAATGCTTTCTTCTGTATCCTGGATAATACACTTCATTTCTGAATCCAACGGCACAATAGCACAAGTCTATCATGTGCACAATTATGTTGAAAATTCTGCTGAGATTTGAGAGAGGGAACACAGAATGAGGTAAAAGATGGACGAGTTGCTGTGTGTTTTCATTTAGTAACATCTATTTATTAAGGTTCAAAGTCTATACAGAATAAAAATGGTGAGATTTTTCCCATTAAACATCTTGTTCACAACCATCAGACTGTGAGTTATACCAAAGCATCAGACCTACAGACAGAGGGAGAAAGGGAGGGAGAGAGGGAGGGAAGGATGATGGGGAGAGGAAGGGAGGGAGGGAGGGAGGGAGGAAGGGAGGGAGGAAGGGAGGGAGGGAGGGAGGGAGAAAACACAGGCCCTTAATACATATTGCATGATCCCTGACTAACATCTGTCTCTGGAGTAGGTGTTCAATTCCTGATTTCTGGAATATTCTTTCTTCTCAAAAACCACATCAAGAGTGTCCTCACTGCTGATTTTCCAGTTGGTAAGTGAACTGATAAACCCAAGGGTGCTTTGATCAAGAGAGGTTGAGGTTATGAGGTTGAGAAAAAAGGCTAATGAAGTCAGGGCAAGATGTGACCTATAGCAAGCCTGCAAGAACACATACCACTTAGAGAATACTGTGATGGCTTATCTGTGTTCAAATTAGGAGCCAGAGTCAGACTTCTCGAACAGCAAGACCCTATCCATAGCAGCAGTAACAAATGACTCAAAATCTGTTCTATACACCTGTAGAGACGAGGCTTGAAAATCTAGGGACAACATCAACGATACTGTCATAGTAGCTTGCTCTTGTAATTAAGAAGTGATAAACACATATCATTATCCTTAATGTCACAAAATCACTAGTGTACCATCTTGGATCTATTCATTTACCTGTCATCCTCTTCCTACAGCCTCTCCCTCTCCCTCTCCCTCTCTCCCTCTCTCCCTCTCTCCCTCTCTCCCTCTCTCCCTCTCCCTCTCTCCCTCTCTCTCTCCCTCTCTCCCTCTCTCCCTCTCTCCTTCTCTCCCTCTCTCTCCCCCTCTCCCTCTCCCTCTCTCCCTCCCTCCCTCTCCCCCTCTCCCCCTCTCCCCCTCTCCATCTCCCTCTCTCTCTCTCAATGTATGTGTGTGTGTCTGTGTGTCTGTGTGGGGAGGGGTGTAGAATTATCAAGAAATCTAAGAATAACAAACCTGGAAACAATTACACATATCTATGAATGCTTATAATAAAATTAAGTATGCTATCCTTACTAGGAGAAAGGGATTTCAAGCAGTAAAAGTCCCTACCAACTCAAACATAAATATAAATTACATCTTAAAACAAAAAAGAAATCAATTGAAGTAAAAAATAAAAGAAGCCACATTCAGATGTAGTCACAGAAAACATGTGCACAGCCTCACTATTCACTAATGAGAGGGTGCAGACGCTGCATAGGGGAGGATTTTATCATGTCCATATGTTTCTCGGATGACTCTCCTTGTTAGCTATTTTTCCATATCTCTATTTAAGAATAACATACACATTCCCCTCTGAGAGGGTGTAAAGCATAATATGTTGTAATGCTTAAACAATTCAATAAAATTACCCTAATAAAAATGAAGATGATATAAACGTAATATACCCTTAGATTAAAAATATTAACATAATATGAATTATGGGTCTCGTTAATGTAGTTAACATTTTATCATGTAGTTAGCCTTATGATTTAAAGATCTAAAGATTAACCTTTAAAATCCCTTGAACCCTCAAAGAGAAGTTATCTATGGCATGTGTGTGTGTGCATGTGTGTGTATGTGTGTATATGTGTGCATGTGTTTGTGTGTGTGCATGTGCACGAGCGTGTGTGCGCAGTAATTATGGACAGTTAGAATAACTTCATGAAGTCTAAATAAAACAGTCACAAACAATCATAACCATATAAAAATCACCTTTCACTTTTAGGAGCACTATCATTATAATAGTTTAGTATGACAATCCCGGGGCATTTTGAGTCTGACTTTCCAATAAAGGCAGCTCAATAGAGGGACAGAAGAGGAAGACTGAAGTAAAAGGAAAAATCTGCCTCCTGTCCATAAACTGGTACCTCATTTCAAACTCTTAACTTCCTCCTGCATATCTTCTCTCCACCTATAATGTCCACCTATAATGTCCACCTATGATGTCCACCTACAATGTCCATCTATGATGTCCATCTATGATGTCCACCTATAATGTCCACCTATAATGTCCACCTATAATGTCCACCTATAATGTCCACCTGTAATGTCCACCTATGATGTCCACCTGTAATGTCAATCTATGATGTCCATCTATGATGTCCACCTACAATGTCCACCTATGATGTCCACCTACAATGTCCACCTATGATGTCCACCTACAATGTCCACCTATGATGTCCACCTACAATGTCCATCTATGATGTCCACCTATGATGTCCACCTGTAATGTCCACTCTGCAGTAGAGATCATTAACTTAGGAGCAAACCAGGGATGATAACTCTCTTGCTCTAGCTAGTAACCCATCAAAGGTCAGGCTCAGGATCTCCACTGCAGATGCCCCTGTTTGTTAGGTGAAACCTATCTAAAGACCGGTGGCTTTTTCCCACATGTGACATGTTAGCAGTAAATGCCTCTCCTCTTGAGATTTGCTCCATTCAGCCAACATAAATGAGGGGGAATGGCAAAGTGCACAACTAACTTACTTGTTCTTTCTTACAATATTGTTTGTAAGCATTTTCAACATGAATAGTTTCCAGAAGGCACATTAATGACTTGATGTCTGTGTAATTAAATTGGTCCAAACTGGAACAGTGGTTTAAAAAGATAAGGAAGACCATTTATTCTTAGTAAACAACAAATATATAAAACAACAAATTTTCAGCCACATTAATTTCATAATAAAACCCAAAGTACCAAAGAGTAGTTCAAAAATGTATCTTTTCCCCACACACGATTTTTAAATTGCCCTCATTTATTAACTGCAACTTCTGTGCTGTTACTAATTACAGAATTAAAAAATTTTCTGGGGCATCAGAAAATAACATCTAGACCTTTTCAAATGTCAAGACTTCAGGTTGTTTTTTCTGTAACATGGATTCGTGTGAACTTACTCGGTTTTCCTAGATTTCAGTTATTCCTACAAGGTTTGGAAACACGAACGTGGAAAACATGCTCCAAGGAGTCGGAGTTCCTAATCTCTACTCTCTAAACTGTTTCAGCCCACCGAGAATATTCAGTTGCATAAGCAGTAAACCATTGGGGGAGGTGTTTAGCTCTTCACTTCTTTTCTGGTATGAGTTAAACTTTTTAAGCCCGTTGTATCTCGTTTCCATAATATACGTAGTCCTGAGATACGTATATGTATCTATACTGTATTTCTCACAGATTTCAAAATGCTACGTGGTTTATCTGAAAGTTCCTCTTAGAGGAAAACACACACCTTCCCGACAGGGAAAACAAACGTGACAGAATTCCCTGAAATGGGAGCCTAGGAAACTCACTCAGGAGAGACGTCTTCAAGACCACATCACATGAACTGCAAAGCAGGGTGCCTTGGATCTGCAGGGCAGCTCGGTCTCTCTTGTCTTCCACAGATACACAGGCCTCTGACACCAGCGCCTCTCACTGCCGACAAGTGGGTGATGTCCTCAGAGCCAAGCTACCAGCTAAGCAATCAGGGATCAGGGAACGCCCCCTTGTCCTCGCTGCATCCCATCCCCACTGCGACACCCCCAATTTACCTTAATGAGCCTAAGATTCATCCACTGGGCACTGCACTGCTTCATCTCCCATCCTCCAACCTCCTGAACTTTTCTGAAAACCCAGTACTCTGCTGTACTGACTTGGAACTGAAGCGCCCCTCCAAACATCAAAGGTACCCCACTTAGTATTTCTCCCCTCAAGCAACACGTTGGCAGTACAAACTTTTCATTCATAGCTTGGTTCCGACAGAAATAGGGTGTGTGTTTGGGTAAGGGGGGCCTAGGAGGGCGAGGTAAAAATCTGGCCAGCGACCCTCGCCTCGGTTTGCCTAGTCAAATGCCAAGGTCTTCACCAAAACCACCACCCAGCACCCAACTTCTGACAATGGTACCCACCAAGCTCCGGGCTGCAAGATGCAAAGCAAGTGGCGTGGAAGTCCCGGCAGAGATGCTGCCAACCCGGAGAGCCCGACAGGGAATGCCGCGGCGCTCCCGGAGCACGCGTGGCCCCCAATTCCCAGGGCTTTCCCGGGCAGCGCCAGCCCCGGCTGCGGTGCCACTCACCTCCGCCCGCTCCCGCCGAGGCTGCGCGCCCTCCTCAGCCCCGCGCCGGCGAGCCCCTAACTTCGCCCCTTTCTCCAAACAGCCATCTTCCGCAGCGCAGGAGGGAATGGCGAGGCAGGAGGCCGAGCGGGGAGGGAAAGTTGCCGGCGGGGCGCGGCGGGGCGCGGGCGGCGGGGGCGCGCGAGGCTGGGGCGCTGCGCGCCGTGCGGGAGGCGGGCGGCGGCGAGCTGCGCCGAGCGGGCGGCGCGCGGAGGACGGGCTAAAAATAGCGCGCGCTGGGGAGGGGCGCGAGGGGGGACGGGGGTGGGAGGGAGACCGCGGGGCCGGGCTCGAGCCCCGGAGCGGCGGAGCGGGGCGGGGCAGGGCGGCCGGGGAGGTGGCCGGGCCGGGCTGCAGGGACACCTGGGGGCGCGGCGGGCGGGCGCGGAAAGGACGTGTGCGGGCAGAGGGGCAGGGACCTGGGGAAAGATGGGGAGAGCGGGGACCGCCTGGTGAAGCTCGGGGACCTGGAAGACAGACTGAGGCGGAAGGCGCCAGGTGACAGGCTGGGGACCCAGGCCGGTGCGGGGGAGGAGCGCGGCCCCGGCCTCGCCCTGCGCGCCCTCCAGTCCTGGCCGCTCAGGTGCGCGCCTGGCCGCTCAGACGGTAGGGAGCCGAGCACCCGAGAACCGTGGGCCAGGACCTGGAGCAGCCCTACACCAGCGTGGCGCTTCATCATCGGAGGGATTTTAAAGAAAATGCTGCTGCGTTTGGGTGTTGTTGTTGTTGTTGTTGTTGTTGTTGTTGTTGTTGTTGTTGTTGTTGTTGTTGTTGTTCCTAATGGGAAATGTGAGGAAACATGGTGATGGAAGTATGATGTAGGTTTGCCGCGTTTGAAGGCTGCACAGAGGAGAGCAGCATTGCTCTGGAACCCGCCCTGGCAGAGAGGAGGCACTGGTGGGTTCGGGAATTGCCTAGAGGGCGTCTTCATTGCTGAGTATTTTACCTTGGGGACTGGAAAAGAAATTACAGCTATAACTTGTCTATACTAATATTGCTAATGTCTGTAAATCGCTTTGTAAAGTAGGCAACGCTAAATATTTAATAAAAAAGGCTAATCCTGAATATATTTTTCTAATGCTAAACAGCTGCTCACTCAAAAAAAAAGACTAATAATAATTATAATTTAAAAAAAAAACAGTGATCTGAAGACCAATAAAAGCAAGTGTCTACATGTGTATTTATGGCTTTCCTCTATGCTGGCTAAAACACAACCACCTCACAGATTACACACACCCAAAGAACCAGAGAACCTTAACCCAGTACCCTCACTTTCAGCTCAGGGACCCAAGACTATGAGATCAACATGATTTGTGCAAGGTCTGGTAATGGCAATGTTCATCTCTAGAACTGAATTTCATAAGCCTGGGAAAACTTGAGGGCTATACATTCTGTGTCATTTAAGATGATTCAGCGTTTGTAGCAGATATAACTACCATAACTAGATGTACCCCACAGTTTACCCCAATCATAAATTTGTACTCCAGAAGTGGGAGTGGTCTGTTGGCTTTATATTTGTAAAAGAAAAAAAAAAGCAGGGTGAGGTCAGGAGCCTGTAGAGGATCCAGACTTGGGAAGAAGATAAAAGTCACTCTCTTAATGATGTCTTCAAGTAGTCCAGCAGCTTGGCTTCATGTCCATAGAAGAAAAGCTGTTAACGAATCCTGAGACCCTCAATGGTGAAACCATTGGTGTTGGCTGAACCACTTTCAGATATGCTTTTCAGATTATTCAGATTTATTTATTCGGATAAATACCTAGTAACCTGCCACACCTTGCCTTTCAAAATGGAGTCTTTTGTCAAGTTTGTCAAGTGTCCAGGGCTTTTACTTTTTCTTTCCGTTTCTGTTTGCCTACCACCAACTCCAAGAGAAACAATTCAATCTATCATCTCTCAAAAAGGACTTTCTAGAAAAGTGTGATTGAAATTCATGAAAATATAAATTTCTAGGAGCTCAGTGGTCATATGAAATAGACATGTGTGTAACAGTGTGAACAGAACAACTTGAAATGGAGTTTGCTCTTATATTTTGGGAAGGCTGTTTTTAATTTACCATTATTTACCTCTACCACATAATGAATAGTTTATAGCAGACAGCATTCTTCTTTATCATTCTAGTGGACTTCAGGATCAACGCAGAGAAAGAACTTGCTGGTTGCTACTGGTGATTCACATATTTTAAGTTATAATTTAACAAATGTATTATAATTCCTTCTAATAATTTACACTCTCTGTTCAAGCCTATATTATACTCTTTTTGATTCTGTATTATTTTTTGGCTTCATTTTCTTCTCAACTGAGCTCTAGAAAGACTAGGTAATTCTTTTTTATTATCAGTGTTTTAATTAGGCATTTCTTTTAAAGAAAAGTTTTAGATTTGAAGAGAAATAAAGACTACACTAAGTATTAGGTGTCCCTAATTTCCAAATCTGAAATATCTCCAAGTCTTAATAGTTTTTAGCTGTCTCAATGATAGGAGCAGTGGAAATTCCATACCTGACCTCATATAAGTAACTGGTTGTTGTGAAAACCCAGATATCCTAAAAATATTGAGTGAAATTACCTCAGGCTACATGTTTGGAAATACGAGAAAAAACGCATTTCATATTTAGACTCAGTCTCTTCCACCAAGAAATGTAATTATGTGAGTATTTCAACATCTAAAAAAAATAAATAAATAAAAAACTAAGCCAGTTCTGATCACGCCCATTTTGGATAACGAATACTTAACCCTCATGTAGAATTCTAGTGTGGCCAATCACATGTAATTATACTCTCATGATCTGCTCTCACTAGTTCAGTATGTTGCCTATAATTAGCAAATGGTTAATCAGACAGAATGAACCTAAAACCATGGTTTGCCATATTTCATCACTTTTTACATAACTTCTCTTGTCTATTTAGGATCCCAACTAGGATTCCGAGGCATACTTGTCATGTCTCTTTAGGCTATTCTTGGGCATGAGTTTCTCAGATTTTTCTTGTTTTGAAAACCAACTCCGAGAAGCATTGGCCAGCTATTTATAGCTGTATGTATATTCTATTGAACTATACCTGTTTTTCTAACAAGTCCTGAGTTGTAACTCCTAAAGTTCCATCCCTTGATATTAAGTAGCCAAGAGACGATAACAGTGTCATAATGTATCTCTGCAGTGTGGACACTAATGTCTATCTGTAATAATGTTTGTTCCTGTCTACACTGTAAGCTTGCTCTCTTCTTCTTTATGTTCAGTGGTCCTCTACAGAAAGTCATACTGTACAGCCTGTACTTCAGGAGAATATAGAATGCAAAAATAGAATTAGACCGATATTTTTCCTTTTAAAAAAGCTAATTAGATTCAGACAAAAGAAAGATGACAGAAGAGGAATAGTTGATGCTTGTCCCCTATAGAAACATGAATGTGTATAGCACTCAGTGAATCCCTAGACAAGCCTGCTCACACACAAGCTCAGGACAAGGCCTAAAGGCTCCAAAAGAAGAAAAGGGAATAAAACCATCTATGGGATTTATGCAATAGCATTGAAAGAGCAAATGCTTGATGTATAGGAAAGAAGAAAAGAAAGCAGAGAATGGGCCAGAAAGATTATTTAAAGAAACAACAGCAGAAAACTTGGCACACTTGAGGAAAGGTGCAAATATGAACATTCTGGAAGATGAAAATTCTCTAGTCAGATTCTATCAAAACAAGCCTATGCAATGATCCACTACAGTCAAGCAGTAGAAAAGTAAGGACTTTTTACTTGGTTATTTTTTTGAGTCAGGGTCTCACTCTGTAGCCATGGCTGGCCTTGAACTTTCTATGTAGATCAGATTGGTCTTGAACTCTTATATCCATCAGTCTCCTCAGTGCTGAGATTAAAAGCATGCACCTGTGTGCTTGGCTTATATGTGTTCTTAAAGGTGAAGTGAGTCTTTCATGGGGACCATATAGTTGGGCTCATCTATTCCATAACTAGAATTTTTATTAGATTATTTAATCAAGTTATAGTCAAATAAATTGACCACTTGTTTTTTCGTTCCTCTGTTTGTCATCTTCTTTTGTTATTAGACTACTTCCTTTACTGGTGTGCTTTTATCATTTCTTATGCATTTTATGTATCTTCTATATAGTTTTTCCCCTGTGGTTATAGCGACACTTGCCTAAATCACTCTATGTTCATGAAAGGATATTTTAAGCTGCTAACAACTTGTTGGTAATAAACAACACATTGACGACTTTACCCTTGCCACTTAACATTTTGGTGTCACAGTTAAGCATCATTTTATAAAGTGCTAGGGTACATTTACTGGTTCCTCTTTGACATTCACATTAAAAATAAGTGACTTGTGACTTTGCAGTGGCACTTGTGCCCGTGAGTTTCATACTTTCTTCTGATATTCTGCTACTAACTGGAGTGTAAATAAATAAATATTGTGTGTGCGTGTGACTCTGTGATGTGTATGTGTATTCTCATGTGAGTGGGTACATCTATGGAGAGACTAAAGAAGACATAATAACTAAAGAAGACATAAATGGATGCATGTGTGACATTCTGCACTCCTGAGCTAGAGGAGTTACTAGATCACTTGGGGTTGTGCTATCTGAAGTAACCAACTGATACAGATTCAATGCCATCCCTACCAAAATTGAAAATTCTTCGTATCAATAAAAGCAACATAAAATTTGTTTGGAACTGCAAATCCCCCAAGTAACTAGAGTAATCTTACACAAAATGAACAAACCCAGAGTGTCACAATTCCTGAACTGAAAATACATTATAAAGATTTTATGATCAAAACAGCATGCTATCCTCTTACAAACATTGATGTTGAGAAGAGGATAAGAAGCATTAAATTAAACACAAGTACTTACATTACTTTATTTTTTGACAAGACTCCCAAGAACGCATAACGGGAAAAAGACAGTTTTTCTAACCATCAATTGTATTTTAAAAAACAAAAACAAAACTGTATATCTACTTACAGAAGAATTAAATTAGTTTTTTTTTTGCACATCATACATAAAAATCATTACAAACTGGATTAGACTTCAACATTAGAAACCCCCCCCAAAAAAAATCCCTGCTAGAAATACAGGAGGGACCGAGGGAAAAGCTCATTTGCTAAGGTGCCCACCTTGCAAGCACGAGGTCCTGAATTTAGGCCCCAGAACCCATGGAGGAAAAGCCTGAAGAGTGGTGCTTAGTTGTAATCTCAATGCTGGAAAGGTTCAGTGAGGCAGATCTCTGGAGTCAATAGTGTAGCCTATTGGGGAGTTCTAGGCCAGTGGGAGACTCTGTCTCAAGAAAGGCTGAATGACATCTGAGGAATGACATCCAAGGTTGTCCTCTGGCCTCTCTATCCATGAACACATCTATAGAAACATATGCACATGTACACCCATGTACAAAAAAACAAACAAAAACAAAGAGCAAACTCTGTGACGTTAGCCTGGATAATGGTTTCTTCGATGGAATCAAGAAATATAGACTATTAAACACAGAGAGAAATGGAATAATGCTAAGCTAAAATTCTCCAGCAAAGCCAAAGAAACCAATGAACACTAGTGAAGTTAGAGATCCACGTGTTGGGAGAAAATATTTTCAAAAGTTACATCCATCTGTAGGCTCACATCCAAACGTATAAGGAACTCAAACAATCCGACAGCAAGAAACCAGCTCTGTCAAAATAGACAATGACTGAAGCAGACATTTCTCAAAAGAAGACATACAAATTCCCAGCAGAAGTATAAAGACATATTTAACCTCTCAAATTACCAGAGAAATAAGAATTTTAAAACAAAACAACGGATCACCTCCCATAGGTCAAAAGAATGCCTACTGAAGCAAAAATGGCAGTAGGTGTTTATGGTGGTGGTGGTTGAGGTAGTTGTTCTGTAGTTGTCTTTAGAGGGAAAGCTCTGTGAACTGTATTTTGTGAAATATTGTGGCATGCTGCCCACCCACTAACACAAGGCTTATTAGCCTTCCTGTGGCTCTGGGCGCTTTCCCACTCGTTCATCAAGCAATCCTCCAGATGAGGAGGACACTCTTCTTCTAGGAAAAGACACATCAAGAAGAGAAAGGTGGGCAAAAAGCACAACTGTTTGATTTCAGGGTTGTCAGCTGTATCACAAGGCTGGTGTTCTATGCCTTTATTTTGGGGTACAGCCTTGCAGAACCTGTTTGTGATTGTTTAGGATGCATGTGTTTCTTTTAAAAAAAACTGTTATTTATTGAATGAAATAAATCTTTTGATTATAATGTCAACAAAATTAATTGTACACCCACTATGTGCAGAATAATGTGACAGACACTCTAAATCACTTTTCAAATATTGAATTTGCATTGTGCCATGGAAAGGGTAGAGGCTCTTTATTTAGAAGTAATAGAGTATGAAATTTAGCCAGAGTATATTTCTAAAGATGGATGCTGTCTCTCCCTCCTCCTCTGCTCCACTCCACCCACCATTTAGCCTTAACTGGCCAATCCTCCAGTCTCCGTCTACTGAGTAGTAGGAATGTAAGCATTGATCACTATCTTGAGCTCTCGGGAGTGGATTTTACTATGAATCTATTGTGACTTTGGCTTTGGGGACCCTCATTTTACAGCATCTACTACAGCCATGGAGTACTTCAGGATCACTTTGCTTACAATGATCCCAAATATGTACGAGCATCAGTATCGCCCAAACCTGGCTTTTTCTCTAGGTATTACAATATATGAAAGGGTGAAAGTGGTGAGCCATAAAGACCCAAAATAAAGGACAGCACTCCCACAGAGCAAGAACAGAGAGAGCAGGTGCATCTGAATGCCTTGGGTGCTTTCTAAGGCAACCCTCAAGTATGGGTTTCCTCAGTAGCTGGGAAACTGAGTCAGACTGTACATCTATGACTCTTTGGAGAACACCCTGAGCTAAAAGGGCAGAGTTTCCTGAGCCAAGAGACAACCCAGCAAGCAAATTAGAGGATTTCAAAACCACTGTAACATTTCCCCATAGCTGCGCTTTATTTTGTTATCCAGAAAAACATTTGGACACACTCATGGTCCATTTCATGAAAGCTTCAGTTCTCACAGAGCACGTTCGTTGTTGTTGTTGTTTGTTTGTTTGTTTGTTTGTTTGTTTGTTTTTTCTAGAACTCTTCTCATTTTAAAAATAATTTTTTTCTCAAGGTTGCTGCTAATACTTTCTCTGGGGGATTAATAGACAATTTCCCTCAATTTAATGTGCTCACGGGTCTGCAACAATGGGTTCCTACGGCTCAGGAATTTCCCACTGCAGGGAAAGTGCTGAGCGGTAATAGAGGCGGTAATGGGAATCATTAAGGATTTCATTCCTTTGGTAAACTTTCAATAAAAACTGGAAGATTCTCTGTCTCTATTCTAAACAACCTCTTTCTTTTAAAATTACATAATTACATTTACCTATCTATCTACCTTTTTAATTTAAAATTATTTAGGAAAGGGGGTATTTACACCATGATACATATGTGGAAGTCAGAAGAAAACTCAAGAGAGTTGGATTTCCTTTCATCAGTGAGTCCCTGGAATCAATCTCAGGTAACTATCTAGCTTACCCAGTAATCCCTTATACAAAAGTATGTGGAACATGGTAATGTTTAGTCGCAAGCCAATGCTCAGTTATGAAATACTCTGAACCCCACTAGGTCACATGACAAATGACATGCTGTAATTATGCTCATGTTAGCAGGCCATAAAACAAGATATTGATTCATGAAACAAGAGAAGAAAAGCCTTCACATATGTGTAGATATTTCAGAGTGCGTTTCAGTTAACTGAACAGCTCTAATATTCATTTTTATTAATATTTTATGTTAATATGATTTACATACCTTATATGTAATCTGCTAATATTACAAGATAATATTCTAAAATAAATATATGTTTAAATTTACTTACATGTTCTAAGTAGGTAAATTATAGTTCCTGACACAACATATGTAAGTTTTATGACAATTAACTCAAAGGAAAAGCAGTGAAGCAATAAATATTATTTTTAAATTTTCATTTTGTTCTATATAATTGTGACAGTTTGTGTATGCCAGGGAATTGCACTATTAGGAGGTAAAGCCTTGTTGGAGTGGGGGTGTCACTGTGGGTGTGAGCTTTAAGACCCTCATCCTAGCTGCCTGGAAACCAGTATTCTGCTAGCAGCCTTCAGGTGAAGATGTAGAACTCTCAGCTCCTCCTGCACCATGCCTACCTGGATGCTGCCATGCTCCTGCCTTGATTATTAGGGACTGAACCTCTGAACCTGCAAGGTAGCCTCAATTGAATGTTGTTCTTATAAGAGTTGTCTTGGTCATGGTATCTATTCACAGCAGTAAAACTCTAAATAACTAAGATAATAATACTGAATTTTCTTTGATGTTTAATTTGAACTCAGTGTTCATTTTTCAGTTTGAGATGTCTAAATTTGAAGTGAATTTTCAAGGGAAACTATTTTCAGTGTCTCTAAAAGTTAATATTTACTAAGCTGTAAACAAAAAATAAATAACAATAAACAGTAACTTGGCAAAATCTTTTTTTTTTCTAATTTAATCTTAGGTCTGGAGACTTTGGTATTGGTTTGGTGGCTCAAAGGTAAGGTCTTACGGTTTTTTTGCAGAGTTTTTTTCTGTAGTAAAATGGCTGTTGCTCCAGCCATTAAATCTACTTTCTAGCCAAACAAAACAAAACAAACAAAAAAATAAAGCAAAACAAAAAAATCCTAGGAGTCAAGGGCATATAAGATGGGCAGCACATGCATTCAGAAAGCCATTATGTCCCTAAAATACTAAATAGACTTAAGCCTCATCTCACTAAATACTGACTGATGTAGGACGCTACCAGACAAGGCTGATCCTTTTTTGCAAGGAAAACTGAAACACTTGTTGTAGTGTATCTATTATTTCTTATAGTGCTAAAAAGTTGATCCTGAGACCTCCTTTGAAAGTTTGCTACCTCTGAGCACAGCAAATATTTTCAATTTGTTATTTTCCCAGCCTCTGTACCAGAAAAAGACATGGGAAAGAGACTTGTAACGGATCAGAGAACCATCCTACAATGCCTTCCATCATTCCTGAAGGTCAATTTCTCCGAAAGTGATGAATGTATTAGCAAGATTTTGTTACCAAATGCTTTATAGAGTGTGCTTTGGCCTGAGGAGAGAGCTCACTTGGCAGAGTTCATGCCTGGCAGAAATGAAACTTGATCCCCCCTACCCCCTGCCCCCCCGGTTAATCACACCCCCCTCTATGAAGGCAGGAAAGGAAAAACCAAAACCAGGTGTAACTGCACACATTTGTCATTACTGTAAATAGGGATACACAGACAAGCAGGTCCATGGGACTCCCTGGCCAGCCAGTGACCATAGTCAGCAAGCTCCAAGCCAGAAGACACTTCCTCCAAGAACAAGGTAGATGGCACCTGAGGAGTGACGTTTGAGGTTGACTTCTGCCCTACACATACAGAGAGATAGGAGTATGAAGGACAGATGCAAGACAGAACATATTTTGTTACATATTTTGTTGTTTCACAGTGATTATTAATACAAAGTTGTTTTGCAACAGCTTTGATCATTAAGATTTTTAGACATGTATTTCTACATATCATTGAAAACACTATATATTTTTAATTTTATGAAGAAATACTTGTAAAAATGTTTATGTCCAGAGTTTACATATCATGAGTTCTGGTATTGTAGGATGGTCCTCTGATCCATTATAAGATTTTTAGACACGTATTTTTCTGTATTATTCAAAACACTGTATTTTTTTAAATTTTATGAAGAAATATTTATAAAAATGTTAATGTCCGGAGTTTACATATCATGAGTTCTGGTTCGTTATTTATATTTGCATATAATTGCAAAATATTTTTAAAACACCAAGTGACTTTATTTCTGTTATATCATTGTCTTTTTTATGGTAAGTCATGATAATACTGGTTTGTATCTAAAATATAAAAACATTGTCTCATCTAACCTGAATAACAGCAATAAAAAGCTTTTACATTGCTCATGACTGGCAAAACATTTTTAACAGGTAAAATGCCAGTCACTGCTGGTTAAATTTATACCGGCTTCGGGGATGTTCCAAATGAGAGCTCGATGAACATGGCAATGGAAGAACAGAGCACAGTGCACAGTGTGTGGACGTGTCAGAAGAACGTCATTTCTCTAAAGTCCATACTCAAAACGGTCAGGTGATAAATTTTACTAGCCTTGCTTTCCTAATATTTTTTTTGTAAATCTTTCTCTTTGTAAAATAAAATAAAATAGAATAGAATAAAATGTATAATGCAAGGTTTGCAAGTCTCAGGACAGTCAGTACTAGCAACAGACAAGCAAGTATCACAAAATCTGTACTCACTTTCTTCGTTATGCACGATTGCAGACACCTTTCTCCTCTGAAAGGTTTCTTCTTCCCCAGGAAACTGTCCTTTAACAGCTGAAGCACCAGTCTATTTCATGGTGTCTTGCTTCCTGGACTCATAAGCACAGCTGTTCTGAAATACCTCCGGATAGATGCTCTGACTATAAAAGCTTGCCCTTCAAAGTCACATGTATCACACCCCCCACACACACATCTATTTCATTAATAAGAGCAGGTCATTTTGCCGTGCCTCTCTGGAAAGAAGGATAAAGAAGGAAGTGTGTTCTTCCCGTAGGAAGGAGGAACAAGCAATAACAATCCAATAGTCACTTTATTTATTGCTGTAAATGTAAACATGATAAGAAGTGGCTTAAGGCAGAAAGAGTTTCTCCTGGCTCATATGCTGTGAGTCCAGTCCATCACAGTGTGGTCAGCATGGCACGAGAAGCTGGGGCAGTTGGTCACATAGCAATTTTGGTCAGGAAGCAGAAAGAAGTTAGTGCTGGTGTTCTGCTTAGGCAATAGGATGGTACCACGCACATTCAGAACAAGTCTTCTCTCTTCAGTTCAGCTTTCTGGAAATGCCCTTATAGACATACCTAGAGGAATAGTTCCCTTGTTTGCAATTTCATCATTGACAAAAACGAAGGCATTCCACTCTTTAAAAGTTTTGCTTCAGCTTCATAATGCAAAATATACTTGGTTCATCTCTGGAAAGTACCCATAGTCCTTAACAAGCCCACACTACTCAAAAATCTGAAATACAAGGCAATCTCTTGAGTGTGAATAGCTAAAAATTTTAAAAACCAAATTACATACTTCTCATATATGATAACACACTCACATGTGCACACATACATGCACGAATACACACACACACACACACACACACACATACACACACACACACACACACACACACACACACACACACACACCAGGGAAAAATAGGCCAAAGAAAGAAAAACTTTATCTATAGGAAGACCCATCCTCAGCAGGGCAAACTGTGACTCCATATCCAGTGTGTGTGGACTTCTTGAGAGATTATTTTTGGCTCCAATGGCCTTGGCAGCCCCACCCCTTCAGGTCTGCTGCCTACAAAGCAGGAGACTTCTCTCCTAGGCTGGCTCCATTATACCCCTTCAACTATCTTTGGCAGATGTCTGTCAGTCCTGCCCGCATCACCAAAACCTTACAGTCAACTGCGGTTTGAGCTTCATGGGTCCAGCCTCGGGATTGGCCCCAATGGCTTCCTCACATGGAGTCTAACCCTGCCATGCATTGGCTAGCCACAAGCTGTTTTCTAGAACCTCATGGAAAACTTCCATGACCTCTCACTCTAGAATCTTTTATGCCTGCAAAACCAATATCACAAAGAACTACAAACAACGAAGGAACAGTCACATTGAGAGAAATAATCTTCACCAGGGGAGAACATAACAATTGTTTATTCAGTGCCCTGAAGCATATACAAGCAAGGTTATACAGTCTGAGCAGGTTATATTTAGGGGTATATATGTATATGTGTTTGTATATGTATATAATACATAATGCATGTAACAATGATCAATGGAAAAAAGAGGCCATGAATTTGAAAGAGAGCAAGGAGGGGTATATGGGAGAATTTGGAGAGAAGGCAGGGAAGAGGGTAACGATATGATTATATTATCATCTCAAAAAAGAAAAAGAGATAAAAGACACATTTTTTAAATTAAAAAAAAAAACAGCACGTGAGTGACACCCACCATGTTCTGCTGCCAAGTTCAGATGCAGCTGGTCCCTTGGAACACAGACTCAGAGGCCTTTGCATGACCCTGAGAGACTTCCCTGAGCAGATCTCTGAGTCAGGAGCCTCACCAGCAACATCCCCTGCTGACGTTCTTTCCTTTCAGATGAAGTTTCATTTTCATGGCTTTCCATGGAGATTTTATCCTTGGAGAAAGTTTCCTACTGTCCCGGAAGAGTGTAAGGTTCTCTAACGTCTGAAAGCTTCTCTTCCAAAACCTCACACTTGCCTACATCCATCTACCTGCCAAACTTCACATTGTCACTTAGTTCTGCTTTTTTTTTAACTAGAGAGTTGAGTAAGTTCAGACAGTCATGGCAATAAGAGTTCCAGCATGCTATGCTGTCTTGAAATTTTCTCCAGTCAGAGAATCAGACCACTACCTTTTAAGTCAGCCTCACTCAAAGTTTCAGAATACAGGCAGAATGCATCCAGATTGTCTGGATACAGGCAGAATGAGTCCAGATTCTTAGGATACAGGCAGAATGCATCCAGATTCTCTGCCAGAATGTAACACAGATGCTCTCTAGCTTAGTTTCTGAGAGAGTTATAAGTCAAATCTCCACTGTTCACCTTTTTCTTGACATTCTGGTCTTCTAAGCCCCCATAATCCATTTGGTTATGCTTACAGCATCGAAGAGTTTCTTTAGTGTACAGGCCTGGAATCTTCAACATGTCTAACATAAATTCATTCCAAAGGCCAGTGAATCAAACATTCAGGTTCAAGTTGTCACAGCAACGGCCCCACCCCTTAGCACCAGTGTCTATATTAGTTACTTAGTTAACTTTACTAGTTACTGTGACAAACTACCTGACTAGAAGCAATTTAATGGAAGAAAAGTTTACTTTGGTTAGTACTTTTTATAGGTATTGTCCATCCTGGCAGGAATACTATAGCAACAGCATGAGACTGATAATATTGTATCTACAGTCAGGAGGCAAATAAGAATGAATCGTCACATTTGCTTTCTCCTTTCTAGTCAGTCATGGATGCAAACACTGCGTAATGGGTGGATTTTCCTTCTTCAGTTAAACCTTTCTGGAAATACACACTCATAGATACACATACATAGCAATTCAAATCCATACAAGATGACAATGAAGATTAAGCATCATAATATTCTAATCATATTAATTAACATTTTCTTATATAATAGACACTAGAGATGATTCTATTATCTAGATTATTCAAGTCCATTTTTATAACAACCAGGCAACTTAGGTACTTATAATTGTCACGACCGAAGAAGACTGAGTAAAGTTAATTACTACCTAAACCCCACAGCTAATGAATGAATAATGGAGCTTAATTCAGACACAGTCAGACTCCAGGGTCCTGCTCCTAACCAAGGTGCTGAACTAGCAACATAGAGTCCTGTGCATAGTTTTGAATGCAGAAGACAAAAGATTTAGTATGAAGAAATAATGAGAGAAACAAGGATGCTCATAACACTTTAGCATAAAGTCAGCAAGTCCTGGGAAGACTCATATTTGGTCATCTTGATGACTTGCCATCTCTTGGTCCTTTGCAATAGCATAGAAGAGATAGAAAGAGCACGGAAAACAGCAGTCCTGGGCAGCAAGGCCAAGAGAACCCACGAGGATAGTTTGAGACAGATTATGTTTATACAAAGAGAGCAGAGATCAAGACCAAGGGGAACAAAGAAATTAACTGGGATGTAGATCTTTGGCCTTTCAGGACATGAACTACTTCTTCAGTGGGAGGCGTTCTTAGTCTAAACTACATCTACACATGTTTTCCTTTAAAGTTTCTCTACTGAAGTAGGCAATTTAGTGATACTTTCCTGTGTGACCTACCTCCTGACTCACTCATCAGACACCATTTTACTAAATACAAGACTTAGTAGGCGTTTATTATTCTAATCAATATCAATCAAGGACCACCTTGACATGGCGATATGATCACTGTGATTGCCACCTTCATGTTAGATGACATTTTTTTTTATTACTTGTGTAATCTCAATGCAATGTTGCCCTGGTGAGAAATGCACTGATCTCAACCAGGAGGAAACAGAGGCTTGGAAAGCTTGAGTAACTCCTAGTACCAGGCATTGATAGCTGTTGAATCTTTGGTTCTACTCTTTCTCTGTAATCTATCCAATGGCCCTGCTCCCTCCCTCCTCCTGCCCTTCTCCTCTACAGGCTCAGCTTCAGGAGCTCCTTTCTCAAGTCCTTCAACATAAAAGTGTCCTGAATATCTGTAATACGCCTTTTGAACATATCATACAAAATGTTGGCTATTTCCTTTATTCCTGGATTCTAATATTGGGCTCGTGATGCATTGGAAAAGTTTGCATTTTATTAAAAATTAAGTTGTGGGCCTGGGGAGAAGGCTCAGCAGGTAAAGTGCTTGCTACACAAACATGAATAGGGACCCTGCAGAATTCATGTGATGCCAGGCTCGGCAGTAGCAACTGGATTCCCAGTGCTGGAGCAGAGGAGGTTCAGAGATAAACAGATCCTGAGAGTTTGATGCCCAGTCAGACTAACCAAAATGGCATATTTCTGTTTCAATGAGGGACCCTGCCTCAAAAACCAAAATGTAAAGTGATGGAGGCAGACACTCCACATCAAACCCCAGCTTCTAGACTTGCAGGGATGTACATAATTACATATATAGGATGCACATAGCACACTCACATGCAGAGGGACAACTTTTATTTACGCTTATAGCATACATTACATTACATTACATTACATTACATTACATTACATGGTAAAACAAGCAACTCTCCCTGAGTAAACAAATGAGTGACTGAATGGATCAAGGACGGAGCACACTCTTAAACGTGTCACTTCTTCCTGGATCTTAGCCATAACTGATTGTTTGTGCTAAACCTTCATCATTGTGACTTTGTGTTACTGGTAACCAGTAACCAGGTCACATTTCCACTTAATTTCAAGGTAATTTTAGTTTCATAGTAATCAGGTCACATCTTTCATTTAGAGAGAGTTCTATCTACCCACTCCAGGTCCTTTCTTTTCCCAGTCCAGCTCTGGGCCCAGGCTATTGTCTGCATGGGTAAGGTTTCCTTGTCTATATGCTCATGGTGGAGCCTGCCCAACAAAGAAATCACAGAGAAAGAAAAGTCAGGCCCTAATATTTAGAACCACCCTGAGCTGTTACTGGACCACTGTGTATGCTCCTCTTCAGCCTGAAATCCCAAGGCCACAACATGCATGGGAGTTTGTCCATTTACCCTCCAGCCTCTAAACTTCAGACCTGGGAGTCTTAAGAACACGGTACCATTCCTGCAGAAATACCAGAAGTTCTCCATCCCTAGGTACTTTTCATTCAGGGTTGATACCTTTCAGTCTGCCAACACCTCCATTCTTCAGTACTCAAGCCCTCTCTGCTCCTAAGACAGTACCATATGTTTTCCTGTCTGTAATAATCTTTATAACAAGCAACCACAAAGTGTGTGCAATGCAGCTGTCCTGTGGCTGATTGAATGGTTTTTCCAGAGCACACTAAGAAGCTTCTTCAAAGGCAGCAAGTCCAAGGCTTCCCAAGAACAAATACTGTATTATTCTCACTCAGCTCAATTCAAGATAGCTAGGCCATGTTTGTGTTAGAAGCTTTAATCTCACTGATAAAAAATGCTCTCTCTCTCTCTCTCTCTCTCTCTCTCTCTCTCTCTCTCTCTCTCTCCTCTCCTCCTCTCCCCTCTCCTCTCCCCTCTACCTCATGTGTATGGGTGTGTGTTTCAACTTAAGACGTGATTCAGGTACTTAGCATGTGTTGTCATAGGCATATCTAACAATAATACTATTGACATGATAAGTACCAGCATGATTTTGCTTGTCACAGAAAAGTATTCTTTCCATTATAATTTGTTCCTGAAAGTCACATTAAAGAGTGATATTCTATAAGTCTTCAAAAGAAGGCAGTCAATACATCCAAACATTCAAGTTTGGAACAAATTAGGAGACTGACAAAGGCATTCAGGTTTGAAGCTAATCAGTATATATAAAGGAAAGGAAAAGCATTTCATTAAATATTCAATTACTTCATTAGCATGGCAAAGTAACAAACAATTGAAAAATACAGAATAATTTTTAAAAAGGCCATTAATGACCACAAAATGTCAAAGTCAACACAACACAGGCAGTGTAATGGTTGGAGATTAGAATAATAATTCAGGAAGGAGGTTTTTGAATTAGTTATTAATGTATCAGTTTGGCTTTATATATTTCCTCATTATTCTCTCAATCTTGCTGTGCGTTTTTAAAATATTTAAAAATAATGCCAACCCTGTACTTCCTGTGGAGGTATTTATCTTCATACTTAAAAAAAAAAAAGTGTGACTAGAAAGTGAATCCAAGTCGCTGCCAATGCCCTGAGCTATTGACAGTGTCTTCCTACCCCTCAAAGAAAAGAGACTTTGAACTCTTGTTCTGAAACAAAAAGTTCCTAGTGCTCATTGGATGCTCTTGGAAATTAGCTTCAAGGGCCACATTTGAGCGTATATATTGCTTTACAGTTAAAAACAGTGCTACGCATTTACAACATGTCTGTCTGATAAATGTGCCTCCTCCAGTCTCTGCTGATGCATTGCTCGGGCTTGCCCATCAACACTCAAGAGTGAAATGTACTTTAGCAAACTCTTGGGCTTGCTGATAAGAAAGACACATTTCATCATCTTTAAATATGAAATGTATCCACGATTTTAAAAATAAGTTACTTTATCGCCTGACAAAGACTGAGGTTAAAAAAAAAAAGACACAGAAGATATAAATTAATGTTAAGAAAAAGCTCACTGAGAAAAATATTCTTTTCTCCTTGTTTTTCTAACTTAGAAGGTTTGAGAGTAAGAAGCAACTATTTACCCAGAAAAGACTTAAAAAAAATTATAGGATAACATGCTATATTTTAAAATCCTTATAGTGAAAATGCTATTTTAATATATTTCATATGGAATTATAAAAAATCCTCTTTACTCTTATTTCAAACTGATTTAAATTCAAAGTAGCCAAAATATTAATGCTACCCAGAATACTCTTGGGAATTAGTTTCGATATTTCATAATTTTGACTTTTCTACAATTTTATGACAAAATTAGATCTGTTACAGAAAGTTTAACTGTTAGGACAACTCGGAGTTAAATATAGTGTACTGAAGATGTGTTTACTTGGCTTCTCTCTAAAACCCATTCAAAGGAGCTTTTTCTTTAAAGTGTTAAGTCCACAAAAACAAAAGGATTCAGGGAGATAACAACATTGCAAGTTTAGAGACAAAGAAATAAGACAGATAAATGACAACTGACTTTGAAGATAAGCTAAAGCTAAAACCAGAAATAGATTCACAGGAGGCTTGAGAGCTGAAGCGACACATTTTGGTAAAGGTGAAAATGGGAAGAGAAAGGTCTCAGATAACAGGGCTGCCCTCAACTGTTCGGTACGCTGCAATTTCTCCATAATAAATATGGCACCAGGCTATGCCAAGATCAGTATCGCTGCCTGGGAATTTTCATTTGTCTTTTGGGGACAACTGAACATCAATCTCTGAATAACAGGAACACTAAGACATATTGCGTTGCCGACTACCACTAACACAAGTTCAGGGCCAGTGCTCACTGGAATTATGCTCAGGAGTCTGAAACTGCCTCAGCACCATCTTAGACATCATCTTGATTGACAGTAGGGTTTTCCCACACGAGGATGACAAGTTACATTATGAAAGTTTCAGAATGAAGATACTTACAGGGTGGGGGGAGATTTTGAAAACAAAAACATGCGGGCTTGAGGTGGACAAAACACAAACAACCAAACAAAAACAGAGCTCCCAAGGACTATGGAGGGACTCATGGCTCCAGCTGCATATGTAGCAGAGGATGGCTTTATCTGGTATCAATGAGAGGGGAGGCCCTTGGTCCTGTGAAGGCTCAATGTCCCAGCATAGGGGAATGCTAGGACGGTGAGGCAGCAGTGAGTGGGTGAGTAGAAAAGCACCCTTGTGGAAAAGCAGGGGGTGGGACGAATAAGATAGGGGGGGTTGCAGAGAAGAAACCTGGAAGAGGGATAACATTTGAAATGTAAACAAATAAAATAACCAATAAAAGAAAGAAAGAAAGAAAGAAAGAAAGAAAGAAAGAAAGAAAGAAA
>JANHMN010000010.1:30748809-30762063 GCA_030674055.1 Rhabdomys pumilio | reverse complement strand
AAAGAAAGAAAGAAAGAAAGAAAGAAAGAAAGAAAGAAAGAAAGAAAGAAAGAAAGAGAAGAAGAGGAGGAGGAGGAGGAGGAAGGGAGAGAGGGCAGAAGGAAAGAAGGAAGGAAGGAAGGAAGGAAGGAAGGAAGGAAGGAAGGAAGGAAGGAAGGAAGAACAACACTCTGGAAATGTGTCTCTCTTTTTGGACTTTGAGTTCAATCATATTTGGCTGTAATATCGTTACTTGCCTAACAATCTTCAGTCTCCTGCCATTAGAGTGGCCAACCCACAGGAAGGAAGGCTGTAAGGAGGCCCCTACTGGGAGAAAATGGTATCACCACAATCCAAAAAAATGGTGAGCAGCCAAGCGAGTCACAGAAGTCTAGGGCTAAAAAATCTGGGCAACTCCAGAGATTGTGAGAGGAATACTTACTCTCCTAGAATATTCCAGAGAAAGGTAATAGGGTGTGCTAAAGATAATTTTCCTAGAGAAGTAGCTAAGACTGACATTGATGTGCAGGCAGCTAATCAAGCAAGACACTGGTGACTAAGTCTTCCAAGGGAAAATAAGCAGACAGCATTGGGCAGAGGGAAAACTGGAACTGGAGATCATCCTTGGTAACGCACCTGAGCCTTGGAGCTCTGAAAATGGGGTGACCCTTCCCAGATAGCTAAGGATGCAAAGGCCTGAGCCACTGCAATTTTTAGTTTGACCATTTGAATTCAGGTTGCTCAGAAAAAGAGGCATAAATGTAGATAAAAAGGGAAAACTTTCTTTACTGAGGGTTTCCTGGCTGAGGGGATTTGGGCAGCACAGCCCATTATCCACAAGTGTTAAAAATTTAAAACTATCAAATTATCCAATGATGCAGATTTATATGGCAGGGAAAGAGAACTGGAGAATAATTATATTAGCATGAATAAGTAATCAGATGGTAAAGATGAGTGCAAAGTTTGTGAAGATATGATCAGAATTTTCTTGGCATTTTATATTGCTCTTTATGCAAATATGGCCAAATAAAAATAATACTTTTTCAGCCTACAAATGAGAACAAATGTCTATTGACTTAGAAAATTCTCTCTCTCTCTCTCTCTCTCTCTCTCTCTCTCTCTCTTTCTTTCTCTCTCTCCCTCTCTCTGTGTGTGTCTATCTCTGTGTCTCTCTGTCTCTGTCTCTCTGTCTCTGCCTCTCTCTCTCTCTCTCTCTCTCTCTCTCTCACACACACACACACACACACACACTCACACATACACACACTTTAAAATTTTTCTTTGTTGGGAAGATACTTAAAGAACTATTTTCTATGTATAGATGGTCACTTAAAGGCAAACAAATCATAAAAGGATGTTACTACTGACTTTGAGAAAAGTGAATTTAGTCAAACACATGGAGAGGTTTGTCTTCCAAAGGAAAAAGAGAAAGAATTTTGGTATGATTTCCATAGCTAGCACAGAATACATGAGGCCAGGTGATCTGCAAAGCAAAAAATACAGAGCTATTTTGAATGACAGTTCAGAGACAGGGAAGGCACAACTTTCTACTTAACCTCTTTTGATGATGTCCCAGTGACTCAATTGATGGCAGAAGACAAATGGGCAAGCCAGCAACTGCCAGAGAAAAAATACAAAGGACGGGGTTGCTTAATAACAACTCACCCTTAGAATGAAGCCAGCACTTCATTCTAAGAGCCATAAGTCAATGCAGGAGTAAAATCCACTCATGAGACCCCTGTCCTTCTAACCCAAGCACCTCCCACTAGACAACACTGCCCAACCCTGCCACACTGGGGACCAAAAGCTAATGTGAGCTTTGCTGGGAAGAAACAATATTTAAACCATAAAGTTAACAAGTCCAAGCCATAAAAGGAAGGCTTGATCAGTAAAGAGAGCTCAGAAAAGTGTGGAGCAGGTGAGAAAAGGAGGAAGAGATGTGACCTTTGGTAGAACTTGAGGAGATAAGGAGCAAGGGATGACCCTTCATTACATTCCGATGTGTCTGATGTTGGTGCTATCTGTCAGACCGTCAGATATGCAATGGATTTTCACTGATTCACAGTGGGGCTGGGTATTTTCTGGATGCATTGTGTGGCTGTCGTTTTCTTTGCTTGACCATAGAGAAGTGCAACAAATGTGTCCATGATGAGGATGGCAGTTGCAGACAGGACGGGAAATCCTAGGCTTACTGTGGTCACTGAACACATGTCTAGTATATCAAAGCCGTTGAAACTGAAGTATTTGCATGACTGTCATGAGCACTTGGGCTGAGAATCTGAACTGAAGCAGAGGCCGCGGAGGAGTGCTGCTTACTTGCTTCCTCCCCATGGCTTGCTTAGCTCGCTTTCTTATACAGGCCGCCTGTACAGGATGGCGCTACCTAGAATAGATTGAACTCTTCCTGTATCAATCACTAATTGAGAAAATGCCCCTGCAGATTTACCTAGAGGCTAGTCTTAAAGAAGCAGTTTCACAATTGTGGTTCTTTCTTTTTAGATAACTCTAGCCTGTGTCAAGTGGGCAGGCGGGGGGTGGGGGGGGGAGAACATCACCCTTCATTCCTGGTTTTGAGTTTGCTACCTCAAGTAGCCACTACATCATCAAAAAACCAAATACAGTAACATTTAACAATTCCCATCTAAGAATCCAAATTCCAATGACTCACTGCAAAACTTTGGATTCGCAAGTATTGTCTTTCTCTCCCATACTACATCCTGTTAGCATCACCTTACAATATAACCAGAACTTGACCAGAGCTTACCACCTCTGCCATGCACCCTTGGCTGTTGCTACCTCCCACCTACTTACTGTAATGACCTCTAAATTGGTTCTCCTGCAATAGACCGTGTCAGATTGCTTCTTCTGAAGATGTCCACAGAAATAAAAGTCAAAGTTTTGGCAATGGTTTACATAAGCCTCCCCGTCTTCTCTGATCTGTTTACAGTTTCCTGTGTCTCCTTTTCAACTGGCTTCTTGGGGTTCCTTGAGCACTCGGGGACACTGCTGCTCAGACTCTCTTTACTGTTTCCTTAGAGTAATGAACATCTCCTAAATACATGCACAGTATAGCCCTCCTAATACTTTCCATTACTGGCAAGTCACGACCTTGGAATTGTGAGGCAATACCCCCAAACTCTATCACTCTTTACTCCTTTCCCTGCATGTCTCCACAGTGCTCATCTTCATCTGATGACTATGCTATTTATTTACTGGGACTCTTTGATCTACATTATGTCTTTCCCCCATTTCCCTGCATCTGTGTCTCTTTCAGTGTCACACCCCTCCCCTGGATCCTAGAACAACACTGACAACATAGTGACCATATGTTGAAACTGACTGAATGAATGAGTTTGATAAATTAACCTCACACTATGAATGTTTGAGGATGTTGACATCTTCGTGTTGATCTTTATTCGAAGAATTTTGTTATGTCTCAGTCTTCGTATATTATAATCTGCTTTGGCAAACAGGATTGTTGATTTGTCTATTCTAGTGCTTTTAATCCAAGTTCCATGGAGCAGCTGTGAAGGCAAGCTACCTGCTGAGAATAATTTTACTGTGAGTATATGCAGGAGGTAATTATGAAAGACACTTGTGATGATACAAAGCCTCAAGTTCCAACCCTGCTTCTTCAGTGCATTCCTTGTGTAAATGCAGGCTTGCACAGAACATTTTTAACACAATGGGATTGTTTGGAAAAACAGAGAATGGAAAACTAAGTGGGTAGCTAGAGAAAAAAAATACTGGAAGTCAAAATTTGCCTTTCATAAATTCACACAAGTGAGAAATTCATCTAAAAATGGAATTCTAAACCAATCAAAAATATAATGTTACAAACTAAATTTTTTGTTTTACTTTTTTTCTTTTGTGTAAGTACCTTCCATTTCCTCTGATTTTATCACCCAAAAGGGACCATCTGTATTGGTAAATATGCTCTTGGGATCCATTTATCCTTTCTTCTCCCATCAATCAGCAACATTCAGTGGCTGTCCACTGCCAAGACAGTTAAGACACTGCATTGCATTTAAGATGAATTATGCAATAATGCTTTTGCTCTCCTTATTTATCCAATTACAACCAGGAACAGTGGAATAGCAACCATAATTCCTTAATTATAGTTAATTAATTAATTAATTCCTCCTCTAAAACTGAATATGTAATCAGAAAGCCGTATCATTGTTTAGGCTGCTTGTTAAAAACAAGTTTGTGGGCCAGGCAGTGGTGATGCACGCCTTTAATCCCAGGACTTGGGAGGCAGAGGCAGGCAAATTTCTGAGTTCGAGGCCAGCCTGGTCTACAGAGTGAGTTCCAGGACAGCCAGGACTACACAGAGAAACCCTGTCTCAAAAAAACAAAAAAAATAGATAAATAAGTTTTTGGATTCTTCCTGGAAATATGGTACCTGGATATGCTGCTTTAGGTCAGTATTTTTAAATACCTCAAGCATTTGAGAACATGTGTTAGGATATAAGTAATCGTCATGTCATTTAGAAGTCACTTTGATCTGTGCCCTAAGAACAACCAAAGATAACTAAATCAACACTTCTCTTAGACCTAGTTGTGGTACCTTCTTTAAAGAACTGTGATAATTCAAACTGATGCAAGCCACATCAGAGTGTGCATATACACACATGTATGTGTAAGGTGTATATATGGGTGGTCATGTATGTGCACATGCTGCTGCGGAGACCAAACATCAATGTCAGGGATCATTTCTCCATCACCATATTTCTGAGGCAGGATCTCTCACTGAGCCTCCAGCTCATCGGTTGGCTACACTAGCTAGCCAGCAAGCCTGAGAAATATTCTTGCCGCCACCTCCCAGTGTTGGGATCACAGAAGCACACCGCACTGGGTTATTTAACATGGGTGCTGGGGATCTGAACTCACGTCCTTGTGAAGTAAACATTTTAACTGCTGAGCTATCTTCCAGCTCTAGAGAGCTTTTTCTGGACTTACAACAGCATAATTATAACTGAAGCTATCCCAAAATGCAAGTGCTATATAGGTGCATGGTAAGGAATGGAAGAAAATAAAGATGGAGGATGGAAAAAAAGAAGAAAATAAGGAGTGAAGGAGGTAACAGAAAGACAAGAGAATGATAATCTGAAACTTATAACTAATAACCAGCGTCTGTGGGGCACAGCTCAATGGTAGCGTAACTACATAATGTGTTTAAGGCCCTAGGTTTGATCCCCACCATCATAAAATTAAAATGAAATGTTTACATTGTATGTCAATTGAAAAACTTGATTTAAAACTTGGAATAACTAAGACCTATGATTGGTTAGGTGATAAGCTCAGGAGAGATTCTAATACTGTTACTCTGCTAAATGGACATAGTTGTAAACTGTCCAGTAAGCTCTTCCATTTGTACCCATAGATTAGTCCGTCTCTCAACTCTCATCAGAGAAGCTTCCTTTTGAGTTGATGGTGATGAATTCAGAGACCCACAATTGGTCATCTTTCAGAGAATAAAACAGTGTGGGGTGCTTATCTCTAAAAGGGACTTCTACACCATATCATTCTTCCAAGGCTCAAGAATCATCTCAGAAGAGGGGCAGAAAGGTTGTAAGAGCTAGAAGGAGTGGAAATCTGCAGCAAACAGTATTTGCTACACATAATAGGGTCACTGCATGCATGAACTCACACTGGGGGGACTGCATGAACAAGACCTGCATAAGTCTAGATCAAACAAGACAAAATCTAAACTGAAGAGGGAAAGAGCTCGTGAAGTCGCAGCTCTACCTGAGAGGCTATGGCAACTGATGGCTGCTGGGATACAGACCTTGAAAGGCTACCTATGCTTCTGTAGTTGGCTCTAAACCGATTCACAAAAGAGAAAAGGGGAATACTATGAAGCTAGGAGAGAAAAGTAGTGGGGAGATAGTGGAGAAATTAGAGAGGAAGGGAATGGGAAATAAATTTGATTGAAACATGGTATATACATAATTTCAAATATATACATATATGTGTGTGTGGGTGTGTGTGTGTGTGTGTGTGTGTGTGTGTGTGTGTGTGTATGAAATTCTCAAACAAAACTTTTTAAACAAAAAGCTTAAAATTTTAAACTTTTTAAAGTACAATAAATTACTATATACAAAACGCATGCATACTGATGGACAAAGTAAAAACTTTCTTCCTCCAGAGTCAAAGGAAGCTTTTAGCTTGACGGACGAGGTCCATCTCCCTTCACAGCTGGTCATAAACTGATGAACATGGGGCAGAAGCTGGGCAGCATCAGGCACAGGACTAGAAACTGAAGAAATCAGTGGCTGAGAACTTTCTCTTTTTTTCTGGGGAGGTAAGAAACTGTGCAAGATGCACCCCCTTTGTTCTCCGACCTGTGAGATGAAAGAGCGAGAAAGTAGCAACGTCAGAAGACCGATTTATTTTCTTTTTCTTCAGAAAAATACTTCAGCACGCACATGGTACCTGCACTAGCATTAGTTAATCATCATTTTCTGAAGTGTTCCGTTCAATTTACATCTCTCGCCTCCTAGAAGGAAAAATGTGAGTGGCGAGGAAAGCTGTCAACTTCCTGATTACTGCCTACTAATGTTATCACTTGCTGCTGTTCGACAATGTTCTGGTGAAAATATTACTAGTAATAGGACAACATGCATATGCTCTTAGGGTAGAAATAGTGTTGCCACATTCTGTTTGCTTACAAGTAAATTAACATTGAACTGAGGTGGAAAGCAATCCCCCAAACAAAGATCCAGTAAAATGTGTGCTCTGAAAGCACGCACCTCACAGGTGAGTGTGAGAAGCTTCCCCTGGAGGGGATTCCAAGGTACACTTCTCATGTGATATGTTACTGCTCACTGAAGGCAGTCAATGAAGTTCTCGGAGACCCGTCTCCTGTTTCTCTATAAATCATGCTAAATGTCATAAATTCTCTGAAAAACTCAAGATAGAGCAGAAAACCACCATGAATTTTATCTAGGAGAAACATTTACCTAGACATCAGCCCTCTAGCCAGCTGACTTCCTTAAATGTAAACGAACGTCTGGAAAAGCATGTCACCAGAGATGATGGAGTTACAAATTTACATCTTAAGAGACTTTTAGGATATTCTGGATGGAGAAAAAAAAGTAACAGATGAATAAATGCAAGAACTTTATAGGAAATACAAAATAGCAGAGAAAAGCCATAGACTGCATATAATGTTTATCAAAAGACTTAAGATGTTCATCACAGTATTGCGCTGAGTGTGACTAGCATTGAAAGTTTTGTAACGAAAAGACAAGATGGCTCAGGGTTAAAGACACTGGTTGCTCATCCAGAGAACCCAGGTTTCACTACCAGCCCCCAAATAACAGCTCATAACCATCTGTAAGCTCAGCCTCAGGCCAACCAATGTCCACCTCCACACACAGTGCACAAACATACATGCAAGCAAAACAGCCATGCACATAAAAAATCTTTAAAATTAGATTTAAAAGAATATTAAATCCAGTCTTTATTAATGGAGAAGTGGAGTTAAGAACGTTTAAATACACCAGAACACTTACATTCAGTGCAATTCTCTGTGGCTATTATGATTTTTTTTTGACTGATTAGTACCCTAGATAACTGTTCAAAAGAGCAGAGAGTAAAGAACGTAAAGCACAGTGAGATGTTAAAATGTATAAGGCAAAATATGTAGGTTGCCAAAACTGCATATAGTATGTATGCACCAGCGTAGCATGTTTACATATAGATATTTACTTGTGTACGTGCATACAACTTTTGTTTTGATTCACGGCCAAAGTTTGGATGGATATTCACTGAATTTCCCTGCAGTTACTTCTCCGTGGTGGTTAACGCTTGCTATGCACACGTAGGGAATACTTGAGATTTCTACAACTAGCATGAATTATTCATCTCATGAGAACAGAAAAGAAAAAATATTCTTTTTGGTTTTGAAAACGTATTGTAGGTGTTTTAAAAGACTAGAGAAAATTCTTATTAAGTGCAAGAACAGACTGTGATATTGCATATAAAATCAAGGATGTCAAAAATATGCAGAAGTGAACACTGGGACTTTGAATGACTACTTTTACCCATTCACATTTGTTTATATTTTTGAAATGTAATAACTAGTTATTAACAAAAAATTAATAAGAAATAAACAAACATAAACCTCCATATAAGTGTGAAACACCGTGTAAAAGTACTAGAAACTAATGTCCATCACTGAAAAATAACCACTAAAACATCTAATATGTTCTATGACACAGCCGTGTGATCTGCTGTGCACTCTACCATATTCATGTGATAGTTTATTCTATAACAGCCTCATGATGTGATATGCTTTATAACACAGCCCTACAATTTGCTGTTCATGTTGTTTGTGACAGGCGCTTTCTGCCAAGCACTAATTTATTTCCTTTTGCAAAGAATCTTGAAAACGTTGGCATAATCTAAAGCTTGCAAATGTCCTAATTCTGGATCTATTGTGTGTTTGCCTTAAACATAATTGAACGAATCAGTAGCAAAGGAGACTGAGCCTTGAATAAAAGGATAGCCAGTTATTAAATGTGCCATGGTCGTAGTGGTGAATATAAACGAAAGATACCGATGCATCGTGTTCAAAGATTAAAGGAATGATGGCAATGATGGCTCTATGACTGCCAAGAAGAGAATGAGTGACAGAGAGAGGGGAGGAGTGATGGATCAGAGTGGTGAGTGCTCTGTGGAGAGAGGCCGAACTGGTGGTGTGTGTGAGAGAGGGCTGAGTTATGCAGTGAATCATGTTCTTGCCCAAAGCAGTTGAAGGGATACTGCTCGGTAGCAGGGAGCTTAAGCAGATGCAGACTCATGCCCCCACCTGCTGCCTGCATGTGAGATTACCCTAGATCTTGGCAATGATGGAGGCCCAAAATGAGGAATAGTTCACTTTCACTTTTTTTTCAATGTCTTTTCACTTTCTAGATTAGAACTCCTCAACGGAGCATCATGTCCTGTTGTGTCCTGAGCCCACATTCATGTCTGTGGGCAGTGCTGCTACCATACTGATGTGAGCAGTCTGTACTGCTCCTAAGACCTTAGTGAGGACTGGTCTGCGCTGCTGCTGAGGGCCTGTCTGTGTCTGTGGTCTTACTAAAACCTTGTCTGTGTTGATGTTCATGGCCCATTGTTACCATCAAAGGTCGCACAGATGATGTTCTTGGTTCCTGGTTTGTGCCACTGCCTGAAGCCATGTTGATGTCCATGGGCAGTGCTAGTGAGAGGGGCCACACCAATGTGAGTAGCCTCTATCGACGCCTGGATTCTTGCTTATGCCCAGGCCTGTGCAGCTTCTGCGGACTATGTGTGTGCCCATAGTCTTACTGCAGGAGAATCTGTATTGATGTCATGTCTGTACTCCCACCAAAGGCCATGTAGATGTCTGTGGTCTGTAGTCCTGGCTGTTGCCAGGAACCATGTTGAAATTTGGGGGCTGTGCTGCCACTGGGGGCCATACTGATTTGAGTGGCCTTTGCTACTACCCAAGGCCATGGTGATGTCCGGGTCCATGCTGTTGCTGGGGGCCACGTCTGGGTCCATAGTTTTAGTGTGTGTTGATATCTGTAGCCCGTGTTGCCACCAAATGCAGGGTGGATGGACATGCTTTATGGCAGAAGCTATGCTGATGTCTATGACCCCAGCTGCATTCGAGGACCGTATCTACCCCTCTACCGTATCTAGGTCCATGGCCCTACTGCAACCAGGAGCCCTGTTTGTGGTCTGTGCTGAAGCCAGAAACCATGTGGAAGCCCATAAACCATAAAATGCAAAGAAGCTACTTTTACAGTGCTATCAAGACTTAAAATATACATTTGAGAATAAGGGACATGGAAGACTTCAATGACAACCCCCTACTTCCACCCAAAACTCACTCCGTCCAAAAATAGTAACTGGAAGCTTTCAGAGAGTACTCTTAAAAACTGAGAGGATGCTGCAGTGTTACCCTCCATAGGAGATGACTTAAAGCAGGGACTCAGGAAGGGAAGGACATTGCTCCATTTACAGGGTAAGTCACTGAGAGTTTGACCAGGTCCCAGTGAATATATAAACAACCCAAATTGGACCTTTTGGGGAGGGTTGTTTGTTTGTTTTCTTGGGGGAGGGGTGTAACAAGAGTGAGGGGAGGACTAAGAAACAAATATGATAAGGGCATATGATGTGAAATTCTCAAAGAATTCATATAAATATTATAGTGGGAAAAATGTATGATACAGTGGGGTTGAAGACACTAAGGACCATAAGTATATGAAGCACTTGAATGATATTTGATTTGATTTGATTTGATAAAGATAGAATATCCCATGTAGTCACCGTGTACATTTACAGGATTAAAAATTAACACCTTACTCTCTCTGCAAGAAGCATCTTTTGTGCTTTGTAATGGACAGCATATGTACCATAACCTTCATCCTGCATGGAGTTGACAGGTAGAGTTCAGTTCTATGGAAGAGCACACAGACTTACCAGGTTCTGGATTCTCAGCCTTACACCTCTTGCTTAAGATCAATGTGTAACCTTTCCGTGACCTTACAGAGGCCCGAGGCCGGCAAGAGACTGATACTTTGTATACAAAGGATCACCAGTTGTAAAGTCTCCTGATTATATTTCATTTCCCACAGATCCAGCGAGATAAACCGGAAGTGCTGCCACAAGCTTTAAAGAGTAGACTTATTGAGCTTTGCTATGCTTATTTCAAGAGCCGATATTAGACGACAGAGAACGGGTTCTAAATCTAGATGAGCAATATGTTTTTTTTTTTTTTTCAGTTAGTGAGGAGCTTCTCCCTTCCCAGACTGCAAATGTCACAGTTAGTTTCTTCCATTTAAAAGACTTTATAGGAAAATAATTTCTTCTAAGAAACTATGAGACACTTTAAATGCTACTCCACTCTTTCTCTAAGAAAGGTTCTGATTCCAGAAGTTTCTTTAGGCTTGGTAGTTTGGAGGAGTAAAATCAGGAAGACAGAGATAAGAGGATTCTGTAACATTCTTCTCATCATTCAGCTTTCAGACCACACTGCCCTAGCCAGAGGACCTAAGATTCACCTTTTCAACACAGTTGCTAAAAAGGAGATTAATTTCACACAACCTGTATGACGGACTATTGCTTGATAGCTTATTAGCTTCCAACTTAAGAGATTTGTTCCAAGACTCTGACTCAAGTCACCACAAAGAGGAAAAAGGAGTTGGGGAAAGGAGAGACGAACTGGAGAACCAATTAAATCTTAGACCTCTGGATTCATTCAAAATTGACTTTCCATTTCACTCTCGGCCTGTCTCCAGGCAATATAAGGAAGGTCCAGCCTCTCAGCTCCTCGACAAGAGCCCCTTCTCCTCAGCCAACATTTCTCTTTTTTTCCTACTGTCAGGCAAATTTTATTTATCTATTTAGTAATCATTTTATTTGTTTGCATTACATTTCAAATATCCACTTTCCTGGTCTCCCCTCCACGAACCCTCCACTCCTTCCCCCTCCCCTTAGCCCCTAAAAGGGTGATTTCACCCACCTATCCACCCACTCCCGCTTCACCCCTCTGGCATCCCCCTTCTCTGAGGCATCAAGCCTCCAGAAGACCAAGCACCTTCCCTACCACTAATGCCAGATGAGGCAGTTCTCTGCTGTATATGTAGCTGGAGCCATGGAATGGCCCATGTATACTCTTTGTCTGGTTGTTTAGTCCCTGGGAGTTCTGAGATGTCTGGTTAGTTAATATTGTTCTTCCTATGTGGCTGCAATCCCCTTCAGTTCCTTCAGCCCTTCCCCTAACTCTTCCATTGGGGTTTCCAGGCTCAGTCCAATGGTTGGCTGTGAGTATCTGCATCTGACTTAGTCAAGTGCTGGTAGAGCCTCTCAGAAGACAGCCACACCAGGCTCCTGACTGCAAGCACATCTTGGCATCAGCAATAGTGTTTGGGTTTGGTATATGTGGATGGAATGGATCACACAGTGAAGTAGTCTGTGGTTGGCCTTTCCTTCAGTTTCTGCTCCATTTTTTGTTCCTGCATTTTCTTTAGACAGGAACGATTTTGAGTCAACAATTTTGAAATGGGTGGGTGACCCCATCTCTCCACTGGCGGCCATGTCTATCTACTGGAGATGGTCTCTTCAGGTTCCATCTATCCACTGTTGGGCATTTCAGTTAGTGCCATCCCCATTGGGTCCAGGAAATCTCTCACATCCCTAGTGTCTGGGACTTTCTAGTCGTTCCCCAAGTTCCCCACCCCCATCACTATTTATTTCTATTCATTCTGGTCCTCTAGACTTCTCTCCTGTCTCTTCCCATACTTGGTCCTGCCCCCTCTTTTTTCTTCCCCCTCCTCTCTCTCACCTTCTCCTTCCTGTGACTGTTTTGTTCCCCATTCTAAGTGGGATTGAAGCATCCACCCTTTGGTCTTCCTTCTTGTTAAGCTTCATATGGTTTATGAGTTGTATGGTGAGTATTCTGAGCTTTTGGGCTAATATCCACTTATCACTGAGTACATGCCATGTATGTCTTTTTGGGTCTGGATTACCTCACTCAGGATGATATTACTAGTTTCTAGAAACCACCCAATGATTCCAGCAACTCTGCTATTACCCTTTGTGTGAAGGTCACAGTTCACTTTGTGAAGGAGCAGGTCTATTTTCTCCATACCTGCTCTAGTCGGGCCTGTCAGAGTTAACCACCACTCAGCAGATGAGCCCCACATATCCATGCATGCTGAACTATGAGCTTTGGCTTTAGTTGGAATAAAAGGATGTAGAAAGGTATATTTCTGCCTTAGTTTGGATTTTACTTCTGCAAACAGTCAGGAACAAGGCAACTCTTATAAGGACAACATATATTTGGGACTGGCTTACAAGTTCAAATGTTCAGTCTATTCTCATCAAGGCAGGAACATGGCAACATCCAGGCAGGTATGCTGCAGGAGGAACTGAGAGTTCTACATCTTCATCTGAAGGCTGCTAGGAGAAGATTGGCTTCCATGCAGCTAGGATGAGGGTCTTAAAGATCATGCCCACAATGACACAATTCCTCCAACAAGGCCACACCTCCTAGTAGTACCACTCCCTGGGCCAAGCATATTCAAACCACCACAATTACTACCCTATAATATGATAGTATTATAATATAACATTATAATATAATATAATATAATGTAATATAATATAATATAATATAATATGATAGAAGAAGAAGAAGAAGAAGAAGGAGAAGGAGAAGGAGAAGGAGAAGAAGAAGAAGAAGAAGAAGAAGAAGAAGAAGAAGAAGAAGAAGAAGAAGAAGAAGAAGAAGAA
>JANHMN010000010.1:30701377-30748799 GCA_030674055.1 Rhabdomys pumilio | reverse complement strand
AAGAAGAAGAAGAAGAAGAAGAAGAAGAAGAAGAAGAAGAAGAAGAACGTAAAGTTAAAATACAGAAGATTCATCCTAAAATGATCTGCACAGGTTCTGAGAAGCTGAACACAGGAGACTTCAAGGCAAACTGGGGTGAGGTCACAGAGAACATTTGACTCTGAGCAAAAAAAACGATGAAAAGCTACAATCTTACTTCTTAAGCAGGAGTATTTTGGTGATTTATGTCAACAGTTTATTTTTTGAATCTTTTTTAAAAAGTTATTTTGGTCACTTTAAATATACCACAGGCACATTTTTAAACTCTTAGATTTTGTTAACACCTGCAGCTTTGTCATTGTACAAAATAAGTCACATGAAATGCTAAGTGGAAAGCTTAAATTAAGTGTTTCAAGAATAGCTTCCACTGGAAGGCGGTCCTTGTGGTGAGCTCTGGCCCTCCACTGCTCCACTGTCATGCCAATCATTCTCCAGCTTGACTCTGCCACAGATACTTAAGGAACTGTGAAAGACAGGCATACAGTTTGTTGATCATTCGTCAGAATCATGGCTACATGTGATTTAGAAGGAAGCTAACATGCTTCTCGCCTTCCATATTTATAACCCTAAACTATATTTAATTCTAAGAATGATGCCTGAAATCAAGATCCACTGATCGTGTTATTAATATGGAGAATGGAAAAGGGGGCCTGGTCCAAGCTAGACAAGTGTTACCTAAGTCAGCTGCATCCTCTGCACTCACATTAATTTTGAACCCACCGCCATAAATCGGTTATGTTATCTTTCCTTTTGCAAGAAGCCCTGATAATCTTAAATATATTGTAGAGAGTGAGTGCCTACCTACTCAGCTCTTTATTTACTGGCTATCGATTAAATGCCAAGCACTTACCTATGCTACTTATCTTAATCTCCACAACAACCCCACTTAAGGAAGACTCCGCTGTCTTCATTTCGAAACAAGTCAGCAGGTAAAGTAACATAGATGAGTTACATAGATCAGAAAGTGCTCAAGAAGGGCCTAATTCAGTTCTGTCCAATTTCAATATTTGAGTTTGTTCTCCATCATACATTTTGTGGGTATCAAGAATGCATAGGATATCATTGTGGGAATATAGACAGACTTCCAGGGTGGTAACAGTGGCATGCCCGGCTCTGCCTAGTGTACTCATTTGCACAAACAGTGGCAAAGAAATCCCCCTGCAGAGAGGCATGGATGAAGGCTTAGTTCTCAAGGGTCAACATTTTACTTGCTAAAAGGGGTGAGTGTGCTCAAAGACAAACAGGAGCAAAAGTGCAGGATGCTTTCAGAGACCTTCCAGGGATCTGGTAACGTTAACGTACAGACTAAGGGTGTGAAGGCACTGCAAAGTAAATCAAGTAGGGAATAAATCACAAACACCTTCCTCGACTTTGACATGATGAGAAGATCTTATTTCTAAATGCAGGAACAATCTCTAGTTACTCTGAGCTTTAAAATTCCTGATTTTGGTCAGATAGCCAGATATAAACATGATTCAGAGACACATTCATTTGCTTCGCCACCAGCCCTCACCAAACATTGTTTTATGTTTTGCACTGTGCTCGCCAGAATGAATAAAATATATTCCTATAGATGATACTGCTAAGATTGATACAGTGATCATCCATCCCAACAGTGTAACTCTGAGGACTGACCCTAAGCACTAATGTTAAAGTAAAGCCACCCACCTTAGAAGTAGTTGCTTTAGAACACTAGACTTAAATTGACCAGGCTTCCAAATGACCTTGAGACAGCTTGCTCACTGGTGGACCCACCCAACGTTTAAGGAACTGACAGATGACTGGTATCCCATTATGTTCCTTATAAAGATTTGCAGCAGCCTTCAGATACAAAGGCAAAATAGTGGGGTTTGAGGTGGAAGTTTCTGGTTGTATCATGTGATATAGACTCAATGTGGTGTTTTGCTGAAGCGATATCCATGAGAGGACACATGAAGTTTGGAGAGAGTATAAATAAGACTCAATGGACAGTGGTGGGGTACTTACATAGCTAGCTGTGCAACTTTCACGTCTTTGCTGATCTTCACTTTGCTAAAAGAGGCACAGCAGAGAACTCTTGGCCTTCTCGCTGGCCCTGGTTGCACCTGCTGACTCCTGCAGATTCAGTGGAGGCCTGGCAGGTTCTTCTGGATAGTGCCACCACTGTTGCTGATTCGTGTTTGGTGACACTTTTGAACCGGACTATTGGAATACTGACACTACTGAACTGAACTGCAGGTATCCTGACAATCAGTGATTGAAATCATCCTAAAACTAGACTTAATAAATATAATTAAATAAAACTACTTCTAAACAGGTCTATATCCCCTTGTCCTATTTACAATCTTTTCTCCCCTATCTTTGGATGGCAGACTAGAAGTGGGATCAAAGCATTTAAGAACCCTTGTTAAAGCAAGTTTTGAAAAATTTAAGCCTACAGGGATTTTTTTTTTGAAGGTAAATTAAATTATTTGAGCCTTATATAGAATGAGTGACAGTGTAAAGAAGCAACTAGGAAATATTCGACCCTTACAAGGGGAAGCATGGCATTCCTCAGACACTATGGGGAGAAATGTATTTCCCAGAGATACTTACAAAGTTTTTATTTAGATTCTATGAGTATAGATTTTCACATCACTTGCATAGAATTCCATGTGGTAAAAGTAAAAATGTTTTAAGTATAGTAGAAATTCATGAGGGATAAGATTTAAAGGCAAATTCTAGATGTTCTGAAATTTCTTTGTAGCTTTTCTTTATAATCTCTGTCTCTGCCAGATAAGTAAGGTTTCCTGTTTCAAAACCATTGGCTTAAACCATGAAATGAATCTTCAAAGAAGACTGGAAAAATCTATTTGCCTATCAACTGTCTTTCAAATATACATCTGTGTATGTCTTTATCCCTAGATATAAATATTTATGTTTATATATGTTTACAAATAATACACAAAAACATAACTGTGTACATATAAAATAAATTAAATACTCTAGCTACCTTGTATAAAGACACAAAATCCTTGTATTTCATTTACAAGCTTTAAGCCTAGCTTGGGCAGGTTTTGAGCTACTGTAACTTACATCTCAGCCATATGCCCCTATTGCTTGCTGTTTGATTCTCAACTGGGGTTATCTTCAGGGTCCACTTCTTCCAGCCACATGCTCATGGCCCATCTCCTCTCCTGGTAGTCTCTCCATCTCTCAGTCTCCTCTCTGCTTCTTCCCCAGCCCCTCTCCTGAGACCACTCACTTGATCCTCCCAGTTCACCTTTTTCTCTTTACTGACCAATCACAGACTCTAGACTTTTATTAACCAATTAACCTTAAGTTGGGGAGCAAGGTTTACATAACAAAGGCTGATGTATAGAAGGATTCACTCATCTTTGGGCAACCAGATTTGGGGGTACAGAATTTAGCATTTGAATATATATCAGCACCAGACCAACCCCCAACATGTACATATATACAATATATACCTAGTATGTCACTTGGAGTTTCCAGTACAATTTCTAATTTGATAAAAATAAATTAGCTTCTGCATTCCTTCATAGACAAAATAGAATTGAGAAAAAACTAAAAGCCGGGGCCAGTGAGGTGGCCCCATGGATAAAGGTGCCTCCTAGCATGCCTAATGACCCAAGTTCGATCCCCAGAATTCACATAGTGCAACAAGAGAAGTTGCCCCTTTTGAGTTATCCTCTGACCTCCACTTTTCCAAATAAATTGCTGTAAAAGAATTAAAGCCTTGTGTATTCTTACAGTCAATATCTTTCCTGAGTTTCTTTGCTCATCTGTATTCTAGGTTGTTTTCTACTTGGACAACGATCCTGTCACTAAATTCATAAATCTGCAGTGCCTATGAGCACAGAGACATAGTCTCCATGTTATAATCTCCCCTGCTCAACCTGAGTCAGTTGCTCTCTGTAGGCTTCCGCTTCTCCTTTTCATCAATAGCTGTTATCAGGAAAGGCTCTGAGCAGTTCATTCCCACCAAGGTTAAGTGCAGGGGAGACTTAATATCCACTTGCATTTCAACCATGGAGAGAACTGCCATACCTAGCATTTTAAAGAAACAATCCAAGCTAAGAGGAGGACTGGGGAGGAGGAATGGGTAGAAATGAAGTGGGAAAGTTATAATTTATGTCTCAATCTTCTAATGTATTCTAAGGGAAATATTGTCTTTAAACAAGTGGTGTGTGTTTTCACTCTAAGGCTGCATTGCAGAGGTTGGGATACGTTTATTTTTGCTAAAGTATTTCAAACTTACAGAAAGGAAAAAAAAATAAAGTCAAACTTTCTTTTCAAGACAAGAACCACTTGATGTCTTTCTTGCTCACAGACTGGTACCTCTCATGGGTTCTCTGTTCTCAGCTTATGGCCATTGGAAGCCTGAGGATTTCAAACCTACAAAGGATTCTAGAGCAACTTGGAAAACATAATTTTATAACATGTAATAGAATGGCATGTAATAAAATAAATACTCTGTCATCTATTGTATGTCTTTTAAAAAACTTTTTAATAATTCTTTTTGAATTTCCCATCATGCACCCCAGTCCCCCTCATCTCCCTGTCCCTTTGTATCTGCTGTTTGCCCTTGCAACCTACTCCATTCCCCAAAAAGAAAATAAAAAACAAAAATAAAACAAAACAAACATCTCATCATGGAAGCTGCTGTGTGTCCCAGTGTGTCACACCCTCTACCCTTTTGTCCATGACTAGATTCTCACAGGGACTTCTCTCAGCTATCCTGTTGTTGCCCTGTATCACGGAGAGTCAGCAGCTTGAGATCTGCGGGACCAGCTCTTTCACGTGTTACAGCAGTTCACAGATGAGGTAGATTTTAGGGTGGGCCAACTCGAAGCCCTGGCTCTGGGATTGGGTGGTAGCTGAATTGGTCAGGCTGCCAGATCTCCTGCACCCATACCACCCGGGCGAGCTCTCTGGCACTCCCCAGCTAGCTCATCCAGTGCTGCAGTTGGGAGGGGGCAGGATCAGCTTTCTTATTCTTATGCCCTCAGGGCTGGTTCACTGGCATCCAACCACAATAGCTCTACTGTGTTTCCCAGTCAAGGTGTGGAAGGACTGGGCCCCTTCTTCTGCTCTCATGCCCTCAGGGATCACTCACTTCTTCCTTTGCCACTGGGGTGAGCTCTACTATGCTGCTTAGGCATGGTGCAGACAGTGATCAATGGGACCAGCTCTCTAGAATGCTGCAACCAGTGAGGAGCTGGGCCAGCTATGCACAGAATTTGGACTTCTACATAGTCCCAGGCAGCTGCCCAGAACAGGGATGTTTGCATGTTCTTTACTGGTAATATGAGACATCACCACAGACCCCTGCTGTTGCATGGCCATGAACCCAGATAAGATTCTCAGTGGCAGCATGGGCTGAGACTTCACTATGGGCTCAGGTGGCAGGGCTGGCTACTTACAACAGTCTATTCCTCTCCACCCTCTGAGTCTCCACTTTCACCTTTCTTCATAATGCTCAAACTGTCCAGGTTCTCTTTCTCTCTCATCTGTCTACTACATGCCTGCACATTGTAGAGACTCCTGCTGCTGGCAAGCCACAAAGCTGGTGGGTCTCTGATTGTCCTCCCTTCACCCACACCACCATAAGGCATGGGAGCAGGAGGGTCTCTGGGTGTCCTACACCAACCTGTGCCTGTGGCATGGCTATAGAACTTATTGTATGTATGTCTTTTTGATGAAAGTCTTTTTCAATAATTTATTTTTACTTCTTTCATTTCACAAAGAGGGTTGATCTACAATGAGTTGGAAATCAAAACACAAAACAAAACTGTGCCTTCGCTACAGTTAGATGGAGAAGTATTCTACTAAACCAAAGTGGTGATTTTTGAGTGATACATGTGTACAAATCATCTATAGTTAAAAAAAAAACACAAATATTCTGGGCTGGGATATAGCTCAGTATTACTGACATACTCTAGTTTCTGGTTCAATTCTCATGACTGCAAAATTATAGATAGATAGATAGATAGATAGATAGATAGATAGATAGATAGATAGATAGATAGATAGATCTCAAGTAGTTCTGAGGCTTCCTGTCATACATTCACTTTGTATGTTCTTAAATCAAACTAGAATATCGAAGACCCCATACCAAGAGATTCCCTGCATGTTCAAGTTTGAGAAGCGCTCTCCTAGTAGTTATTGTAGAGGAAGAACAGCACCATTTAATAAGTTTACATCTGCTCTTTGATAGAGCAAAGGGTCTAGAATTTGGTGACACCTCCGACTTTGTGTCACAGAACAATGGCATAGCATCAGATACAACATGAGCTGCTAGAATACCTAGTCTTCCGTGCTTCCTGAAATACAGGCCTTTTCCTTATCCTTAATGCTATGGTTGCTCATTCTGTGAGAGCGTGCTTGGTTCCCTATCCTCAGCGTCCCATTTTCTGAAATGAACTTGCTTCATGCCCATGTGAAGCTTTTTGACCAATGGAAAAGGAGCTATGTCTATAAATAGCCCATCTCAATATTTCTGCAGTTATCAGATACAGTCACCAAGTCGCAACCGAGTCTCTTCTGGGCTTGCTGGACCTGATGGTGAAGACAGACAGCACCAGGAAGGACACACCCCTTCTTCCCAGTCTCACTTTACTTTCCTCCCTTTCACATTACCGTGTGGCTGCATACATTCAGTAAAACATAAGCATGCAAATCTTGACCTCCAGCTCTGACTTGCAGAGAACACAGGCTAATTGAAGTGAGTATACAGTTCTCATCTAAGCAACTCTGCCCTAAGTTAGACATAGCCTCTCACTTTCCTCTAATACAAATGACTGAGCATCCAAGGCTTTCAGGTATTTTTTGAGGAAAATTTCTATCAATCAAGCCTTTTAGTAAAACAGAAAACTATTTACACTCTTTTTGTGTTTAAGTGCACAACTATGAATCAATATCTGGATAACAAAAGATGAAATAAGTGTCCGTGGGTTGTCAGTGTGTAGCTGAGGTGCCATGGTTGGTGCTTCAGTTTCCTGTGTGGCATTGTCCTGAGGGAGTGTGAAACCTTTAAGAAGTAGGCTATTGTGCGGTATCAATAGGTAACAAGAGGCATTGCCCTGAAAGGGGCTTGTGGTATGTATCCATGGACCTTCAGTTAATGCTTTTTAAATTGTATTTATACATTTTTCCATCCTCTCTCATATGTTGTATCCCAACTGCAGTTTCCCACCACAGTTTCCCCTCCCTCCCTTCTGTCCAGCCTCTTTTCCCCATCTCCTGTCTCCCCCAGATTTTTCTATTCCAGTGCCCCACTCAGAGAAGAGCCGGCCTCCCAGAGACATCAATCAAACACAGTATAACAAGCTACAATACGATCAGGCACATGCCATTGCATCAAGTCTGGACATGACAGCCCACTATACAAAAACAAGTCTCTGGGCAGTGGTGGCGCACACCTTTAATCCCAGCACTTGGGAGTGGGAGGCAGAGGCAGAGGCAGAGGCAGGTGGATTTCTGAGTTCGAGGCCAGTCTGGTCTACAGAGTGAGTTCCAGGACAGCCAGGGCTATACAGAGAAACTGTCTCGAAACAACAACAACAAAAACAACAAAAACATACACAAACAAAAACAGGTCTCACAAATAGGCAGAAGAGTGTGGGACAGCCACAGCTACCTTAGGATTTCCATAAGAATACCAAACTGCTCAATAATAACATATATGTAGAAGAACTAGGTCAGACCCCTACAGGTTCCCTGGCCTCTCATGTCTCCATGACCCAATGATTCTATGGGCTCTCTTGTACTGGTGTGTTCCTGACCCTTCTGATTCCCTCCTCTCCATCCTCAGCACAACTCCCCAAGCTCTGCTTCTTGTTTGGCTGTGAAACTGTGCATGTGCTCCCATCAATGCCATCAATGTTTGGATGAAGTCTCTCTTCTCTGGTCATTTTGATGACAATTCTACTATGGTTGTGGTCCCAAAACATTCTGCAGGCAAGACAAATTGTAGGTTGAAGGTTTTGTGGCCAGGTTGGTGTCCGAATCCTTCCGCTTGAAGCCTTGCCTGGTTACAGGAGATGGCCGGTTCGGGTCCATGTCCCCCATTACTAGGAGTCTTTGCTAGAGTTATTCTTGTAGATTCTATGGAGTTTCCATTGCACTAGATTTCCACGGGCCCCCGAAATGCCTCCAATTCCAGTCATTTCTCTCAGCATATATCCCCACACACCAGATTCCTCCTGTTCTCAACCCCATCTACCTTCAATCTACCTGCAAAATCTATTCTATTTCCCTTTCCAGGAAGATCCTTGTCTCCTCCCTTAAGCCCCTTGTTACTTAGCCTTGCTAGGTCTATGGACTAAAGCATGATTGTCTTTTACTGTACAGCTAATGATCACTTATGAGTGAGTACCTACCATGTTAGTCTTTCTGGGTCTGGGCTGCCTCACTCAAGATGATCTTTTCCAGTTACATCCATTTGACTACAAATTTTATGAAATCATTGGTTTTTTTTTAACAGCTAAGCAGTATTCCATCGTGTAAATGTACCACATCTTCTTTAACCATTCTTTGGTTGAGGAATGTCTAGGTTATTTTGAGTTTCTGGCTATTATGAATAAAGCAGCAAGGAACATGGTTTATCACGTGTCCTTGTGATAGGATGAAGTATACTTTGAGTATGCTCAGAAATCATATAGCTGGGTCTTGAAGTAAATCAATTTTCAATTTTCTAAGACACTTCCATATTGATCTCCAAAGTGGCTGTATAAGTTTGCACTCCCACCAGCCATGAGGGAGTGTTCTCCTTAGCAGTGTAAGCTGTCACTCTTGGTTTTGATCTTAGCTATTCTGAGAGATGTAAGACAGAATCCCAAAGTACTTTTGATTTGTGATTTCCTGATGGCTTAGAATGTTGAAGATTTCTTTAAGTGTTTCTCAGCCATTTGATATTCCTCTGTTGAGAAGTCTCTGTTTAACTCTGTACCCCATTTTCTAACTGAGTTATTTAGTTTGTTGATGTCTAATCTCTGGAGGTTTTATATATTTTGGATATTAGCCCTCTCAGATGTGGATTTGGTGGAGACCTTTTCCCATTCTTTGGGCTGAGGTTTTGTCCTGCTGATAGTATGCTTTGCCTTACAGAAGCTTTTCAGTCTCATAACATCCATTTATTAATTGTTAATCTTGATGCCTCTGCTATTGATGTTCTTCTGTTCCAGAGGTTGTCTCCTGTGCCAATGCTCTCATGGCTATTCCCTACTCTCTCTTCTATTAGGTTCAGTGTATCTGGCTTTATGCTACTGTTTTTTGATTCGATTGGACTTGAGTTCTGTGCAGTATAATAGGTATGAGTCTACTGGGATTCTTCTAGATAGCAAACACCAGTTGTTGCCCATTTGATGCTGTAGAATAGCACCGTTTGTTGAAGATGCTTTCTTTTGTCCACTGTATATTTATGGCTTCCTTATGAGAACTCAGGTGTCCATAGGTGAGTGGATTTACATCTGGGTCTTCCATTCAATTCCATTGATCAACCTGTTTGTTTTTATGCCAATACCTTGTGAGTTTTTTTTAATTATTATTACTAAAGCTCTGTAATACAACTTAAAATTAGGGATAATGATACTTCCAGAAGATTTTTATTGTGTAGGATTATCTTAGCTATCCGGGGTATTTTATTTTCCATATGACATTAAATATTGTTCTTTAATGTGTTTTTTTTTTAAATTGTGTTCGATTTTCATGGGGATTGCATTGAATCTGTAGATTGCTTTTGGTAGGATGGTCATTTTTACTATGTTAATTCTGCCAATCCATCATTTTATCATTTGTATACAAGAGAACTACCGATTTTTTTTTTTTTTTAGTTAATCTTGTATCCAGTAACTTCACTGAAGGCATTTATCAGCTATAGGAGTTCCCTAGTACAATTTTTGAGGTCACTTATGTATACCATCATAGCATCTGCAAATAGCAATACTTTGACTTCTTTCTTTCCAGTTTGTACTCCCTTGATCTCCTTTAGTCGTCTTATTTCTCTAGCTAGAACATCAAGTACTATGTTGAATAGATATGGAGAGAATGAACAGCCTTATCTTGTGCGTGATTTTAGTAAAATTGTTTTGAGTTTCTCTTTATTTAATTCGATGTTGGCTATAGACTTGCTGTAAGATGCCTCAAATATGTTTAGGTATGTCCCTTGTGTCCCTAATCTCTCCAATACTTTTATGATGAGGGGTGTTGGATTGCATCAAAAGCATTTCAGCATTAATGAGATGATCATGTATTACTTTTTATTTCAGTTTGTTTATTTGGTGGATGATATTTACTGATTTTCATGTGTTGAACCATCTCTGGAATTAAAACTAATTGATCATGGTGGATGTTCTTTTTGATGTGTTCTTGGATTTACTTTGCGAGTATTTTATTGAGTAATTTTGCATCAGTGTTCCTGAGAAAAATCAATCTGACATTCTCTTTCTTTGTTAAATCCTCATGTGGTTTTGGTATCAGGGTGATTGTGGCCTCATAAAATGAATTTAGCAATGACCCTTCTGTTTCTATTTTATGGAATAATTTGAGAAGTATTGGTATTAGGTCTTCTTTGAAAGTCTGGTAAAATTTTGCACTAAAATCATCTGACCCTGAGATGGCTTCGCTTGACAGACTTCTAATGACTGCTTTTATTTCCTTATAGTTTTGTTTAAATTGTTTATCTGATCATGACTTAACTTAGGTAAGTGGTATCTATTGAGAAAATTGTTCATTTCTTTTAGGTTTTTCAATTTTGTAGAGTATGGGTTTTTAAAGTCTGACCTACTAATTCTTTGTATTTTCTGTGTCTGTTATGTCCTTCTTTTTGTTTCTGTTTTGTTCATTTGGATATTCTCTCTGTGTCTTTTAGTTAGTTTGGATAAGGATTTGTCCATCTTATTAAGTTTCTCAAAGAACCAACTCTTCTTTTCACTAATTTTTCTTTCTGTTGTTTCTTTGTTCTTTGTTTCCATTTTATTGATTTCAGTCTTGAGTTTGATTATTTCCTGCTACCTACTCCTCTTGTGTATGGTTGCTTCTTTTTGTTCTGGAGCTTTCAGGTGTGCTGATAAATTTCTAGTACAAGAACGCCCCAGTTTCCTTAGTACTGTGGTCTTCACTCTTCGCACTGCCTTCATTGTGTCCCGTAAGTTTGGGCATATTGTACATTCATTTTGTTGGAGGCTTTAACTTGTTTTCTTCATTTCTGCCTTTACCGTGAAGTTGTTCAGTAGGGAATTGTTCACTTTCCATGATTTTGTAGAACTTCTGCTGTTGATTTCCAGCTTTAATCTGTGGTGGTCTAACAGGAGTCATTTCAATTATCTTGTACCTGTACTTGGTTTGTTACCGAGTATATGCTCAATTTTTTGAGAATGTTCCATGACATGCTGAGAAGAAGGTGTATTCTTTTGTGTTTAGAGATTTTTTTTTCATTTCTTCTTTAAGGACCTCGACTACCATCATAAAGTTGGTTTTAAGTTAATTTTCTTCTATGTAGCCGAAGGATTGATCCTGTTTTTCTGGCCATTCTGCTAGCCTGTGTATTTTTGTTGGTGAATTAAGTCCACTGATATTAAACTATATTATTGATCAATAATATCTATAGTGATTGCAAGTTTTGCTATGTATAGATAGAAGTCTGAGTTGGCATCTAAGGTCTCTTAGAGTCTGCAAGATAGCTATCAGTTCAGGCCCTTTGAGCTTTTAAAGTTCATTGAGAAGTCGGATATAATCCTGATAAGTCTGCCTTTATAAGTTACTTTTCCTTTTTTCCTCGCCCTTTTTAATATATTCTTTGTTCTGTGATTTAATGTTTTGATTATTATGTGGAATAGGGGACTTCCTTTTCTTGTCTAGTCTGTTTGGTGTTCTGTAAGCTACTTTTATAGGCATTTCTTTCTTTAGGCTGGAAGTTTTTCTATGATTTTGTTAAATATTTCTGGGTTTTTGAGCTGGAATTCCTCTCCTACTGTTCCTATTATTCTTACATTTGATCTTTTCACGGTGCCCCAGATTTGCTGGTTGTTTTTTTGTTGTTTTTTAGATTTCACATTTTCTTTGACCCATGAATCTATTTTTCTATCGTATCTTCAACCCCTAAGATTCTTTCTTCTATCTCTTGATTTCTGTTGCTGATGTTTGCGTTGCAGTTTTTGTTCAATGACATAGATTTTCAACTTCAAGAATTTCCTTTATTTGTATTTTATTGTTTTTTTTTTTTTCTATTTTAAGGTATTGAACAATCTCCCTCTCCTGTCTTGTTTTTTTGTTTTGTTTTGTTTTTTCTTGGCTTTAAGGGATTTATTGATTTCCTCCAATTTTTTTCATTAGACATTTTTATTAATTATTGAACAAGCTGCTTTCTCTGTTTTCTTACTGAATGTGCATATGAATTCATCTCAACATCGCCATAAGCACAACTTTTACCGTGTGCAATTATTCCTTAGGAAATGTATCCAGAATGTTGGTAGTGGATTTTCTCCAATATTTTTTCTCAATTCCTTTTAAAGATTTTTTTTTCATTTCTTCTTTAAGGACCTCTATCATCTTCTTTAAGGTCATTTTTTTGTGCTTTAGCTGCACTGAAATATCTCATCTTGCTATCTTGGGATAACTGGGCTCTGGTGATGCCATATTGCCCTTGCTGTTGATGATTGTGTTATTACACTGGGGTTTAGGCATCTGGGTTTGGGGTGATTATCGGTATAGAAGCTGATTTCTAAGTTTGTTTTTTTTTGGATAGATGTTTTGTTTCTTGGTTTCTGTTTCCTGTTTAGTCTTTTAGGTTTGTTTGTTTGTTGGTTGGTTGGTTGGTTTTTTGTTTGTTTTTGTGGCCTGAATTTCTTGTGGCTGGCTTGGTCTCTGAACCACTTGGGAGTCTCTGATCAGATTGGGAACTGAACCTTTGGAGACTAGCTTGGCAGGAGTCTCTATTCTTCTGATTGGTATGTGCTGCACCTGGTCTTCTGACTGATATGGCCTGTACCTGAGCAACAGGAGTATGCTAGAATTGGGGGAGGGGGGATAGGGGCCTGGCCATAGGGCAAGTGTGTGTGTGTGTGTGTGTGTGTGTGTGTGTGTGTGTGTGTGTGTGTCGCGCGTGCGCACGCGCACACATGCTATAGAATGTGTCTTTGTTAATGGAGCCTAGTGGTGATTCAGCTGGTAGACAGGTCACTCACCTGTTCTTCTGACTTTTTGTGGCCAGCATCTGGGCAGCAGGAGTCTGTTAGAATGAGGGAGATGGTGGAATGTGTCCTTGGAAAAGAGTCTAAGGGGTGGGGCAATTCAGTTGGCAGCTGGGTCTCTCACCTGTTCTTCTGTCCTGCACCTCAGCAGAAGGAGTCTATCCTTCTTTTTAACTTTTAAAAAGAGAATTGTTATACAGAGAGAAAGCTAGGCTACTGAGATGGTTCAGCAGGTAAAGGTTCTTGTTATGGTACTGGAGACCTGAGTTCTATAGCTGAGATCCACATTATACAAGGAGAGAACTGCCTCCCCTAGCTGGTCCTCTCATGTACAAACATACATACATACATACATACATACATACATACATACATACATGTAATTTAAATAAGAGGAACAGTAGGGTGCTGAATGAAATGGCTTAAAGGAAACAATATTTGCTGCTCAAGTATGAAAAGCAGAGTTTGGATCCCCAGTGCTCACATAGACGCCCCCACACCCACTTGTAATTCCAGTGCTCGGGTTGCAGAGACAGAGGATACTTGGAGCAATCAGAATAGCTAAACTAGCTGAATAGTGAGCTCCAGATTCAGTCTAGAGACTCTGCAACAATGAATGAGGTAGTGAGCAATCAAAAAAGACTCTCAATGTAAGCCTTGGGCCTTCATAACATACCCACCTATCTGCATGTGCACCCATGCACACTCATGCTTCCAAACAAGTGTAAACATCCAAGAATATCACACACGTAAATGCATGCAAAATGAAGGTTAAAAACATAAACAACAAGGCTGAGCTGGGTCATAGCACAGTAATAGAGTGGTCATGTGCCATGTATAAAGCCCCGAGTTCAATCCCCAGCCTGGGGGCTTCTCCTATTCTAGCTTAGTGTTCTGCCACAGGCTATCACATTCTTTCAGACAACTTCATTATGAGGATGCCATTTAGTCATGATGTACTGTCTATAGGGGAATCCTTGCTTGAACTAGCACCACACCATTTGAACTTTCAGTTCTAAAAAGCAAACTAAATTGATCTCATTTGTTTATAAAGCTCCTGGTATTTCATTATAGCAATTGAAAATGCACTAATATCTGAAGGATGGCTAAGCATAGGAGCCATTGCACTCCAAGCAAATGGCTGTTAACAGAGAGAGATTAATAGAATCCTAAAAAGTTAGAAATCACAGTATTCTACTTCTACATTTTGACAGATGAGCCCAGAATAAGGAAGAAATTGTTGGAACTAAAAAGATGAACGGGTGGGTGAGAAATGCAGTTCTCAGTATATGTACAGTTTACATATATAAATATACCCTTGTTGCTATTTTGTAATATCCAGAATCACACAATATTAGAGTGAGAAAAAACCGTTGCTATCACATAATATAGCATCTGAATTTGCATAGAAGATAACTAAAAAACTCAAGAGGGTGAGTGACAAACGAGGTTTCCTAGCACTGAAGAAAGGACAGTATGGAAATGAGAGATGAATATTCTAACTCTCCTGTCAGTAATTTCATGTGGCACTGTGGGGTGGGAGAGCTTGTATAATCCAGACACCAGAGTGATTATTGGAAAACCTTATAACTACTCAAGAAGAAAATATTGTTAGCCCATTTTACATATGGGATCATTAAAACGGAGAAAAATCAAGTTATGCAAATGAGATGACATTCAGTCTACCTGAACATTGCCTGTTTCTGACTATTATTTCACACTGCGATTTCATCAGTCAACGTGATGGCACAGGTGGCCCAGAAAGCACTGGAGTCAGACTAGATTCAAGTCTAGCCTTGACAACATCCTAGCTATGTAATCCTCGGAAAACTACTTTGTCTCCTTGTCATGTATTCCATACCCATAGTCAGCATTAAAGTACTCAGTCAACATTTGCTGTTATTACATAGTTGAGGAGCAAACTCAAGCTAAAATTAGACCTCCACCCAGTTGTCCTAAACACACCAACATCAGCTTCTTCACTCTGGCCTCCCTACAGTCTCTATCTTTGGGTTCTCCTATGAAGAGAGGAAGATTTTGTAGAACTTCAAAGATGTTCTCCTGCTGAGATAGACAGGCCTCATCACATCTCCATGCCAGAGCTTATTTGGATACGTCAGCCATTGCTTCTCCTAGGAGATCAGAAATTTTTGATAAACCTAAAAACATAAATATTTGAAGATTATTTTTTTAAAAAACTTCAAGCTGAATGTAGAATCCATATTCATTATGAGAAACTCTAAATGACACCTATAACCTAGAACTGTTAGCCTAGGTTGCTGATAGGCTAAGCATTAAGACTAGGGTTGGGATTATTGTTGGGTGAGTAGGTGGGGGAGCACCCTCATAGAGGCAGGGGGAGGAAGGAGGAGATGGGGGGTTGTGGAAGGGAAACTGGAAAGTGGAATAGCATCTGACATATAAATAAAATAACCAATAAAAATGAAAAGAAAACTATAAGGTGCAGAAAATAGCAACTGAGACTGAGAAGCCTTGGTTGAACGTTACTGGGAGAAAAAAAAAAGAGGTCTCTGGTTGAGTCTGTACATTTGCATTTCAAAAAAGTGATTGACTACACTAAAGATTCCTGGTCTAGAGCAAATTTCTGAGGTCCATGTTTAGGGTTTCCGAAGCCTAAAAGTGAAAGATCCACCAAGGGAGTTTTCAGGCAGTAATGTGTGATGATAGTTTGGATTCTAGTTCATGAAAGTAAAAATAGCTTCTTGCACTTACTGGCCTATAAAATGACGCGGTAATTGGGGTAAGAGAAGAGCTTGAATTAATATTTCCCTCTTCTGTTTTACTTAAATTATAACTGGTAGCATTGGTTTGACGTGGTTTCCCTTTTACCTCTCAGGAATTATTTTTAAAGGAAAACTGTGTGGGACTCAAGCTGTGTAAGAATTCCAAAGAGATAGTACCAAAGTCACACAGCTATGCGGCATGGAGGGAAGCAGTGTTGATTTATGAGGCTTCACAGACTTAGAAACGGGTACTAAATATTCATGGAATCCCAACAGGGCTTGCACATAAGTTCTATCTGAGTGATCTGTAATTGGGTTATCGGGAAAATAATAATGTGAACACATCCAATCCTATGGAGCCTTGCAGGAGTTAAATCCCACTAGTTTGGATGTTCTTTTGCTTTGTACATTTTGCTAAGTAAATTGTGATTCGTTGTTAATGGCCAGAGATGATTTGAAGTTTCCCAAAGAAAAACGAGAATTTAATTAACAAAGCAAGGGGGTAAATACACAAAGGAGGATCTCATGAAAAGTTCTCATGCCCTTTTTTTTGGTTTTTTTGCCTTTATATATATGTGTGTGTGTGTGTGTGTGTGTGCGTGTGATTGGAGTTGGAGTTGGAGCAATGGCTCAGTGGTTAAGAGCACAGGTTGCTGTTGCAGAAGACCTGAGTTTGATACCCTGTGCCCACATGGCAGCTCGCAACTGTCTGTAACTCCAGTTCCAGGGGATCCAACGTCTCTTCAGACCTCTGTGAGCTCCTACACATACATGTACTCCAACATATATGTACACATAAGTTTTTGAAATTTTTTTTTAAAAAGTGAAATAAACAGGCTGGACAAATGGCTCAGTTCCTGATCTTTCAGAGGACTGAACTGAGTTCCCCAGCAAGCTTAAACAGCCTATAACTGCCTCTAATTCCAGCTCCAGTGAGTTTGATGCTGTCTTCTGGGCACCCACACTCATGTGCACATGTAGAGTCAGAGAAGGGTTGAACCCCAAAAATCAGACCAGAGCTGATCCAAGGCAATCACAGTAGGGCCTTTTTATTTGAGCTAGTTCAGGCCCCTCAGTGCACTGCTATCATGCAGGAAGGTTGTGGTGATGAGTAGCCCCAGATATTTATTGGGGCACGGTTTTATAGTAAGCAGTAAGCAGGAGGTCAGTGCATCTAATTGGGAAGTATCTGTGGCCTTTATCATAATTGGCTGGTGCTGGGAGTTATATCACAATCTGAATTTCTGTTTCCCTCTGCACTGGTGGTCCGTCAGGCAAGGGGTGGGCTTGTAGCCTGGAGGTGCAAGTTTGTTAGGGGAATAACCTGGAATATTCCTCTTTTGGAGTGTAAACTAGACATATGGGTCTTGATGGGGTGAGCCTAGAGACTGGAGCTAGGCTCAGGTTTTATTGGAGGGTAACTTGGAAACTAATGCTAGGTACCAGCCTGTTAGTTTATCAAAGTTCAAATATAAGTCAGGTTCTCTAAAAACAGAAAATGGAGTCTGAATTGAAAAAATTTGGTGCCTCTCTCTCTCTCTCTCTCTCTCTCTCTCTCTCTCTCACACACACACACACACACACACACACACACACACACACACAAACACAAATTTAGAAATAAAAAGAAATTATTTTTAAAAGTAGTTATTTATTTACTTTTTGTTTTGTTTTGTTTTGTTTTGTTTTGTTTTGTTTTGTTTTGTTTTGTTTTTTGAGACAGGGTTTCTCTGTGTAGCCCTGCCTGTCCTGGAACTCACTCTGTAGATCAGGCTGGCCTCAAACTCAGAAATCGGCCTGCCTCTGCCTCCCAAGTGCTGGGATTAAAGGCGTGCGCCACCACCGCCAGGCTAAAAGTAGTTATTTTAAAAGAGACTCTAAGGACACAAAGAAACAAGTAAAAAGGAAAGTAGAATTCTGTCATTCAGCTGATGACAGAATGTTGTAATGAAACAGAAAGTTTAAAAAAAAAGACTTTAGACCACACTTTAGATTAAATTATAAGTTCAAGAATGAGTCTGGTAGACTAATAATGATTAAGGGAATCTTAAATTTCATTGCATTATTGTACCAATTTTGGTCTCATTTCCATAATTATCCTAATTTTACTTAGCTAATGACAGATTGCAGACATCAAGCAGACACCACCCAGACAATCCACTTTTAAAGTAGAAAGGTTAAAAGCGTATCACTGGTGAAATCTAATGGTTCACTCTAAGAGCTGTTTATTTCTTATACTCTGGCTTCTTAAGAGAAATACTACTGAGCTAGTCATGAGGACACATTCTTCTGGCACTGTGTGTGTGTTTGTGTTTCTTTCAATATATAATAAACAGCCAATAGCCTCAGATAGTTCCAGAATGTAGTGCTGCTGGTCTGTAGTAACTACTAATGAGTTATCAGTTACACTCTCTCTGTCTCTCTCTCTGTCTCTCTCTCTGTCTCTCTCTTTCTCTCTCTCTCTCTCTCTGTTTCTGCTAGTCTCTCTCACTTTACTTTCTTTGTCTCTGTCTCTCTGGTTCGTTCTCTCTCTCTCTCTCTCTCTCTCTCTCTCTCCTCTCTGTTCCCTCTCCCCTTCTCTCTCTCAGATACACATACACACACACTCACTCATACACACATGTGTGTGTGTGTGTTCTTATGTTCATAGGGTATATAACTTCAAAAGGCTTTAATTTATTGGGAACTCAAATAAGTGCTAGGAAATAATGTACCAACTCCAATAAAACATTTTTACAGTTTCTAAAATGGCAAGTGAAACAATGAGATACTGAACAACAGCTAAGCATTAGGCGTGTGAGGTGACACATCCAGTACCTGCTATCCTGGTCAGAGTTCTTTAGAGTAGTAAAACTAATCAGAAGACTTAGAAATGGGATGAAAAGTAAAGACCCTGATAAAATAGGGGTCTTTAAAATAATGGTACTCAGTGTACAAACAGAGTCATATGATCTGCCCTCCATCTTCACCAACGGTGTACAGACAAGAAGAGAATTAAATATTAGCAGAAAAACAAGATGCTGTTGCGTGAAATATTTAAAAAGATCCCACACTAATGCTGGCTAAGCACCGGCCTGTGGCCTTGGTCTGGCTCCAGCCTGGCAGACAGGCCAAGACCACATTCTTTCCTATTAGCCAGGGCATGTCTCACCCACGCTGGCTTTACCTCTCTGGAGCTCGAAAGTCGCTTTCTCCACCTGGCTCTCTAAGTTCCCATGGCCACTACCACACATGCCCATGCTTCCAAATTCCTGCGGCTGGCTGGAGTGTACTCTTGCACACCTTACTCTGCTGCCATACCTTTCTCTGGAACCCAGTTGAGTCATGTGTGAAGGAAAACACCACCCAATCTTAGTTTAGAATCAACAGGTAACACAAGCAATGGGTGCAGAACCTAGGATCATAATTTCGTAAAGTAATCTATGTTAAATTGGATCTGCAGCTCAAACTGACAGCCTCTGGCTTCCTACATTCTGTCTGCTTCCCTTGCTCCCACAGTCCAAAAGGGCCTTTCATTTCTCTTGCCTTCCCTCTTCCTCTTCCCGACCCGGAAGTCCCACCTACTCACTCAGTGATTGGTCCCTTGTAATTTTTCATTAGGGGAAGATTCGGCCAAAAGATGCTAGACAATTTCCTGTGTGGTCTACATATTTAAAAGAAAATTATCAAACAGGACATGGAATTTTCTTCCTCCTAAACATAATAAATAAAGGACATTTTTGTTCTAAATATTAGTGATATTTTGCTGTGAGAAATAATGTACTATTATAGAATCATATCAAAAAAGATCATGTTTGTGAGTCATTGTTTCTATAAAACATACAAAATGTAAGACAAAAAAATAGTCTAAAGATTTTATTATTAGTAGTTTAAAGCACGCTTAACCCTTGACTGGGAAAGAGAAACATCACCTTCTGCTGCTTAATCGAAATCTCACAGTCTCATGAAGAAGTGTTTCCTCGGGGGCTGGAGAGATGGTTCAATGGTTAAGAGGTCCTAAGTTCAATTCCCAGCAACCACAACCATCTGTAATGGGATCAGATGCCCTTTTCTGGTGTGTCTGAAGACAGCTATAAATAAATAAATAAATAAATAAATAAATAAATAAATAAATAAATAAATGAAATCTTTTTAAAAAGGAAATGTTTTCTTAGCTTGTTCTATGGAGAGAACCTGTTACTATAAGGATGAATATAAACATACCCTGTTCAGCTGCAGACCTAGCATCCATGCTTACCTAGGAATACTCAGACACTCATTCCTAGAAAGACCAGTCTTGATTACACACCCCACTGCTCACTATCACCGTGTTGTTACTCTTTGGGCCACACTTTCCCGACTTCAGCTTCATAGAGCATAACCCTACCGACTGATGAGACGCTCTAGCTCTACCTTGTACTTTGAATTGGGACAGATTACTGACCTTTCTGCCCTTGCCCAACTGAGGAAATCCACTGGCAAAGCTTCCATGTCTCAAGACGGCAATGGAGTATGTGCTCCTGTCTTCTACTTCGCTGGGTTTGGCCCTCCAGGAGGAAGACTGTGGGAGCAAAAGTAAACTCTGCAGAGGTCCTCATGTACACTAGGACTTTGGTGTCATTTTTTGAAACTTTTGACATCTATTTATATTTTATATATGAAAATAATGTTTACGGACCAGCCAGATAGGTAAGTAGGAGGTAGCACTGGCCACCAGGCCTATTGACCTGAGTTTGATCCTTGGTACCCACATGGTAGAAGGAGAGAGATAACTCCCACAACCTGTCTAACCTCTGACCTCCCCACATATTCTGTGAAATGTCTGAGTGTGCACACACACACATGCACATACACACACACACACACACACACACACACACACGACATGCACAGAATAACTAAATAAATGCAAATAACTTACAAGACAGGCTTACAAAGTAGACGTGATTTATGCATATAAAACTTGAAGTGGTTTACATTGAACTTATTTAATCCTCAGATTATTGTGTTTCACTTATTTAATCCTAACAGATTATTATTGTCATTATTATCCCTTTCATAAATGAGAAAATCATGTCAAAAGTTTGTGAGGAAATGTGAGCAAAGTCATCAGATAAAAAAACTACCTAGACAGGATTCAAGTCCTGCTGGTCTGTTATGACCATGTGTTTGTCCACGACCTACCCCTCTTCAGGTAAATTAAACCTGAAGATCAGAAATCGAATATTTCTGTACTCCTCATACTTAGAAACACCATTTACTACTATTTTTCTAGGCCTCCAACCTATAAGACACTCTAAATAGTGAGAGTAAAACACTGCTTTAAAAATACATAAATTTCAAGGCAGAAAATATTAGCTTCTGCTCATGAATTCACTTACACACTCACAGACCCTCCTTTTATCATGTCTACAAAAAGAATACAACAGATTGACACCAATAAGCTGTTTCTTGTTTTTCACTGTAGTTTTTATTTGAAACAGGAGCTCATGGGCTGAATTGATAAGAGGTAAATTAACATATAAGGATATGAGGCAGAATGTATTTACACAAAAAGTGACTGTTGGTGAAGTAAACTGCTAAAGTCAACAACAATCACACAGTGACATTTATTGTAAAGACAAATTTACAAGAAGGTAGTGTATACAGTGTACATTTATTATATGCATTCAGTATGTTAGTATAGGCCCAGAGTATAAATCTGAATGTAACTCTCATTTCCAAAGGGCTATCAGTCAGAAAGGCTAAGTTGGAACTTAGCTTTTCATTATCACAGAACAACCTTATAATCCCTAATTATGATGCTTAGTTTTATGCCAACTTGACGTAAACTAGAGTCATCAGAGACGAAAGAGCATCAATGGAGACAATGCTTTCACAAGATCTGGCTGTAGACAAGCCTGTAGGGCATTTTTTTTTTATTAGTAATTGATGGGAGAGGGCCCAGTTCATTGTAAGTGGTGCCATACCTGGGTTGGTGCTCCTCCAGAGAAAAGCAGACTGAGCAAGCCATGGTTGGCAGACCAGTAAGTAGCACTCTTCCATGGCTTCTGTATCACCAGCTTCAAGGTTTCTGATCTGAGTGCCTGTCCTGACTTCCTTCTGTGATAAACAGAGAGGATGAATTAAATAGGTCCTTTATTCCTTGCTTGCTTTTGGTTCTGCTATTTGATCATGGAAATAGTAACCCTAAGGAAGACACTACTCCTAAAACCTATCCTGTTGCTGTGAGCACTTCCTAATAGTTTCTCAGACTATTAGTTTCTATTACTTCAAACAAGATCCCAAAGATTCATCCATTGACAGTCTCTACTGCCAATCATCACTCAAGATGGCATTTCGCATCCAGAGACGGCCTGACCTGGGAATCCATTTCATATACAGTCACCAAATCTCTACGCTGTTGCAGATGCCAGATCCTGGGAAGTGCTTGCTGACTGGAGCCTGATATGGCTGTCTCCTGAGAGGCTCTGCCAGAGCCTGACAAATATAGAGATCGATATTCACAGCCAATCATTGGTCTGAGTGTGGGGTCCCCGATGGAGGAGTTGGAGAAGAGACTGAAGGAGTTGAGTGGGTTTGCAGCCCTATGCGGGGAGCAACAATGTCAACCAGACAGACCACCCTTCGGAGCTTCCTGGGGACTGGACCACCAACCAAACAGTACACACGGAGGGACCCTTGACTCCAGCAGCATAAGTAGCTGAGGATGGTCTTGTTGGACATAAGTGGGAGGATCAACCCTTGGGCCTGAGGGGGTTCGATGCCCCAGTATAGGTGAATGCCAGGGCGGGAAGGTGGGAGTGGGTGGGTGGATGGAGGAGCACCTTCATAGAGGAAGCGGGTAAGGGGATGGGATAGGGGGCTCCAGAGGGGAGACCTGGAAAGGGGAAGACACTTGAAATGTAAATAAAGAAAATATCCAATAAAAGAAAAAAAAGATGGCCTTTGGCCAAGGCACTGGTATTCAAATAATGTCATCATACATATAGGAGATATGAGGGTTGGCTCCTGCTAACTGAGCTGTGGAAGTCATGGAAGTCAGTCTCAGAAGAATCACCAGCAGCTATAACCTCAGGTTTCGTTTTTTAAAATATCATTGGCCAAGCCAGGTAGAAGTTAAGGCTCAAGGGTCTTCCCGAGGTAAGATGCCTAGAAGAGGAATTTCTATTCATTAAATTAGGCCAGCAGAGCTGTATATCTTCAGAGTCTTCAAAGGTATAGTGAGACAGAAGGAGATCCAACTCACAGACTGCAGCAAGATGTGGTGTCTAGTGAGCATGAGAGAAACAAATGATAGGAGGAAGGAGATGATGGGGATCTCTGTGAGCTGTAGCCAGGGGCCCTTTTTGGTAATTCTGAATCTGGGGGCTTATCACACCTGGGGAAATTAGTGGCCCCAAACTAATAGCAACTCAGGTGAAAATAAGAAGCAAATTCTGGAAAGAGACACTTACATATTTTTCTCTCTTTTTTTGGATTTTGAACAATGTACTCAAGTAAATTCTCATACCATGACAGTTCAAAGTTAAACATAAACAAGCAAAATAACAGGAGAGAAGTTATCATGAACAGAAAAATAAATATCAACTGCTTCTATAATACATGAATTCAAATGATTAGACACAGCTAGTTTTATTGTTTTCTGTAAAAACAAAACAAAAACCAAGCAAACAAACAAACAAACAAAAAAAAAACCATGCCAAGTAAGAGCAAGTTTGAAGACAACCACGAAGAATAACGCCTTCTAAAGGGTTCCCCCAGCAACACTGCAAAGGAACTCAATCAAGTGCCTTCCAAAAGAAAACTAACTAAAAGTAACTAGCATTTAAAAGTCAGTAAGCTAGGTTGATAACATAGGCCACAGGTGAGAGAAAATAAGAGGCCAGTGAGATGATCAGAGGGAAAAGGTGCTTGCCACACAAGCCTGGGAACTTGAGTTTGATCCCAGGAACTAACTCCACGAAGTTGTCTTGTTACCTCCACTCACCTGCAATCACACACAAAACACACACACATACACACACACACACACAATGATGAAGAGGGAGAGGAAGAGAAGAAAAATGAAGGGTATAAGTAAGCTTAAAGCAGGCCTCAGAAGAGAGGATGCAGGATGCACTGGGGAGAAAAATCAATGAGAAACAGATTGTTAGAAAATAGTCTATGTTTAGCTCTGTACCCCATTTTTAATGGGGTCATTTGATTGTCTGGAGTCTAATTTCTTTAGTTCTTTGTATATATTGGATATTAGCCCTCTATCAGATGTAGGATTGGTAAAGATCTTTTCCCAATCTGTTGTTTGCCATTTTGTCTTATTGACAGTGTCCTTTGCCTTACAGAAGCTTTGCAATTTTATGAGGTCCCATTTGTCAATTCTTGATCTTAGAGCATAAACCATTGGTGTTCTGTTCAGGAACTTTCCCCCTGTACCCACGTATTTGAGGCTCTTCCCCACTTTCTCTTCTATTAGTTTCAGTGTATCTGGTTTTATTTAAACCACCACAGATATGTTTCTTCGCCCTTCAAGGCATCACAAAAGTACACTATTTATTTATTTATTTATTTATTTATTTATTTATTTATTTATTTTTCTGTAATTATTATGTAATCTTGATTGGCCTGAAACTTACTCTGTTGACCAGGCCAGCCTTGAACTCACAGGGATCCACCTAACCTTGCCTCCTGAGTGCTAAAAAAGTACATTTTTAAAAAGACTTGCATATCATAATTAGAAGTTGTATGTTCTTAAATCTCATTAACATAGCTTTTTATTACTTGTGTGAAAGGACACAAGTACGTTCTATTGTAAAGGATCTATGATTATAAAAGAAAAAGCAATGGTCAGTTCAGAATCTGCTTTGAAACACTCTCAAATTATTTCCCAAAGCTATGAGAGACAGATTCTTATTTGCAATGTGGCAGTTCTAGAATCTCTCTACAGACTGCTTTGTCTGTCATTACAATGGTATATTTTTTAGCTCCTGGAATCTCATCCGTATTTCATGATTTCAACTTCATACTAAGATTGTCTGGCTTAGTGGACTTTTAAAAGAAACTCCAATGTACAATCCAAAACCACCTTCCTGAGTCTCAACACAACACTCACAATCAAAGCCCTGTTTCTGAACCACGAAACTTCCTCCCGGGCTTCTATTTGTTTCTTTATGCCTTATTTACCTCTCTGTTACCTACACATCTATTATGTAAGATGACAGATTTCCAACAAAAAAACTTGATAAACACACACAGTCGTCAATTCCAATTGTAAACAATCACAGAACAAACTTCAGAGCGTTTATAGAGAGCGTGAACCTCAGCGGGAAAGTGTTCTCTCCGAGTATTGCAGTTGACGGTTATGAATAAAATAGATGAGCTGAGGCAGTGGTGGAATAATGTTCAGAGACTGTAAGTCAATGAGGAAGATTAAAAGCACAAAGAAAGTCTTCCTAATCAACAAAGAAGATAACTGCTGGAAAGAAAAATATGTTCCTTGCTTGAAATTAACTGCCACACGTTCCCAACCTACACAAAGCTGTCAGAAAGGACATCTAAATCTGTCCTTGTTTGTAACATGTGTTGTGACAAGATTTGACAGTTTATCAAAGAACTATAATTGCCACCTAAACATCTCGCATTTTGTCAACTGTAAGTGTGTTTAGTGAAAGCATTTATTTAACTTAAAACACAACCATTTTCCTTGCTCTCTGAAATGACTGCCTGGATTTCTTTTCTCCTTAGCTGATCAAGCTGCATCAGAACTGTCTTTGAATTATTTATGTTGGGATTGTGAAGGGTAAAGAAACAATCAGTAAAGCAAGATATGATTACCAGGGAAATGTGTGTATTCTGGTTATTGACTCAAAAGACCTTTGAAGTGCAATAAGTCTCACGGATCTGTGCACATGACACTTAAACACTCTTGTTCGGGGAAGGGGAAAGATGGGGCCCTTTCTTCCCTTCACCATTCTAAGTTCTAGGGCAATTTACTAAGAAAGAACACCCCAGCAGAGATATGTGTTACACAATGTATATCATCCCTATATGTATCTTTTTCCAGAAGCAGTCCACTGCTGATAAGTTTTCTCCATCAACCTATAGAACAAAGAGGACAAATGTGAAATCCCTGGATGATATATCCAAGTGAGAAACAGGTCAGAAGAACAATGTATCACACTAATGGTTTGTTTTGTTCTGGAAATATTAGAGGTTGGTTTGAGTAACATGACATTCAGGCTCGTATTTGTTCTTTGATGTAGTTACTTGATAAGTACGTGGTACATGTGCAAGTATTTCTGCATCCTTTTCCACCATCATTCTAATAAACTGGGAGTGTGGAGGAGAGGGGGCCTAACAGGACAGAGCAGTAAAAGCCATGCTTGGAAATCTAGGAAGACCACATCCTGGTACATACTGAGCTGTAGTGAGTCAGAAGATCATGGGTAGATGTTTCCTTGGTGACTCGGTTTCCTGGCTGTGAACTGGGTTATTAATATGACTGCATGGCTTCTGAGACCATTTCCATCTTTAACCTATTATGATTCTAGACAAATCCAAGGTACAGCAGCAGCCAGATCTTGGAACAAAAATAACAGCAAGACAAAAATGGCTTCTACTTAACAACCTGAGAAAAAAATATAACCAACTCTGGGTTTTAAATGTTTACATTAGTATTCAGTCCTATTTAGGTAATATTAAATCTATTTAAAAATCTGTTTTGTTTTTCATTAAAAACCGAAAATGTGTGTCATACTGAGAACACTAAAAGAAAAATCAATTTAATTGAGGCTGCAAGTACTTTTAGTGCTTCTAAATTAAGCCACAGGATTTTCTGTACAAATCACTGTATATAGCTCATTTGGGATGAATTACATGGCACAGGTGTCTCTGTTTGATTTGTTTTGAAGAGAAGAACATGAATGAAGAGCTGTGAACAGAAAGCAGTTGGCATGGATTGTCAGCCACAAAGAACATAAACTGAAGAGGAAAGAAAGGTATTTTCATGTCAAGAGGGATGTGCTCTGATCGTTACCATGCTTTATTGATGTAGCCTTTTAAACATAGACATTGTTGTTTATGTGACTTTATAATAATATCTCATTCAACATGTAAAAATAAAAGTCTATAACCAAGCAGACTTTGTTATGTATAATAAATGTTTTAATAATTTACTTATTGATGACCGCTTGCTGGGTTGGAGATTCAGTTTCTTTAAATATCAAGGTTAGTTGCTAGTTCCTACTTATCTTGAACCTCAACAGAGATGTTACCATCTCCAAACATGGTGAGCTACATCTCCAGCTATGCCAGGATACATGTGGCCTGTGGGGGGGCACATTCTGATACATTTGCAGGAGGTAAAACAACTGACACAAGGGAGTTGCTCACAAAGCAACCCCTCCATGATGTATCCTGGGGGTACTTGCAAATACTCTGGAATAGAATTCCATATACACCGTTTTCCAGCCTTTTGTCTTTTCACTCTCTTGAAGAAATAGACTAAACAACACTGGAGTGACTCCTCCGGCTTCAAACTTTTAAACTTGTTTAGAGCCCTGTTTTGTTTTTCCATGTATTCACATTTAAAATTTCCAAAATGTTAATAACGATTAGCCATACCTCTAATTCCAGCACTTGAGAGGAATTGAAGGATGCAAGGCCAGCCTAATTCTAGGAAAGCCAGGGCTATACAGTTAATTTCTATCTGGGGGAAAAAAGAAAACAAGAAAAATTAGTAACAATAACAATAAAAAATTCCCATGGACTACAAAATCTTAATTTGAAAGTGTGCAGTAGATGCCAGAAAAACACTCTCTCTCTCTCTCTCTCTCTCTCTCTCTCTCTCTCTCTCTCTCTCTCTCTCTCTCTCTCTCTCTCTCTCTCTAGGCTTGAGGTCAGATCGGCACAACCGTTAGGGGAAGGGACAGTAACGGCTTTGTAACCACCCACTGTGCAATGCCAGGAAACTGTTAGTCTGTGGTCCAATTTCCCTTCCAAGACGGAAGTTTTGTGTCTAGGATCTCTGGCCAAGATGCCAAACATCAAAATCTTCAGTGGCAGCTCCCACCAGGACTTATCCCAGAAGATTACCGAGCGCCTGGGCCTCGAGCTCGGTAAGGTGGTAACTAAGAAATTCAGCAACCAGGAGACCTGCGTGGAAATTGGCGAGAGTGTGCGGGGAGAAGATGTCTACATCGTTCAGAGCGGTTGCGGTGAAATCAACGACAGTCTAATGGAACTGTTGATCATGATTAATGCCTGCAAGATCGCTTCAGCCAGCCGGGTGACTGCAGTCATCCCATGCTTCCCTTACGCTCGGCAGGATAAAAAGGATAAGAGCCGGGCTCCCATCTCTGCAAAGCTCGTGGCAAATATGCTGTCTATAGCGGGTGCAGATCACATTATCACCATGGACCTACATGCTTCTCAGATTCAGGGGTTTTTTGACATCCCGGTAGACAATTTGTATGCAGAGCCAGCTGTCCTGAAGTGGATAAAGGAGAATATTTCTGACTGGAGGAACTGCACAATTGTCTCTCCTGATGCTGGCGGAGCCAAGAGGGTCACTTCCATCGCTGACCATTTGAATGTGGATTTTGCCTTGATTCACAAAGAACGGAAGAAAGCCAATGAAGTGGACCGCATGGTGCTTGTGGGTGATGTGAGGGACCGGGTGGCTATTCTTGTAGATGACATGGCTGACACTTGTGGTACAATCTGTTACGCGGCTGACAAACTTCTCTCAGAGGGAGCTACCAGAGTTTATGCCATCTTGACTCATGGAATCTTTTCTGGCCCAGCCATTGCTCGCATCAATGGTGCATGCTTTGAAGCAGTGGTGGTCACTAACACCATACCTCAAGAAGACAAAATGAAGCAGTGTAGCAAAATCCAGGTGATTGACATCTCCATGATTCTTGCTGAAGCCATCCGGAGAACCCATAATGGAGAATCTGTTTCCTACCTCTTCAGTCATGTTCCCTTGTAACCGAGTGACATAAGATTTAAATGCAGTAAGATAAAATAAAAATAAACCCTGCTCATTTTTTTTTTTTTTGCTTCTGTATTTGATGAAATGTTCTGTCAGCGACCCAGCTGGGTCCACAGTGTCCTCAGTAGATAGGAAATTGTGGGTTTCCTCGCTTGGTCATTTCATTCTGGCTTCTTTGAGTTTGTAAGCTTTGAAGCTTCACAAAGCCCCATTGCCACAAGGTTTCTGATCTTGCAACATATTGCATCATACTTCCAAAAGACAAGCCAGCTACAAAGCCACTTGATCTAACACACACACAAACACATGCTCAAGTTCACCAGAGTCTATGGTAAACTTCAGCAAGCACCCTGTGGTTCTTAACCATTCTCCTCTATTCTAAACTCACTGGACAGCAATGGCAGCTTCCAGTTTAAGCCGCCATTGAGCTCATCGAGCCTACACAGCAAAGTACAGCTAGTGTTCTTTGAAAAAGAAGACCGTGACTATCTATTTGGAGACTCATCTTAGATTCTTAATCCTACATCCTTTTACTTTAGCTGTCCCAGGCATGCTCTTCCTGGGTAAATATGCAATTGGGTTCAAGTGTTCAACAGACCATAGTCTTATCGAAAGCAATGTCTCTTGCACCTATCAATGATAGGTGATCTGTTATATTGCATTGTTTTGCTGTAGCTGCCTATTAGCATCATGGTAGAGCCTAGGTGGCACTGCAAAGCCTTCTGGCTAGTTTCAGCATCTGTGTCTCAACTTCCTTCACCGTAGTAGATTGGCCTTTCCAAAGACTCTAGCTTTGTATTTTGAGACGATGCTCTCCTTTCTTTTAAGGAAAGCCAATGTGTTGTGTGTCTGAAAGTTCATGGCTACAAAGATTGTATGAAGTGTCTCATCTCCAGGAAAATAGAAAAAAAGCCCCAAGAATTTTTGGTTTTTTGTTTTTTGTTTTTTTTTTTGTTTTGTTTTGTTTTTGTTTTTTCAAGACAGGGTTTCTCTGTATAGTCCTGGCTGTCCTGGAACTCACTCTGTAGACCAGGCTGGCCTCAAACTCAGAAATATGCCTGCCTCTGCCTCCCAAGTGCTGGGATCAAAGGCATGCGCCACCACTGCCCGGCAAGAATTTCTAAAGGATAAAACCTAGGCAGATTTAAAGAAGCAATATTCAAAATGTTATATGACTTCTCATTTGAATTACCGGGTAATAAATGGGATGGAAAAATGTCTTTGTAACTCTAAAAAAATATCCCAAGCCTTAATTTCTCTGTTCAAATTTGAAGGCAATATTAAAGCATTTACAAATCTTCTTTAGTATTAAAAGATTAAGAAATTTTGCCATTACAGTTCCTTTCAAAAAATATTGCTTGAGTTTACTAAAAACTCAGAATTTGGGAAGTCAAGGTGGGAGAACTGAGAGTTCAGGGTTGTCTTATTCTACACAGTGAGTTCCAGGCCAGAGATCCCAAGATACACAGTAAGACCCTATCACAATATACACACACACACACACACATACATACATACATACATACATGCATACATGCATACATGCATACATGCATACATGCATACATATTACATATATCCACAGCCTAAAGCAATAAAACCTATCACTAGTAATAAACCCCATGCAAACTTACAAAACATTTGCTAAGAAAGACAAAAAATGCCTAAACCGAATGTACTGGAAACCTGAATAAGAAGAATGAAATCACATTCTGACAGCTTCTTCAAATTATCTAGTTAACCCAAACCCAATTAAAATCCTTATAGGAATTTTTTCATAACACAGACTTGACAGGCTTTTCTCAAAGTTCATCTGAAGAAAACGTGAGCAAAATTCATCAAGGACCTTTTGAGGTATTTTATTATAGTATTATAAATCAAAGCTATAGCAGTAGAATGAGGAATATACCCACAATGCCACAGGGGTTCAATTCTTGAAACACATCCATGTATACTTACAGGAATCTCAGACACGTGCCCCATTTAATGGAGCAACTGGTCCTGTTAGGGGAAGGAGGCACATAACTGTATCAAGTTTTTAGGATAATCATTACCGTGAGTCCCTGTGGAGATACTTTCCTCATCCCTTGTCTTGGCATCCACTCCTGCAGGCTACTCACATTCTCTGAAGTGGAGAGTTAGCCTCTTGCCATAATTTTTCATGGACTTTATGCATTTGTTCATCTATCCAGAGCATAGCAGTGCATAAGGTATCTTCATGTTGTATCAATAGTTTCATAATGCTCTAATCCTTCTGCATCCCTGAAGAAAATATGTAAATTCCTTGATTGTGCATATGTATATACGTATTATATACTACAATGTAACTTTAAGACTCTAACATTCATTTTAACATGATTCCTCTATTTAAAAGAAGTGTGTCAATTTTAAACAAACAATTATTTGAGACAAATTTCCTCCAGAATACAAAGTAAATGCAGACCAATGTTCTTCTGGTCTCTGTGAGCACCTTGCACACACCTGGTGCACAGACATACATGTAGGCAAAAAGACAGGAAAATTCCCACACACAGGGCTCCAGCCTTCATGGGACCAAGGACTGCTTATCCCACTTATGCCTGACAGGGCCATCCTCCCTTACATATACAGCTGGACCATGAGTCTCTCCCTGTGTGCTCCCAGGCTGGTGGTTTAAACCCTGGGAGCTCTGGTTGGTTGGTATTGTTGCTCTTCTCATGGAGCCACAAACCCTTTCAGCTCCTTCAGTCTTCTCTCTGACTCCTCCATTGGGAACCCTTGATCAGTTCAATGGTTAGCTGTGAGCATCCACCTCTGTATATGTCAGACTCTGGCAGACCTCTAAGGAGACAGCTATATCAGGCTCCTCTCAGCATGCACTTCCTGACATCCACATCAGCGTTTACCATTAGTGACTGTACATGGGATGGATACCCAGGTGGAATGGTCTCCAGACGGCCCCTCCTTCAGTTTCTGTCCCATACTTTGTCTCCATATTTGTTCCCGTGAGTGTTTTGTTACTCCTTCTAACGACTGAAGCACCCACACTTGGTCTTTCTTCTTCATGAGCTTCATGTGATCTGTGAGTTGAATCTGAGGTATTTCAAGCTTCTGGAACACCGTGTGTGGGGGAATTCGAGGGTGGGGAGGTGGAAGTGTGGGGGTAGGTGAGTGCACATCCTCATTGAAGCAGGAGGAGGGGGGATAAAATAGGGGGTTCCTGGGCGGGGGGGATGGGGAAAGAGGATAACATCTGAATTGTAAATAAAATATCCAATAAAAAAATAAAAAACCACAATTATCATTCATATTATTATCTTTTAAAATGAAATATTTATAAATCTAATGAGATATGCCCTACATCTACTCCAGGAAAACTATAAAACTCTGATAAAGGAAAGCAAGAAAATAACAACATATAAAGGTATCTTATGTTCATGTATAGGCCATTCAATATCAGCATTATTTCATTCTTCAACTTGATCGATAAACTAATTGCAGTTAAAATAAAAACCTTACAAGTTAAAAAAAAAGTTAAAAATGCCATACAATTAAAAAAAAAAAAAAAAAGGACAGGAAAAGAAAACTGCTAGATTGCTTTGAAGTGTATGTGTGTGTGTGTATGTGTGCACGTATGTGTTTTGTGATGTGAATGTGTGAGTGTACATATGTGTGAGTCTACATATGTGTGAGTGTACATATGTGTGAGTGTGTGTGTGGTGTGTGTGAAAGTACATGAGTGGGCACGTATGAGTGCATGCATAGACATTGAATGCATATGTACTTGAGTGTGAGTGGGTATATGTCTGTGTTTAAGAACATGTGTAGGTATATATGTCACCACAAACAGATTACTAGCAAATTATGAATAGCAAATGTGTTGTTGGTGATGCCTGAAAACAAAATGGGCAATAGATTATTGTAAACCAGAAGCATGTCTATGCTTGTCATAAAGTTGCAGAAAACAGTTAAATTATGTTCTACTTTGAACAGAGAATACTCTATAAGTGGTGAACTTGGATATCTTTGGGCTTAAGAGATTTCAGCCTAAATGTTGTAGATACAGTTTTGATTCTTTTTCCTACTTACAATAGAACAAGAGAAAACACTGAAAGCATATGAAAGGGACGACCCAGCAAACAGAGCCAGGAGCCAGGACCCAATCACTCTGTACATTCTCAGCCTAGGTAGATTTGCAAATATATGAAAAATGGAAAAAAAAAACCCTCATTATTGGTAAAGCATGCTCTGGATCAAAGCCTCGGGGCTTGGCTAGATAACCTTTTGCAAAAGAAATTAGGTATGTAATTCATGAATACAAGCAGCCATCTCAGAAGAGGCAAGAACAGACAATGAAAAGACAATAGAACCTTAGATTCTCAGCTCCTTTGTTTCTGCTGATGTTTTTAAGTTGATAGAAAATTACCTAATGAAGGATAACTTGAACAATAATTTCTTAGATAACAATTTAATGCTTTTCATGTATTCAAAAAAGCAATGGGTCACTCTTGTAGGTTGTTTTTGTTTGTTTGCTTGCTTGCTTTTGCTTGCTTGTTTTATCTATTTCCAGTACGTGACTGATGAAATAGAAATTTTAAATTTGGGGGCAACTGAGCTGCAATGGGCAAAGAAAATTGCCCTAGATAGCATTTACAACTGGAAACCAACAGCATCCTGGGTAGGCTGTATTTTGAGAAACTAGAGTAAACAATATACATCTCTCATTGACAATAAAGACGCATAATCCCTAATGTGGGAAGGAGTGCTTACAGGAACCCTGTATGGGTATAAATGTCTAAGCACTCCTGATGCATCTCTTATCAGATGACATGATTAATGGTGTTTCCTTCGGAGTGGCTGCAGTTAGTGTTTGTTAACATGCTTCCCAAATCCTAATGCTGTTTCAGAGATGCAGTCAGATGATTGTATTTGGAGGCATCCTACAAGAATTAGAAAAGATAAGGCCATGATTGAATGGCTTTAAATAATACATTTCACCCAGAGTAGTTGTTATGCAACTGGTGACTTCTTTGGTGGCTTTTGTGCTCACCATCCTGTTTTCTCCTTTTCCAGGAAATCTATTAATTATTAAGTTTGATTCAATTGCACACGCTATGTAATACCTGGGATAACTCATCATTTCATGCAAAAGAAAGAGACCTCTCTTTTGCAACATTAGTTTCTGGTTTGGAAATAAGCGATGAATACTCTCTTTTACAGACAGAAATTACACATTTCTTCCTCCTTGTTTACTTGTTGGCTTTTCTACTGAGCAGCTCTACTTACAGAAAGATTAAGGAAACAGGTTCTGAGTACTTGGGAAACAGCATAAGATATTGAAGGGGCAGCAGCTGTAAAGACTTTGAGGCAGGGAACATACATAGTGTTGCCATCAACTTTTCTTTGCTATGACAAAATACCTGAGGCAACTTAGAGGAGGAAAGGTTCAGGTATGTTCACCTGGTTCACTAATGCTTTCACCTACAGTTGCTTAGATCCCCTGTTTCTGGACCTTGGCAAAATAGGATGTCATGACAAGGATGGAAAAAAAGGCACCAAAAAAGAAAGAGAGAAGAGAGGAGAGAGAGAGAGAGAGAGAGAGAGAGAGAGAGAGAGAGAGAGAGAGAGAACAAGAGACAGCATTGTTGAAGCCTGTCCCCACCCCCTCCAACATAGATGTAGCCATTTTGTTCCATGCCTGGCAGCTATTTCATATTGCTGCTATAGTATGCCTGCCAGTCATTGACACAGAAAATAACTTGATTCAGAGCAGGGGCATGCTGACTGCATGCATCCCTTGCTATGTTCTGTGTGTTCTGAGGTTTGTTAATCTTAATTCTACAAAGCTTTAAGTAGGACTCATTGAGTTAAAGGTCAATATAAATTGTTAGTCTAAAATGGCTTGAGACAGAGCTGACCCCTGGGCAGCACTTCTTGCACCTGTGTGAGAGCTCATTGTGGGTTCTGTGGTTTTTTTCCTTTATAAGCCTACCCTGAGAAATGTTTGTTGTCATAGTACAGATGATTCTGAGCTATGTTTCTGATCCGATCAGTATTAGGGTATGCGTTCAATAAAGGATCCTTGTCTGACTGAGATTGGTTTGTGGAATGACTCTCAGACCCAACAAACAAGAGAGCTAGAGAGAGAGAGAGAGAGAGAGAGAGAGAGAGAGAGAGGCAGAGACAGAGACACAGAGAGACAGAGAGACAGAGAGAGAACAAGTTTTACCTTTTAAGGCCATATTCATAGAGACCCACTGTCTCCAACTTTCTAAAAGTCCATTCAGCTATGATTTCATCAAGGGGACCAATCCACTGTTGAATTTAGAACCCATGATCCAATCATCTCTCAAGAAGGAGTTTTTGGAACCATCCAAAGTTTATACACACTCACACACCCACATGAACATACACACGCACACTAACAAGGTGAAAACTGGCTGAAGTAAAGCAAAAAAGAATAGTAGAATAAAATTAAGTCTGAAAAATAAATAAGGTAAGGCAGACGAGCAACACACAATGTGTCCAGTTCCTCTGAATATTGATCATCATCAAAACACAAATATATATAAGAACTACTATGGCCACTGTCGTTCACCACTTGAACCTCTAGGAGTCAGACATGGTCAACAACTACTATGAAGAATTCCTATGATTCATCAAGCTTATATGATCCTCAGCCTCAAAAGTGAGATTAATAGACAAAAATGTGAGTGCAGAGATAGTCTTCATCATGATTACAGGATTCTAATTTGCTAAATCTTGAGGTGTCTCTGGCCACTACAATGCATAAGCTGCCTCTCCCTCCTCATGACCACAGCCTTCACCTCCAGTGAGCCTGAAGCCTCTTTACTGCTAACTCTAGACTTAACCTCAGATTGCTTCTCCAACCCAAGGTTCCAGTATCCATTGTTCACTTATAAGACTGGCCAGAGGAGATGACACTTAAATGCCCTTTCTTACAAGACTATCCATAGACAATGGGTTCTTTTTCTGTAATTGTTATTTGGGAAATATTGATTATTGTTACTTTAAAATGTATTAATGTTTGGGATTAACCTATAGGATCAAATTTATTTTATTTATTCAGTACATATATTGATTATATATCAGAATGGGAGTTTCTACAAAAGATTTCATTGGTTCTTACCTAAAAGATTTTATACATAGATGCAAGTCCAAAGAGTCAAGGAAAACCAAAATAAAATGGCCTTTAAAAAAATCAAATAGACTTTAGCTTTGTTGTAGGCTTTTGGGTATAATGGGCTGTGTGCAGACACACAGTTCATAAGCTGTCTACCCAGTTGGGGATAGTTGCAGCCCCTTCTGTCCATCTCTTGTGCTTTGTGATCCACTGACCCTGTCTTCTAGCTGTTAGCCACTGGCTAGTGTTGTGTCCTCTGATGTCTCAGCTACCTCAAATACTGTTAATTATATTAAACTGTCTTTGTTCTCATATTTACAAAACAGCTTGTGGTATTGCCCTGGTAGAGAGTTAACTCTCCCACAGACACCAATATGTAGCTGCAATCTTTCTTAATTGCCTCATACTTAGCTCCATGCCTTTGGGGTGGTCTGAGGTGGCTTCCTGAAACAGGTGGAAGCTTTTGTTGATGATATGTTTACTTCATCTGCCATAACTAGATTATATTAGGAGCTGGAGAGATGGCTCGGCAGATAACAGCATTTGCTGCTCTTTCAGACATCCCAGGTTCAGTTCCTCAAACCTGTACCAAATGGCTTACAACTACTTAAGATTATAGTTCGGGGGATCTGTCAACCTCTTCTGGTCTCTACAACCACCTGATTGCATGTGGTATGTACAAAATACATACAAAATAAAATAAACAAATGAATTTTTAAAAAGAAAACTGAGAAGCCAGAAAGATGACTCAGTGGTTTAAAGCACTGACTGTTCTTAAAGCAGACTCACGTTTTAGTCCCAGAACTCACATGGAAGCTCACAACAATTCCAAGGGATCCCAGTCCATTTTCTGGTCTCTACTGGTACTGCATGCATGTGGTCTATACACATACCCACAGGTAAAATAAAAATATTCATGCACATAAACTAAAAAATAAATAAATCTTTAAAAGTTAATTAGGTAAAATTCAAAATTGAAGGTAGCTGTCTGAGAAGGAAAGACATATGAAAGGACAGTGGTGGCTTACATGTGCTCCTCCAAGGCTTGGGAAGGGCACACGTGTGTCATTGGTCCAGAACCCTGTCCCTCGTCTTACCTGTCTAGCTTTGCTATAGCGTTACCCAGTTACAGGGCTTCTTATTCATCTTCCCCAGCACTTCATACTCTGCTATACTAAGCCTTCATCCAGCCTCGATTCTCACTGCAATGTGTGAGCAATATGCAGCTTTCACAAAGGGTACTTTTCCCTAAGTAGCTACAGAGAGCTGGCTCCTGTACCTATATTAATCTTGATAACTAACTGTATCCCTAACCAGTTAAAATGTTTTTGAATCTCCGATTTTTTGTGTCCAAACTAAGACACATTGTTTGTTTAAATAAAGCTTTCTTCTCACTCTGAAGCTTAAAACTTCACTTCATTTTTTCATTAGTGTATATAAACTGTCCCAAGGCTGAAATGTCACTAAGATGTTCCCATACCCATTTAGAAGATATTTTAGTCATAGTCAGCCCCAAGTATCATGCTAATCCTCTCTGTCCCTTTTGCCCTTCCATACACACAATATTCATTCTAATTTCAGCTTTTTCTCTTAAATTCTATATAAACAAAACACTGATATTGGTCTTTCTGAGTCCACTGTAGTTCTGTTAACATAATGATATCCAGTCCTGACTAGTTTCCTGCAAATAATGTAATTGTATTCTTTATGGATACATAGAACTTCCATTGTGTGCATATTTCACAACTGTGCTTGTCTCTCATGTTGTTGGACACTGAGATTGATTGTCCGACATGATTATTGGGAGTGTGGCCATGCGCAATGTGTCAGGCTATCTATATAGTACCTGGTTTTGATTCTTCTAAACATACACCCAGAAACAATGTAGCCAAAATATAGGGCATTAAGAATATGATCTGGGTTTATTTAGTAAATAATATCAACATCATATAGAACAGCTTCAACCATTTTGGTACATGATTTATATGTGGAATAAACTCAATTTTTTTTCCTTTCCTTTACATGTAACATAGGTCTCTCAACTAACAAATTTGCTTTGATGAACTTCTACCTCTTTTTCTCTATTTAGTAACAGAATTTGGAAAATATGGCATCAAACTATTAAGGAATACTCTACATTTATATTTATCCATGTTTAAATAGCTAATAAGTGTTAAAATAAGCAAACTCCTAGATTAATCTTCCTATGTGCATATGGATGTATGATACAGATTTGTAGGGAAAGCATTAAAATCACAGACCTTTCAAGATAAATAGGATCCTCAATATCATTAGTACAACATATGAGCTTGTGTGTGTGTGTGTGTGTGTGTGTATGTGTGTGTGTGTGTGTGTGCGCGCACGCGCGCGCGCGCGCATGTGTGTGTGTGTGTGTGTGTGTGTGTGTGTGCGTGCGCATGCGTGCGCACATATACATCCATGAGCTAAATAGATGATTCCCTGAAACAAAGGTGCTAAGCCTTCAGTAAAGTACTGACTATGGGTTCTGTTTAATCCTCAACTGATGAAGAAATACAGACCTACATCAACTGAACTACTAATGAGGCAGGAACGAAATGGTAAGCCAGCCTAAGAAAAGAACAAAAACAGCTTATGTCCCCCAAAGTCTCAAATAAATCACATAATCATCTAAGTGGGTACATAAGAATCGCATCCTGAAACTTGACACTTATTCAAAGTGTACTGAAACGGAATGTTATCCATCTGCTCTACTCCAAATTCAAAAGCACCACCAAGAGTAAAAGCCATATATCAGTAAGTTGAATTATCAGAAAGTTGAATAGTAAACTGACAATCCCTATTACTGTAGCTCCTGGTTTCCCCTCTCCTCACTGTGTGTGTGTGTGTGTGTGTGTATGTGTGTGTGTGTGTGTGTGTGTGTGTGTGTGTGTGTGTGTTCAGATGTTATTCCTCGGGTATTTTCACCTTTTTTAGAGACAAGTTCTCTCACCGGTCTGCAGCTTCTCACCACTTGTCCCTACCCACACCAGCACCGGGCTCACAGGTATGCACTACCTTGCTCAGCTTTTCTTTTCTTTTTTTTTCCCCCAGGGTTTCTGGGATCAAACTCAGTTTCTCGTGTCAAAAAGTGAGAATTATTTAGCCATGTAGTTGCCTCATCAGCTTCCTAGCTCCTGTTTTGTGTCTCCCACTTCTTCAGCTACTCTCATAGGAATTTGCTAGCTTCTTTGCCAATCCTAACAAGTTTGGGCCTTCAGACTTACATAAGCTTAAAGTTAATTACAAAATACCACAGCTCTCCATGGTATCTGCTCTTCTGCTCCTTCCTTACAACGATATGGCTCAACCTAAAGTCAACACTACAGATCAAGCTTCTGGTTTCCAGGCATCCCATAATACTCTGACATACCCCTTCATTAGCCATGAGTCCAGGATTTTCCTCTGATTCCATTATTTTCCACATTATTTTATCGGAGCTTCTGGGCTCATCTTTTTTTCCCTTATACCCCAGCCTCCACCTCAGTGACCAGCTCTCCACTAGTCTTTGCTTTGGCCTATTTCCTGGTGAATTCCCATGTATTTTCTAACAAAGCTTATCTATTACCTATATTTGTACCCCTAAAACCCTCATCCACTCCCAGCCCCCATATAAGTAACTTTTATTTACCGGTTGTAATTGTCATCTCAGAGGCTTACTGCTGAATAGGCTCACCCTTTAGTTCTTTCTGAACTCTGACTGGCTGGTTCAACTTAGCTGTTCTGACCCAAAGTCCTCTCCAAGATAACTGATCCAATCTGACTTGTCTCAGCTTCTCACTGAACTGTTCTGCTTGTCCTCAAACTAACTCTGCCAATCTGTTCTAATCTTCTGGCTCCTTCTTACTCTCTGGCTTCAATAGTCTCTACTGGCCTGCCCTGAACAACATGAACTCATGCTGAACTCGACTCCATTGCACTCACTGCAATGACTTCCATCTGATTTAACTCTGAGCTACACCAAACTGAATGATTTAAACTCAACTGACTGGACTGAACTGACTGAATGTATTGTCTAAACTTAACCCAACTAAACTGGCTCCTGCTTCCTTCCTGAGTAGGTCTTAGCAGCCTCCCTTTCCTGTCTGTTCTCCTGAGAGCTGGGCATATCATATCTCTGAATCATTCTGCCAAATCTTTCTCTGATTCATCACTTTGTCTGCCCCTCAATTAAATATCACTTCCAAACATAGCTGCTTCCTTCTATGAACTAATCTTACCAAACATGAAATTATTTGAGACTAGAAGTGTGCACTAAGAATGTGTGTATATTCCAGCCAGAGCAGCCATATTACTGGATTAAAATTCCTCTACATTATGATATAATACTAACAAGATAAATCTTCAAATAGATACCCTTTATCTAATTATTTTTAATTTTTGTTTTATATTTAAATTTAAATTTAAATTTAAATACATGAGTGTATTTATGTGCCACATGTACATTCCTAGTTCCTGGGGATAATAGAAGTATCAGTTCTCTTGGAACTGGAGTTACAGACTGTTTGAGCCACTATGTAGGAGCTTGGAACTGAACCTCAGTCCTCTCCAAGAGCAGCAAATACTCTTAAGCACTTAGCTATCTTTCTAGCCCTTCAAGAGCACCATTTCAATATCTTTCTGATACCAGAATGTCCAAGGCAAACTAAGTATCCATTATCTGAAATGTGTAATACCAGAAATATTTTTGAAGTATTTTCTTTCCGATTTTACAATGTTTTTTACATATATAGGGAGAAAGAGGTGGGGAAAAGCATGGAACCAAGGTCTTAACATGAAATTTATGTGTGTTTCATCTGGATTTTTGAAATGTAATACTTTTTCTAGGGACATTCAAGCAATGTCTACTTATCCCATATAAGGAAACAGTAACAGACCAAAGTAACACTATCACTAAAATTGTTAAGTGGAACTTTTAGCTTACTGATATTAGATATTACTTCCAGAACTATAGGCAAAGGGTCACTACAGAAGCAGTGACAAAGCAAAGGCAGTTGCACCACTGAGAAACCCATCACAGCACTGGGGACAGCTCATGAAAGCTATAATCCTGGAACCCTCTGGGTAACATGTAGCCAACTCAACAAGTCAGAGAGTTTTCTTCAGGCCATGCAGCTGATAGGAAGGAGAGTCTCCTCTCACAGGAGTTCTTCATTGCTTCTGTAACCTAGGGGAGGAACCTTGTGAGTCTTGTTAGTTTCAGGAGCTTTCTGAGACTAGTGAATTATTTACTTCCTGGATCTCATAAGCTTCACCCTTCCTTCCAGGAAAAAAAAAAAACAGAGAATTGTTAAGCAACCATTATATAGAATTTTGTACAATAATTTTAGTGGACCTGAACTTTTGCTTTTAAACATCACAGAAGTCAGGTGAAGACTTTCCACTTTTAACACTATGTTGGCAATAAAAGCTTTGGATTTGGGAATGCTGGATTTCATATTTTTGTATCAAGGATACTCAGTCCGTAATAGGTACCTATTGTCTATTACATTTAATAACTTCTGTTCTGCATTTAAGAAGCTCTCATATAGTCTATCCAATAAAATTTCCTCATAGCTCCCAATTAGACGTGATTTACAGGACATGTTCTCTGCTCATCTGCTCACGTTGATGCTTCTGCACAACCCATCTCAGGCTAGGTCTTTTAAGACTGTCTAAGCATCAGACATGATGAGGTTGTATCTGAAACAGTGCTTGGTTTAGGTGAATTAAAGCTGCTCAATAACTGTTTTATGATATTTCACTCAGGAAGATTTTCTCAGTATTTATTTCTCTCTCTCTTTCTTTCTTTCTTTTTTTATTTTCTTTTTGTTGGAGAGAATGTCTCACTCTATAGCTTTGGCTATACTGGAACTCACTATGTAGACCAAGCTGGGCTAAAATTCACAGCAGTCCTCCTGCCTCTGCCTCCCAAGTGCTGGGATTAAAGGCATGTACCAGTACACTCAACTTAGACATTTATTACAAACATTAATGTCTATGGCATTAGTATTTCAAACAGGCAGTGGTGACTGAGAAAGACTGAAAGAAAGAGCAAAACAGAGGAAGGTATAGACCCTTTGCTATGAACCAACTGAGAATTTGATGTGAGAGGCACTATAAAAGAGTTGTGCTTAGCATCATATGGAATGCTGTGAATGTTTTAATAGCCAGCTGTCAAGAAACCAAAGTCCTGATTCTAACAATGCAGATTTCTATGGAGAGAATGCTCTCACTGTCAAACAAGCTGCCCATCAGTGTAAGTCCACTGGGAGAAACAAAGCATGACCGAAACAGGGAGAAGCCTACTCCAGCACAGCCTCTATATACAGCGCCCATATACAGTCCCTATATACAGCCCCCATATACCACCCCTATATATAGCCCTCATATATAGGTCCCATATACAACACACACACATACACACACACACACACACACACACACACACACACACACACACACATATATATATATATATATATATATATATATATATATATATATATATACAGGTCTCATATACAGCCCCATGTACAGTCCCCATATACAGCCCCAATATATAGGTCCCATATACAGCCCAGTATGCAAGGTAATATATACGGTCATATAGGGAATTGCCTGCAATTAACTTGCAGACTTGTAATTGCTTAGGTTATTCAGTTTTACTGCAGGTCTCTTCCTGAAAAGAGTTGAATTGCGTTTATCAAAATAAGGCCAATGAAACAATATTCCAAGAAGGCTGAGTCATGCTCTACAAACTGTCTTTAGAAGCAACCAACCAGTGTTGCAGGATCCTCACAACATTTCCTGACTGTCTTTCCTGAAGATGAAATAGTAGGGATTTTTTAATTTATATTCATGCATATGGAATTTCTATGAAGATTTTTAACATTTACTGGGACCTACTACTACTATTCAAGGCTTTTCAAAAATAGTGGCTGGAGATGTTTCAGTGGGTGAGAAACTGAGTCAAATACCCACTCCCACACAAAAGCAGGATGTATTGGCACACATCTGTAATATCAGTGCTAGGAGGGAAGAGACAGGTGGATCCCGGAGGGTCCCTGGACAGCAGGCCTAGCCTCACAGAATGTCAACCTTTGGTTTCCATATGTGTCTAGGCAAGTATATGCACACTCACTTACTCACACGTGCCCAGAATGAAAACTAATCATTTTGTAAGAATCGTGCCTTGGTCCTGTCTTCAGGTAGTCTTTTCTTTTGTTAGTACCATTCAAAGATTTTTTTTTTCAAGAAACATTTTGTTTTTTGCAATAACACTCATTTTCACATGACCAATAAAAAGAGAGAATGAGGATCTGGAGCTAGGAGTCAGGCAGAAGGGAGCTGAGGAAGAGAGGGCAAAAGCAGACAACCTGTGGAACGTGTAACTATTAAGCCAAAACAACAGCCCAGCCGAGAGAGTTTCAGGCTGGAAGACATTTAAGAATCAGTTGGCCGAAAGGCACACAAAAAGAGTGCAAACTGACCCAGCTAAAGGTTACAAACCTAAATTGATATTAAAGCAGTCTACCCATAATAATTTTGGACAACTCTGATTTATTTAAATGAATAAAAACAAAATGTTAATTTATGGACATAATTCGGTCTGCTAATTAGTCATGCAGCACGGTGTCGCCCTTCGACAGTTTATTTCCATCAGCAGAATTAATCACAGCAGAGCAGATGCTGAGGGGACAACCCAAGGTTAAAACAAATGATACAAAATAATGAACTGGAGCCCAGGATGATAACCTGGAGAAAGCCATGATTTATTATTCTGCCAGAGTCCTCTGTGGATTGTACAGCCACTTTAAGTGAGGCTGTTTCCATTTCAACCAGATATCTCTGATTATAGTGATCTTTTACTTTGCATTAATTTTATCTGCCTTTGAAGGTAATGTAACTGTGATAAAGCCAATTAGTTTTGCACCATCGAGAAACACAATGGAAGAAAACAAAGATAAAATTAACTGTCTAAATGAGACTACAAGGCAATCTCATCTTCGCCATTCTCTTGTAAGCCAGAGCCCCATACGTTCAGCATCATAAACTGAAGGACGAATGTAAGGATGTGTGAGTTGGTTCAGATCCATGTTGTGATGAGCAGAGTTTTTCTGGAGTAACATTAGCCGGTAATTCAACGCTAACTTTCCACAGAACTTGAGAACTATATCTATGGCTTACATTACCGACTGACACAGATGTTAGGTAATGTAACGGGTGGGGAGCCAAGTTGGTTCTTAACTGTTCAAATTTAGGAATTGACTGTGGGAGTAAATGTGCAAGATGGTCATCTGATGTCTTCTGCTATGGTCATCTCCCTAAGTGTTAGTACACGCAGCAAGCTTCCTGTGTTTTGTTAACTTTGGTGCTGCCAAAGGGAAACTATATGATGAGGGCAGGCACTTTGCACTCTTTAGCTTTACCTCTGGCAAGACTTGGGCATAAAAGTGGAGCAACTGCAGAGTTACATTGCTTAAGGTTTTCTTTTTCTGTGAGACAATGGCATACCACAATAGCTGATTTTCTCTTTCTACTAAAAAGATGGGTAATTAGAATCTTAATAAAGGTGACTTTTGAAGGTTGAAAAATGATAGTAATGTTTATGTTTGTTGGCTGTTTTTTTGTTCATTTGTCCAGGCTTTTCTTTGCTCTCTAATAAAATGGCACCCCTCTCCTCTCCCGCAAAATAATAAAGGATGTTAACGACTTGGTTCAGTTGTAGATCAAAGAATTTGAACTTCAGCACCAAAATAAATAAATAAATAAATACTGAATTTTAAATGTTGACTATTTTGACTTCATAAGAAATCTGCAAAAAAAAACAAAAAAAGTAAAATAAGAAAAGGCGAATGCTAAACTTGACTACACGTACAACATCTGATGAGGTCTCTGTAACCATAGCTTTAGTGGATGAAGAGAAATCAAACAGATGATTGCCATGGAGAGAGCAGAACAAACAAATGGTGTTAACTCATAGAAGAAGGAATAACGAGGCAAAATAAATGGAGAGGGGAAGAATCAGACTTAAGTAACACACAGCAGTATGTGAAAACATACTATTTGTTCTCACCAAGGCAGGAAAGGGAAATCAATATGCAATGTTACTTAGGAAGAGACAAACAGATTCTTAACAGCTTGTTTGGAAGTTCTATCAGAGGTAGGAACTGATGCACCCTTGACCAAATAATGATCCTTTTGCCCCAGAGAAGGTGGCCTTCTTCAATTAAGTATGCAGTGAGGAAAGAAATGAGGGAGGAAGGGACATTGGTCTGTCTATCCAGGCAAACCATATCAACCATGCCAATCAATGGGATGACAGATGTCAGCCAGATTGAAGTCTCTTATTATTGTTGGCACAAGTATAAACTATAGGGTTTTTTTTTTTTAAAGCAGGTTGGGAAACGTTCTCATTTCTTTTATCCAATCATTTTAGTACTAAAGACTTTGTCCTTTGCAAGTCGCCAAAGTTATGATTCAAAAAACAAACCTTACTAAAAGAAAATTCAGTTTTTAAAAGATTTATTTATTTTATGCATATAAGTGCCCTATCTGCATATATGCCCATGTGCCAAAAGAGAACATCAGATCCCATTTTAGATGGTTGTGAGCCACCATGTTGTTGCTGAGAATTGAACTCAGGACTTCGGGAAGAGAAGCCAGTGCTCTTAAACACTGAGCCATCTCTCCAGCCCTGAAAAGAAATTCATGATAAGGTTGTTCATAATAGAGAAACTGTAACAACTGAAAATATGTCAAGATATGTTAAATAAATTGTGTGTGTCTAGTCATTGCCACTGTGCAATCGTTTGTTATGGTTCCCAAATATGTCATCTGAAGAAAAACATTTCAAAGGCCAAGACACATTTTATATCAGTCAAATCATAATTTGGGGGATTAACTACAGGCACTGTATTTTTTTGAGCTAGTTGGAAAATCCTTTATTAATTTTTACATGAGAGGGATATGGAAGAATATGATTGTGTATGGATGGTCACAATATAATGCTTTATTTATTCATGGATGGGTTTGTTTGTGTTTGGCTTTTGTTGTTGTTTGCAACAGATTCTCAGGCTATAACCCACAGTTACCTCAAAATCATGATAACCCCCCTTCATCAGCTGAAATTGCAGACATGCCCAGTTATCATGCTCAGCTATGTCATGTTCTATAAACAACAAAATGGCTCCAGATAGAAGACAGTATTAGTAAAGACACAGCAATATGCTACAAAAAAAGATGTGTCCTTATTGAGATCCTTACTAAGGAGACAATCTGGAGCCTCTAGTTACAGCCTCATCTTCACCAAAGCTGGTTGGAACAAGAATGGCTTCTGAACTATGGGATGACTAGCAGCCAAAGAAAGCTGGCCCAGCAGAAATTAAAGTAAGTAAATCAGAACTGTACTTGAGTAAAGTCATAGTTGTGAGTATGGAAGGAGTCAGGAAGTCAAAGGGATGCAAGAGAAAAGGCTATGAGGAAATGGAGTTAATGAAAAACCAACCATTGGTGAAAGTGGTCAAGCAGTCCAAGGGACGAGTAGGTGAGGATGTAGCATAATGGGAGAGATGACTGAACAAGACACTCAAATTGAGGAAAAGACCAAGAGAGCTCCTAAAATGTGTCCTTGGTGAAGTTCTGTGACACCTTCCCAGGCTCTCCAGAACTTCCTTGAATCCATAACATTCACCCAGTTTCTGTGTGACACCATGGAAGACAGTCTGCAGAATCAGGGCCTACAAGGCAGCAAAGGCCTCAGGCCAGGTTCTTGGGAAGGAGGAGATGATTGGCAAGACCAAGAGGGAAAACTACAAAGCCTGATAAATAGATGGGGTGAGTAGAGCTCAGGACTGGAAGCACAGGGGATGTTCCTCCTAGTAGGGGAGCTTGTTTGCAGAGAAGCTCCTACACCTAGTTTTCTACATAGCAACTGAGATTTTTTACATCTAGATGCAAGCTTATAAATGGACTTTCATTGTTTAAATAGATGATTTAAAAGTCACTTGGATTTCAATCATAGGAACTCCGTTACTACTCAATCTGTATGTGAATGAGCTTCAGTATTCTGTATGTACCTAACTCGTGTTTATCAGCCATAAGTTTATCAATGAATGTTTAAGGTTCAGATAAGATAGAAGTAAGTCTGGAATTTTAGACTGTTCTTTCTGATTATATAAAGGGTGTATAAGGGACTAGAGAGATGGCTCAGGAGTTTAGTGTGACCGATTTTTTTTCCAGTGACCGTTTTTTTTTCCAGAGATTTGCAGTTCTGTTCCCAACATGCATAACAGGTGACTCACAGCCACCCAGAACTCCAGCTCCAGAGGATCCAGTGCCCCAGAGGATCCAGTGCCCCAGAGAATCCAGTGCC
>JANHMN010000010.1:30570347-30693036 GCA_030674055.1 Rhabdomys pumilio | reverse complement strand
AATATATATGTATATGTTGTGTATGTATTTGTGTCTGTGTGTGTGTGTACTTATAATGATAATTAAAAGCAAATGAGCTCATGAGTTTTAGAGAGAGTAGTTATATGGGCATGGGAAGAGTTGAAGGAAGGAAATAGAAGGTGGAAGTGATAGAACTACATTAACATTTTAAAAACTAAAGTGTACTATTAGAAACCTGTGGGAGAAAGGCAAGAGATATGGTTCAGAGATCAAAACCATGTACTGATCTTGTAGGGCACCCAAGTTCAGTTCTTCCCAGCTACAGCACACCAGTCACCTCATAACTACCTGTAAGCCCAGCTTCAGGGGAATCCTGTGCATTTGCGTGTACACACACACACACACACACACACACACACACACACACACACACGAGAGAGAGAGAGAGAGAGAGAGAGAGAGAGAGAGAGAGTGAGTGAGAGAGAGAGATAGAGAGAGATAGACAGAGACAGAGACAGACCAGAGACAGAGAGAGACACAGAGAGAGAGAGACAGAGACAGACCAGAGACAGAGAGACACACACACACACACACACACACACACACACAGAGAGAGAGAGAGAGAGAGAGAGAGAGAGAGAGAGAGAGAGAGAGAGAGAGAGAGATTTTTTAAATTTAAACACAAAACATTCCTGACAGGCCAAATGAGACTGTTGAGTTTACATTAGGAATGGGCTCATACTATATACTTAGGAAATAATTTGCAGCTGTGGTTTGACTGAGGAAGAAAAACATCAACAGACAAATTGTGAAAATGGGCCAGAGTTGAGAGTCTGCAGGCAGGAGTGATGGAAGACCCTTTAAAGGTGCTGCTGAGAGACCTGTCATTCTCTGTGAGGTGCTTCATAGAGAACAAGGGTGGTGGGCAGTTGAGTAACAGTGAAGGTATTAAGAGACAGCTGAGATCCTTGAAGAGGAAGAGAAGCAGAAAGAGAGCAAGAAAAAGTCCTCTAAGCGTTGAAGAGAAGACTGTGTAAGACAATGCATAGTAAATCCTCCTAAGAATCCCAGGACTGCTGTCCATCCAGAGGCAGTGTACCTTGGGCAACAGCTAAAACAAAACAGGTTGAAAATTTCAAATATCCACAAAAGCCCCCTGGTTGGGTCAAACTCCCAAGTATTCCTTAATACACCTCCAGTGCTCTGCCTGCCTGCTATTTTGTAGGCTTCTTCTGATGGTTTCTGGGTTTTCTCCTTGGCCATCCAGCGCTGAACTTCAGCCTTCTCCAGTTGTCCACACTTCATACCCTAATGCACACGTCCTATTCTAGAATCTAGTGTCACTCACTCTTGCCCTGCTTTGGGGTGCTGGTCTAACTCCTCAGTTTATTGTATTCTCGTTTTTTAAATTAGTTCTTTGAGATTTTTGCACAATGAATTTTCATCATATTCTCCTCTTCCTCCAACTCTGCCCCATCCACCCCGACTTCCCTACCCACCCAGCTTTGTACCCTTCTTTTCCCATCAGTACATTTGGTGCTGCCTATATACCGCTGGGACTGTGTGGCCTTCCAGTGGAATTGTTTTCAAACCACCAGGGTCACACCCATAAGGAAAATTTGTCTTCATTTCCCAGCAGTTATCAGATGCCAATATCTCCTCAGAGTTGGGAACTGATGCCCACGTCCTTGAGCCTGCTTTTAAAGGTCTTATGTCATCTGTCTGAAGTGCTATGAATTCATAAAGCCAATTGACCTGCTGAGCCCAGAGAACACACTGGTTTCTTATAACCCTCCTGTGTCTCCAGCTTTTAGAATGTCCCTGAACCTTCTTCTAAAAAACGATGCCTGAGCCTTTGAAAGAAAGGATATAAGACTCAATGATGAGTCTCTGTGTTAATTGCCATTTTCTACCAAAAAACTCTCTTCTGATGGGGTTTTATAGATGCATTAATCTATGACTCCATAAATCATTGGAGTTGGCTTGGCACTGCCCATTTAGCAGAGTAAAATAATAGTAGGTTCTCCTCACAGCATAGGGCCTGTCTAGCCATAGCTAGACATAGCATTGTCTTGGCTTCAAATTGGTACCAGATATAAGGTTCAACTAGTAGAGAAGGCCTTAAATCTAATCAGTGAGTCGTTAGTTATTCCCACAACATTCATGCCACTTTCACATCACTGGGCATGTCTTGCCAGGCAGGTCATTGTTGTAGTTTGTAAGCTTCACAGCCAGGCAAGAGTGGTGATTAGTTTTCTCCTCTGTAACATCCATAGCACCTTCTGACATAATGAAATCTGGCCAGTAGTTTCCAGGTGGGTATCAAGCTTGATTTCTCTGTGTTCTGTGATAGAAGTATGTGGTGTCTTCAACAATAGGGTCTTAGCATCAAGTTCTGGAGGCTATAATTATAGCCTCTATAGGCTTCAATGGCCTATAATTTTTGGAGGAATCTAGAGACCTTAAATGGCCAACAACTCCAAAAGAGGTAACCAAACCTTGGCATTGGCTTAGTTATTTGTTAGCCAGTTTTATCTAATGGGAGCATTGTTGCCTTATTTTATGCTAACCCCATTTAAGCTTTCTCTCTAATCATACATACTTTAGGAAGCTTTTACAGTAATATGTTTCCATATGACTTTTTAGGAATGCCTTCAGTGTTAATTATCCCTCGACATATTTCCTACTTTTTGCAGTCCTTCAAGGTCCCACCCGATTTCTCCTTTCTGTTTTATTATTATTATCTATTATTCCCCTTTAACCTTTAATACTAGTGTGTTCTAGCTCCCTTCATAAGAAGTCCCACATATATAGCCCCTTACTAATGTCTTGACCTCTATGAATATTCCAGATGGAATATACGTCTGAAGTCAATACCCACAAATGAGAGAAAAACACATAATGTTTATCCTTCTGGATCTAGATTACTTCACTCAGAATAATGATTTCTAGCTCCATTAATTCACCTGTGACTTTCATAATCCCACATTTAATAGCTCAGTAATATTCCATTGTGTAAGTATACCACGTTTTCTTGACGTATTTATCAGTTGATGGACATCTAGGTTATTTCCATCTTCTATGTACTGTGAATTTCAGTGAGAATTTTGGTTTCTTTTAAAGGACCAGGTATGTTATGTGCATATGTTCTTGTTTTAATGTCAGATGTGGAGTATGGGGCTGCTTCAGATTGTCCACAGCAGCTACTTATGATTTGCCTCGTGCTCTGGCAAGGGTGTGATTCTGCCAACTGGACGCAGTTCATGTTTGGAATTTTAAGAACTCTTTAGAGGATATACAAATGCCAGAGTCCTGAGAGGCTGCTGCTCCCTCTGCTGCTGCTCACTCCTGTTGTGGTTTGTCAAGTGTGTGTGACCCAAGAGCAGAGAAAAGGAAGGTGGATATCCTGACGGTGAAGATTGGATTTGCCTCAAGGAACAGGACACTAATCAGCAGGAAGTAGTCTAACAAGATTGATGCCCCCTTTCCCCTCTGACCTTCCTTCTCTCCTATCTGGTGTTGGGGTGTTGGAAGGGATTGGAGTGGAGAAGGGTGGTAGGGAAAAGAACCCAAGAGAGTAGCCAACAGTACAGTTATACTGAATAAAGTAGCAGTGGACACGGGTAAAGAATCTTTTGGGTGTATACCTAAGAGTGGCATAGCTTGGTCATGTAATATATCTATTTTCAATTCTTTGAGAAGTCTTCTCATTGATTTCCGTAGTGACTACATCAATCTGTACTCCCACCAGCGGCGATCAAGTGTTCTCCTTTTCTACATCCATGACAGCATCCAGGTAGGGTGAGGCATAAGAATGTTAAACATTTTAAAAAGTGTTTCTTTTCCATAGGTGTTTCATCTCTTGAGAACGTTCTGTATCCTGCTTTTGAATTAGGCTGTTTGTTTCCTTGATGAATAGGACTTTCTTAGGTTTTTTTTTGTATATTCTAGGTACTAATCCTCTGACGGGCATCTTGCTTGTAAATATTTGTTTCTAATTCTGTTGAATGTCTCTTCATTCAAATGGTGCCCCGTGATGTACGGCTTCTTAGTGTTCCTAAAAATGGAGGAGGGCGTAGGAATAGGACAAGCCCAAGCAGGCACGTTCCAAATAACAGCTTCTCAGGAAATTGACACATTAGCCAGGGGCTTTGAGGTTCTCATTGGACCACTTATAAAACACACAACAGTCAGAACTGCAGGATGCCATGGACCAGGCGCTGTGCACAAACATAATCTTGTTTCTCACTCAAAAAGACACAGGATTGTATTTTTGGCTTCTTTTTAAAGAAATCCTATCTTTAAGGCAAAGTTTAAATCCTTTATGCATTTTTTTCTTCTGCTGATACTAAAAATGAAAGAAGTCTTAAGTGAAAAGCCTTTGTGATAACTGCTTGCCAGCATTACTAGGGTTCCTGGGACCAGAGCACAATGTCCATGGGTTGGCAAAAAGGCAGGCACGGAGATAAACCACTCCAGAGGCAGGTCTAGGGAACAGTGTCTGCTTTATGTTTTCATGTAAACAGCTACTTATGGAGTGGAAGCCTATGGACTGTGCTGGTTATCTGTCATATTACCTTGCATTGGACAGGGAGTACTTATACCACCAGGGTCTCTGTGTGGACCAGCACACAAAAGGAGATGTGGAGAGTGCAGGCTCATCTGCAGGCCAGATACAATCTACTGGTGCTACTTCAGAATTCAGTGTTCTGATTTCTGGGCACACTCAGGAGCATAGTGTGCCATGCCTGTATCTTCTCCTAAAGGTGCTAAAGAGTTATCTTCTTGCATAGCCCATTTTTAAGTCCCTTATAAAAATCAAACAGTATGTCCCATACCGGCCTGTTTAGGTGTTAAGTGCTATGAGGAAAGGTATAGAACCGCTTTTTGAAATCCTCGCCACCTAAACTCTAACTTTGACTATGTATGTAAAAAAAAGATGCAAAGAAACACAGGCATACGTAGTTTTCGTTTTGGTTTCTCTGCTTGTAGACAATTAAGTCTATATCCTAAGCAGTCTCATAACACTAAGAGTCCTGCATAACCTTGATATTTGTGAACATTACACATTCACAGAGGGATCATTCAGACTGAATTCTCTTCTGCATGGTCAAGCCCAACTTTGACAGAGAACTGGCTATTGCCATGCTTAAGCGGATTACAAAAAAGAAAGAAAGAAAGAAAAAAGGAAAGAAAGAAAGAAAGTTTAAAAAAAGATGGTTAAAACCTTCATCTCTATCTGTTCTTTTCTGCTTTATTCTATTCAGTTGATGAAATCAAGAATGGCAAGATACATGGAAAACCTGTACCTCGAGCCATGATTTTATTCTGAAAATCAGCTCTATTTTTAACAGATCCCGGGAGCCAGGAACTAATTTTTACACAAAATTATGCATTCATGGAAAAAACTGTGAATGAATCTATTGCCAGTCTAAGTAGCTTAAGAAAGGATGGAGTAAACTGCCACCTAGAGGTGAGATCGGAATCCAGCTCAACCGGAAGTATCAGGGCCAGCCGATCAGCCTGAGGGCGCTCAGGCTCATCTGGCCCTTATCTTATACTCGAAAGTTCTTTGCAGTCGATCTGCCCTGTATCTATAGAGCCTATGTCTTTATAGGATTGGAGTTCTACTAAAAGAAGTACGGGACTATGAGAGCCGAAATGCTGTGATTTATTGGTTACGCTTATAACAATAATCTCTGGGGGAATTGTTTAAATACTAGCAAATAAAGATACTCCACCAAGGGTCAAGTTAGTTGGAATGGTTCACGGTATAAATCCCTGGAATATCTTCAGCACACTCTATTGTGGTTTTGCTGTTTCTTATATTTGCACACCAGGGCCAGAAGCTTCCAGGGCAGGATAGGATCACTGTCGGAATCTGAATGAACTGGTCAGTTTTAATTAAGTGCTAAGGTCTGGACAGCAGATACCTCACTTCCCTCATCTAGGTTTCTCTAAAAACACACCCTTAGTTGAGCCTAGTGACCAGAAGAAAATACACACGACTTGACAAACTGTGAACAGCTTTGTTTCCACCCCCAAACTTTTACCTAGTCACAGTGTGGAAATCTTCCTGCGTCTTACCTCCCACGTGCCTCGTGGGTCCAGCATCACCTTTCTCTAGAAATTAGGTGCTTTGGTTTGGAGATCAAGCCAAGAGTATCTGAGCTGAGAATATAGAAGTCAGCTACTTCCTCCCTCATTAATTACAGAAGCCTGAGGTATGTGTGTCTGCCACCTGGGTAACCTTTTCTCTGGCCATGCACCTGAATAAGGCTGCCAGGAGGAGGGAACCGGGTTGTTGACTTTTTACACTGGGTGTGATGGCCTGTTTTTTTCTCCTACCTGACTACTTCCTCATTCCCATGCCCTCCACCCACCAGCTAATTAGTTAGGCTCATTCACTCCCATAAAACTCTCTTCAACATTCCTTTCCCCTCTCTCCATTATTATCTCCATAGATCAGTGACCAATGGCTTGGGGGCAGAATTATGCCCAACCTTATTTGCCCTCCCCTCCACCTTAATTTTAGTTAAAATACAAAATAATGGCTTGATTATAGGAATTTCATATGTGTAAATCAGCAGTGATTTACAGTATAATAAGCTTACACTTCTTCATCCTCCTTACCTTCGCTGTCTCCCCTCCCCCTCCCTCTGCTTCCCTCTTCTTTAATCCCAGCAGTATGCTACCCCTCCACCCACTTGACTTTCACGTCTTATGTTTAAACCTATATTCTCTATTTGAGAAGACACATGCTATGTCTTTCCCTTGCCCTTATTTCTCCTAAGTTTCCCCCAGGAGTCCTTCCATAGTTTTCACCATCTGTAATAATACAACTGCCTCAAAACTCAGCAGAACAGAAGCAAAACAGGCATCCTGTTTCTCCCTAGGTATTTCTACATGGTTACACTGCCTTCACTCATTCCATATACTTTGATCTTGTGCCTCGTTCATTAAGTAAGCTAGCCTGCAAGCACCCTTCACTAAGCTGTTTTGTCTGTCTCGTCGTTGTCATGTCATCTTAAAAAACAAGAAAGTTCCCAGAGCAAGTTATTATAATTTTATCCTACATAAAGAAATCTGTGCACAGAGTTTGAGTCATTTCCCAAAGGAGCCTAGTCAGTGAGCACTGAGGTTGGAATCTGAACTCAACAAATATTCCAGAGCAGACCACTTACCAGGCAATGCTGCTTCCAGGCCTCTGTAGTCATCCTAGCGTTTCTTCTTAGCCATAAATCTCAAAACAAGGCAAAGCAAAGCAAAGTAAAACAAAACAAAACAAAACAAAACAAAACAAAACAAAACAAAACAAAACAAAATATTAAAACCATAGCAAGCCTAGGTCGAGGGTACTCCATAAAGATTCTAGAAAGTCAGCCCAATCAGGGCTGGTAACAAAGCACTAAACATTCAGATTACATCACTGCAAAGCTTAAAGATGCCAAGAAGGCTGTGGATTAGGAAATCTGGAATTTCAGGGCTGGGGAGATACCATCAGTAAAATGCTTGCCTTGCACTAGCCAGCCAGCCTTCACTAATTGGTTGGCTCCAAAGCAGTGAGAGACCTTGTCTCAAAATACAGGTGGATGGATGGCTCCTGAGGAATGTCACCTAAGGTTGTTTTGTTTTCGGTCCTCCACACATATGCATGTGAAATTACACACAAAGAAAAAAGAAAGAAAAGGGAAAAATAAATCTGCGATTTCATTAAAATCCTAGATTCTACAACTTGTGTGGATTGGTGATTCCTGGCCACCTATATTCCCTTTTCTTCCTCTAACCAGTGTCACGATTCAAATGCAAGGTGAATCTTTTTATCTTCTATGATTTCCTTTTCTTTTATTCCCAATTACTATGCCTTTTCTAATCCAATTACAATTTTGGTTGACTGCCATTTGAGCTGATAAAGGTGTCGAGCTCTGGGCCCTGCCTTTTCCCAGTTTAATCTTTCCCAATTTCTCATTCTGATAATTCCTGACTCTTGATAACATCTACTTACCATTAGACTAAATGTTTAAGACTTATGAGAAGTAAATTAATCTGTAGAGAACAAAGGCTGTTTTCTATTGGAAACAGGTGGTTAAGTATATCCCATGGCAATACAGCATGATTAAATGAAATCTTCGGTCTTCATAAAATCATACCAATAAGACAACTGTCCAGTCTCTATATAAGGAAAAGTAGGGAAAACATACACTTACAATCTGCTGTCTTTCAATTAAGGAATCACTTAGCACATACATGTATACATGGATTTATCATACATTTAAGATTTGATGAGATGGTAAAAAGCAAATGCCTGGCCTCGTGATAGGCACATGGTAAATCCAGCATTCTCATGGCTGGCCCAGAGATATGCTATGACCTCAGCATTCTCACGGCTGGCCCAGAGATGTGATATGACTGGACTATTAAGAATATGACTAGGAGAGCTAGAGAGTTGGGTCAGCAGTTAAGAGTGTACTGCTCTTGTAGAAAACCTGAATTTGGCTTATACAGCCTATGACTGAAGCTCTAGGGATGTCTGACACCTTCTTCTGGACACAAGGCATAGGCACAGACCCACACTCATATACATATATTTATACATAATTAAAAGTAAAACTAAAATATTTTTAAATATGACTAGTATTAATAAGACATGTCCACTTGGGAAGCAGACAGTACTCTGCTTTTCTAATGGATCTTTCCAGATACCACCATTACCATAGGCATTTAAATTCCAAAGAATGAAATCGGATATCTTTATTTATTCCTTCCAGTGTTGTTAGCTTTCAATATTTTTGTGTCCTCTATGAAGTGTCTCTTCTTCCCATGGAGCCATGATGTCTTTTCCATTCCCTCCCGGCTGAGGTCATTTAAAGACACGTCAGTAGACATCCCTTCCCCATCTTGGGAGAGAACAGTCTCCTCTTCACACTGCTTCAGGCCTGAAGGTTTAAAAACCATGTTGTCTTTCATCAGCCTGGTTCACAAGAAAGTTGGGCCGCTGCTCCAGGCCTGCAAAGGGCTTTCTTGGTGTTTCCAGAGCACTCTAAGTACCGCTTCGATGACATCTGTGTGACGCAGGGCAGCGCTTTCATCTTTAAGAGCGGGTAAACAGGACACAGAGAAATAAAATGGTAATGTTGCCTTACGTCATGAGCTCGCTTGTATTTGAACTGACTTCCTGCCTCATAGCCCTAGCTACAACAAACAAAATATCAAAATACTAATCTGTATATTGTTATATGTCGGTGAGTCATCGGGGCATCCTGTGTTGCACGAATCTGAACTTCGCCTTTCATGTTCTGACTGCCTGACAGTCCTTGCCTTAAGCTGCTTTTCTTTCTCATTTAGGCTCTCTTGTTTATTACTCACATTGCCTCCTGGCTCTCACAGCATATTGTGACACTAGGGCTCTACTGTAATATTGGAAAACATAGGATTATTTTTCTCTCCATATTCCCTAGCACTGATGCCTAGCACAACATAGTGGCTCCAGAAATATTTTTCAGCTTAGAATGTGAAAGTGATACATCAGTCAAGAGAGAATATACTGTAATATTAAATAGTGTATACTTATTGCTCAATGTGATGGTATCTTCATTGTCAAGGTAACTGGATTGGAATCACACAGGTGCCACCTCTAGGAGTCCCTGTGAGGGCATTCCCACAGACAATTAAGTGAGAAAGTCCCACCCTGAAAGTGGGAGGGACCATTTGGAGGACTAATGTCTCAGATCAAACAAAAGAAGAGATCAACCTGAGTGCCAATACTCCCCCTTCTCTGCTTCCTGACTACAGAAGAATGTGACCAGCCATCTCATGCTCCTACGCCTTGCCTTCTCCACCATGATATACTGTGTGCCCTCCAACCATGACCCAAAATAAGTCTTCCTTAAGTTGCTTCTGTCAGGAGTCTCGTCACAGCAGTGAGTTAAGTAACAAAAGTTCACACTTAATATAAACGCCCATACAGGTCAGGAGGAGTGGCCCAGTGGTGCAGGCTAACAAGATTGAAACAACTGTGAGCAATTTCTTTTCCCCTACAAGTCTTCTATGAAACCATCTATGTGATCTGTGAATATACAATACTTTTGTGAAATGTTTTACCGAAGTAATATTGTGCTTGTGTGTATTTTACTCAATGTTGCTTTTATCCCTTTTCTCTTATAGTTTGGATTTAGAATATTTCCCAAAGGTCCACAGAGTAAACGTATATTTCCCAGGCTAACACTATTAGGACATGATGCAAACTTAAGAGATGGAGCCTACTAGGAGTTTTTAGGACACTGTGGTATGCCCCTAAAGGGATTATGAGGCCCTAGTTTCTTCTCTTGCTTGTTTTTGATATCCAAACATTAGTGGAAATGGTTTTTCCCATAGATGGAAACCTCCAAACCTGTGAGTGAAAACAAACCTTTTCTCTTCATAAGGTTAACGATTAAAGCTATCTGTTACAATATCAGAAAATTGACTAACATGCTTCCTTTTCACTGTTCCTTAAGAATATGTCCTTAAGGCATCACTTGTTGACATATGTCTTTGAGAATACATGCAGAAACAATGTTACTGAACTAAATGCCAGGGAAGTATAATGCAGCACGTTCCTGGAAACAAAGACTTTATTCTGCATTATAGTGTCCATTACAATGTCATCAAAAGCAATTGGATGATTTAGAAAAGGCAAGGGTTAGAATACAGTGGGTCCAGCTATCTAATTCTAGCAACAAGGACTACTTAAGGAAGAGGAGAAAGACAGTATTTCATGGGCAAGGGCCATTGAGGGTAGAGAATTACCTGAGTCTGACACTGAGACTGAGTAAGCAAGACCAGACTAAAGAGAAAGTTAAAAACAAAATGGGGGAAAAAAACCTAACAAAAACAACAACAACAAAAAAGCCCTTAAAACCAAAATCCAAACAAACAAACAAAAAACACCCAAAACAACAAAAAAAGAAAAACAAAAACCTCAAACAACAACAACAACAAAAGACCCTTGGACTTGGTTTGAAACAAAGTTGTCATTTGAACAGAGTCAATTGTACAGTAATTATAGAGATGACAAGCAAAACAAAGGCTCGTATAATGCCAGGATACACATAGTATCTAAAAAGAAATACAAATACCTGAAGAAACTAATTTGATGATAATCAGGTTCTGGGTTATTTCACAACAGGTCTTAGTCAATAATTAATGGTGTGGGGAAATTAGGGCTAATACACAATGTGATTGCAGGAAGATTATAGAAAGTGCTACACAGGGTTTCTTAGTTCTAGAAAAACATGCTGGATGCTCTAGTTTTGGAGGATGAGGTCTGAAAGCCAGGGCAGCATCCCAGTTGAATGAGATGAACAATACCGTGAGGGTAGGGGTAGGCTGCACTCATATGGACAGCTTTGCCCAATCCTGGTGGACACTCTAGCTAGCTAGTTCTGTAGTTGACTTCATGGTTTGCCGTAGATAACTTTTACTGGCTTTTCTTGTTCTGGTAAGAACAGACCAAGGCTTCAGCAATAAGGACCACAAAGAGAAATATTTTCTGTGAATTATTAGAAATCTTAAGTCCTTGGTACAAATAGGAATAATTATGCTCTAATTGTATTTTGAGAGAAAAGTTTTATTTTAACAGGAAGGGTGATATGTAGGAGGAGCTAAGGGGGAAGGAGCACCGAGAGGAAGAGATGGAGTAAGGAGAGGAGAAGATGAAGTAGAGGAGAAGCTAGGTGATAAGAGAGAGAGAGGGGGGCATGGAGGCAGATGTTCACGTGTCTCCACCAGTCAAAGATAGTTTATATATAGAGGTTGGGTATTGGGTTACATTTCTGATTGAGCATTACCATACTTATATAGTCTTTTATTAACATTTAAAAAAATTGTATAAAAGCAAAAAGGAAAAGGGGGCACGAGATAGGGGTTTTCTAGGGAGGGGAAATGGGGAAAAGGGATGGCATCTGAAATGTAAATAAAATATCCAATAAAAAAATTTCAAAAAAAAAAGAAATCTTAAGTCTTATTAGAAAAGCTTAACTTACATTCATGTTTTAAATAAATTTTACTAAAGTTTTCCTTGAGTTTTTGTGTGATTTAATTTTTCACAGATAGCAGATGTATCTAGGGATCTCTCTTTTGTATGGATAAAGTATGAGTCTAATTTTGTCTTTTTTTCTAAAATTCTACATTTTAAATATATTTTGCTAAAAATCCATCATTTCTTCAACTTATTTAAGTTGGCATCGTTTTTCATTTCCTACATTCTATATGTACTTGGACCTATTTCTGGATTTGACATTCTGTTCCACTGGTCTCTCTATTCACGCATCCACATTGCACATTTTTTTAATTATAGAAATTTTATGGTATAATTATATCATATAAAGCTAGCCTAAACTCATTAGATTGTCTTTATTTAGAATATTTGTATTTTTCTATATGAACTTTATGATTAATCTGTCTTTATCAAATAATAATGACTCCAGATTATTTTAAACATATGAACTTTGAAGAAATTTGTTTTCTATTGTGATTTGAGTTTTTCTTTCTGTAAACAAGGAATGTCTTTCAACTCTTTCAGGCATACTTTCATAACATAAGAATGTTTCAAAGTTTTTCTTTAAGTAAATTAAGCACATTTTCCTCCTTAAGATTTCTAAATACTTCATCTCTGTCTTCATTAACTTTTTTTTCTTAAATTATATAACCTAAGTGGTTATTGTTTCTGTCTGTGCAAACTGTCCATTTTTAAGTGAATCTAGTCTCTACTTCCTTTTTAGCCTTTTTTTTTTTTTTTACCAGCTTTAATGCCATCTTTTATTCTAAATTACCAACATAGTATGTGTAACTAGAGTTTTGATCTTTTCCAAGTCTTAAACTTCTTATTTTCTCTGTTTTGACTGGATTATCTAAAGACTCCAATTCTAGTTGAGTAGCTGTGAAGCTAATCGCCATCCTGGCATGGCCAACATGGCTTCCAGGGACATATACACATATACATATACATATACACATACACATACACATACACATACACATACACATACACATACACATACACATACACATACACATACACATACACATACACATACACATACACATATACATATACAAATGTTTCCCAATTTGTAGAACTTTGAAAGTCTAGTCTTGTGTGTAGACTTGGGGTTGAGGATTGGGTATGCATCTTATACAAACCTTCATAAGTGATTCTCAGGTAAAATTTCACCTGAGAGCAGTTTCTTGTTGTACAACAGTAAATTAATCAACTGCACAAATATTTATTGCCTCTTGTTCTATGTGGGACGTCTGCATATAAAGACAGGCCTTTCAGTTTGAGTTCAGCTTAACAGAGAGCAAAGTCCGCAAGGCAATGGCGCTCAGTGCAATTGTTATGCTGTGGCAAAGTATGTGGTCAGTAGCATCTCTACCTGAAGTTGAATGTTTCTAAAGCTCATTCACAATGGACTCATCCTATAAATTGCATCCTATACGTCTATCATCTTTTGCTTTATAAATAATTCAAAACTGGCTTTCATTAATAGTCACTGTCTACATTAGTTTAAATTATTATGACATCTAAGTAAAATTACAAATTTACTGGGATAGGAGGGTAGCTTCTTTGGAAAAGTGCTTTACTACCCAAGTGTGAGAACCTGAGTTTGATTCCTAGCTCTCAAATAAACCAAAGCCAGGCTTGATGGTATGGGATTGTAATCCGTGTGGTAGGGAGTTGAGTCCCCCATCTCCATGAGAGTCCTCAGAAAGCAAGGGGGACAGACCCTGTGGAATAGTCAGGTTAGTCACTTGCCTTCTTACTCACACGCATATATGTGCATACACAGCCCACACAAACATACATGTGAAAATGTACACTAAGATATCAATCTAAGTCCCCTGTCCTGTCCCCTACCTTGTTTGCTTCTATGTATGGATTACAGCAAGAAAAATGACTCGCTTGAAGATCTTTAGCGATTTTATGATCAAGAGATAATCAGCTATGTACAAAACAGATCCTCTCTACCCCCCCAAAAATCGAAAGCAAGTTTTTTTTAATGAAATAATTTCCATTTTAAATACATTAAACTGGCCTTGATGTGCATACTTTACTTCTTAGTGCCCACTGGCTTTGTATTTGCCTTCATTCATTTTGAAGGTGATTGAAAGAAACTCAAATACCAGGGTTAGTGAGGAAAGATGTAGTTGATGGGTTTTCTTTTCTTTTCCTTTTTTTTTTCTTCTTCTCTCCTCTCCTCTCCTTTCTTTTCTTTTCCCTTCCTTCCTTCCTTTTTTCTTTTCTTTCCTGAAACAGGGGTTTTCTGTGTAGCCCTGGCTGTCCTGGAACTCACTCTGTAGACTAGGCTGGCCTCAGACTCAGCGATCCACCTGTCTCTGCTTCCCCAGTACTGAGATTAAAGGTGTGTTCCACGACCAACCACTTAGAGAAAACGGGCTTTTCAATCTAAAGTGTAGTAGGCCTTTCTCCACTAGGCAGACACATCTCGTCTGTACTTCAACTTGAGATTGTATAGTTACACATATAGTATGTGTGCCATACCCACACAATACCCTTGTGTTACTTGGGCTTCAGGCATGTTCAGTGATCATCTAAGTTCACCTAAGAACAAGGAAGGTAGACAGGTCAAAACCAGAAATAGAAACAGAAAGATTGAAGGTGGATGCTGCCCCCCAGGAGATACTGTAAGGAAGATTTCAAGGTATATTTTTCTAGTTTATTGAGCCATTTAGACACAAACAAGGAAGAAACCAGGGTTATTAAGATGGCTAAGTGGATACTGCACAGAAGCACAATCTTGCCAGTGGAAATGAGGCCGGAGTCACTTGAGAGAGAACAACTCAGCGTGCTTCTAGCAGAAACCCTGCCAGCTAAGATGTCCTTCCTTCTCTATTAGGAAGATTAACTTCCTGAGAGTTGGAGTGCTGTTGTTTGTGATGCCTTGTTTGTTTGTTATTGGTTTTGTTTTGCTTTATTCACCTTTTTTTTTTTTTTTTTTTTTTTTTTTTTTTTTTTTTGTATTTCTGACTGGTCTGGAACAGGCTATGTAGACCAACTGGGCTTGAGCTCACAGAAATATTCTCTCAACTCTTCCCACCCGGTGAAGGGATTAAAGGCATATTCCACTCTGCCTGACCATACTTCCCTTTTTGTTGATATTTCTCTACACTTGGGTAACTGTTCTAAGCTTGGTAAACTGTGCGTGTCATTCCCTCATAATTTTCTCTGCAGCAGTACAAAGGTGACAGCATTCTAACTCTTTCCTGGGTTATCTAGGCATGAATGGCATGCTCACAGGCACTTCAGTACTCATAAAGCCTTTGGTAATGAGTTACCACATAGATCTGTTGATCGTTTGGTCTCAAACTCCATCTGCATGTCACATAGAAAAATGACTTAACTGGTAACAAAGTCAGATTTTTTTTTGTATTTTTTTTTTTGTTTTGTAACATTTGCTTTTATACCCCAACCACCGTTTCCCCTTCCTCTACTCTTCTTAGTCTCCCCCTCCCTTAACTCTCCTCCAGATCCACACCCACCTCTGTTTCCTCTTCAGAAAAGAGCTGGTCTATAAGAGATGACAGTCAAACAGGACAAAACAAACTACAGTGAGACAAGGCAAAAGCCTTCCTATTGAGTCAGGACAATATAACCCAACAGGAGGGAAGAGTCCCAAGAGCAAGCAAAAGAGTCAGAGATATACCCATTCACACTGTTAGGAGTTCCACAAAAACATTAAATTGACAGCTATAACATGTATGCAGAAGACCTAGTGTAGACCAATGTAGGCCCCAAGCTTGCAGCTTCTGTCTTTGTGAGCACATGAGCCCTGCTTAGTTGATTCTGTGGGCTGAGTCTTCCTGGTGTCCTCAACCCCTCTGACACCAACAGTCATTTTTTATTGGATATTTTATTTACATTTCAGATGTGATCCCCTTCCCCCACTTCCCCCCTCCACCCAGGAACCTCCATCCCATTCCCTCTCCACCTGCTTCTATGAGGATGTGACCCTCCCACCCACCCACTCCCATCTCCCCACCCACGAATTCCCCCACACTGGGGCATCCAGCCTTCACTGGACCAAGGACTTCCTCTCCCACCTATGCCCGACAAGGCCATCCTCCCCTACATATACAGATGGGGTCATCGGTCTTCCCTATGTGCTCCCAGGCTGGTGGTTTAGACCCTGGGAGCTCTGGTTGGTTGGTCTTGTTGAGGCGGATGGAGAAGTGAGAGAGAAGACTGAAGGAGCTGAAAGGGTTTGTGGCACCTACAGTCTTAAGCTCAGCTTTATACTTCACTGTTTAGGACAATACTGATGTCACCGTAAGGTATTTTGTAGAAAAAAATTTACAAGTGAGTGGGAATCCGATAAGATCAGTGACTTACATAACACTATTCCAAACTGTGTTTCTCAGGATCTAAGTTTCAAGAGATGAACTCCTAATTGCATGCTAGTTATCAAATCTATCATAAGGACCTACAAGAAAGATTCGAGTACTGTAAAGAATGCTAGGGGACCGATTCCTTTTCGTTGTCGTTGCCGTGCCCACAAACCTATGGACCTTATTCTCTCTCTGAGTCCTTTTCATCTACCTTTCAATATGGTTTCAGTATGATGCGTATCTATCAGCCTAGCCCAATATACACTTAAATTAAAGTAGCTAATAGAGTAAGAGAGATTTATGAAGACAACTATACTCCAAAAAAGTAGAACCTTAAAAGTCAGACTAGCTCAATCATTCATAAGAAGCCTCTGTCTTAGACTTGAAGATAGAATTTCTTCCTTTGTGGCATTAATGCATTAATGCTCATCAGATGGCAACTGAATGGCTTATGCGATCTTTTTAAAGGGGTGACACTAAGTTTCAACTAATCACACACATTGAAAGTAGTAAATTTATTCATAAAATGGGCCAGTTGATTTACAAGCTTTAGCCTCCGTGTGGTTATCAGGAGCTGTGCTTATTAGCCTAGTATTTTCATCTATTTGTCTTCGTGTGAAAGCCTTAAGTATTTCGGGCTCACTTGGGGATATTTATAATGTTGTCTCTTGAGTCTGAGGAGGTAGAGTTTTAGTTCTAAAAAACTTAGATTCCAAACCAAACTTACTTTCAATGAAAGCACTATATTATATACTATTGTGTGCATTATATTCCAAGGGAGATTCAAAGAATTCTTTTTAGTGCAGTAGATACAGTGAACCCAAACTACAAAGGCTGACATAATATTGCTCCAGTCAGGTGAGCAGGGCTCACAAAGCCCTGTGTGTCATGCTTACCCAAGCAATAAATTACTTTTCAGACAAAAATCGCCCTCTGAAATTGCTTTAGCTTTTCCTGAAGTAAAGGTATTGAATGTGTAGTATTGGGAGCACGTTATTCTGCTTTTTTCATCAAGTTCAATTATTTTTCTGCTTGATAGCTAGCATCACAAGAGAACAAGATAGGTTCTTATATTTTGCCATTTTCTCACTCATTACAGAGTCTGGTTTTAATTTTTCTTCAATAATGATTCTTCCTACTTCATAACTCTGCCTTTAAGGATAGAGAAGTCTGTTTTCAAGTAATATTAAAATATCTGGAAAATGGGTGGAAGATCATTGAGACCTGTGTCACTGCATAGTACACACCACGGGCCAGTCCCAGGCTGCCATTCTCCCGTCTCCATTTTCAGTGTGCTAGGATAGTAGAGGTGTGTCATGGCATATGACGTCTAATTGGACCTTAATACCTAATATTGCTTCAAGTTATTTCTACGGACACACAGAAGCTACTTTTTAAAGTTGTGATAGAATAAAGACACTGATTTCTTATTAGATGTTCATCTTCCTTAAAATTTCATAAATCCAGAGAATAGAAAGAAAATGCCTCCTATTTTAGAATCTCTTGAGAGATGTGCTAAAAATATTACACATACATACACAAATAGGCTAGCGTGTGAAGGAAGCAAAGAAGATCAAATGAAAACCTAGTGTTCCTCTGGGATTTAAAACTTTGAGGAAGGCCTCAAATCTAGGTTAAAAAATCAGGTGAAGGCAAACTCAGATCACCCTCAGGTGCCTGTAGTTACTGCTGGCCAAGAACAAAAGATGCCGAGCAAATTCTAGCACACGAAGCTATTTATTTGGTAATTTTGATTCACATAAACTTCGGTGAGATTTTATGAACTCATAGTCCTTTCATGAGTCTGATGATAGCCACAAACCCTGCTCTGGGGCAAAAATTCACGATTAAAAACAATCATGCAAAGTTTTATGCAGTTTCAGGAAGTTTGCAGGCACACCGAGGCATGCTCCTGACTGCACACGACTTTGCACTAGTCACAACTCACTGCAGATAGGAGAGAGTCGGTTCATGTTGTCATGGGGCAAAGATTCATCTTTGAGTATGAGAAGAGGGTGGCCCTTCAGGCTGCGGAGATAGTGAATAGTAAGAGTGGGCTGCAGGGCTGAGAGACAGCAGGAAACTATCTGTTGCTCATGTCTGCTCCTCTTGGTCGAGTGTAATGATCTCATTTTTTTCCCCACAGACATATTTTCATCTGATAGAAAACATACTTGCCAACAGATCCAGTTTTGCAAGGCCAGAAAGAACATCTATACGTCAATCACAAAGATGGAGTCCTTCTCCATCTTTATAGATAGAGGCCTGCTATCCTCTATCTACTGGCCCCAACACCAATCCAGTTGGAGCTTTATGACCTCTGTGGCAGGAAGGTTAGGGAGGCAGAGTCTGTAACTGGAAAGAAAACTAAACTCTTCAAATTCTGTAGCCAGCATCTCAGGGCTCCTGAATCAGGGCTCTAAAACAGCTTAGATGATTGGCAAGGAATTATCTTCCTTATCTTTAAGAGAAGTACTCGAAGGAGACAATGAAGAAAGGGACATGTTGACAACCAGTGGATAAAGTGATGCTGTGTGAAAGGAGAGGTTAGGGTATCAGCACTATGCAGATAGACCGGACTCCTGGGGGTACACAGAAAGTGTGCATAAGATGCATGTGACATGTACATGTGTGCATATAAATTTAAAATGCGTTTTATTTTTGTAACAAGTAGCAAACAAAATAAGACATTTATTTCTCTGTGACTTCTAATGCTTTTGTTGAACTTCTGTATCCTTAATTGACAAAATGTGTTTGACAAAGATGAATGCTGCCTGCTATTTTCCTTTTTCGTTAGCAGGTGAGCTGTCAGGACTTTTCTCGTTTGTCAATAGCGTGGACAATATCTTTGCTGAATTGCAGATGCAGAGTCCTTGCTGACACGTGAAGGCTAGTTCAATCTTTGATGACGTTCACAATGTAAAAGCTAGTCATGGCACCTTTTAACTTTACTATGCATTTCCTGATCTCTTAACTTTGAAAAATCAACAAAACAATGTTTTAATCTTTGTTTTTTCCACTTCAGCACACTTCTCTGAGTGCTTCCTCATGTAACAGCCACCAGTGAACTCTATCTAACCTCACAGAGCAATAAAATAATTTGAAGGTTTTTTCCAATGTTTGTTACATTTATATGTAACGTATTCATTATAAGTTTATATACTTTAATATTTAATTATTCTTTCCCTTTTTTTGTTTGTTGGTTTTTAAAGAAAGGGTCTCTTGTAGCTCAGGTTGGTCTCCAACTTGCTAGTGTAGCCAAGGCTGGCTTTAAACTAACCTGTCCTGTTCCTGACTTTACTTCCCACTTCCTGGATGACAGCTGTTCACTGCTACACCTGGCTTATATATTTTAACTTTTAATCATTGTATCAGAAAATTATCTAGAAAAAAAAAGTTGAATAATTGCTCTTGTAAGCCATTTCAACACAGTCTTAGCAGACAGCTTGCATGATCCTAAAGAGGAAAGTCAGTGAAGTCAGGATTTGATGGATTGTGGAGTATTCACTATTTGGGGATTTTTCAAATTCATTTTTTCTTTTATTAGTATAAATGATAAAAGAGCTTTTTGTATCACTTTTACAAAACATGTTATTTCTAGCCTTTTCTAATTTAGCTGAGAAAGGAGACAAAGCAGATTCTCTGAAAGCCTTTCTTGCTTTATGGTTGGTGTGTATGATTAAAAATTAAAAATGACTTCTGATTCTTCGTTTTATGATTTGAGTCTGTCTTTTTTTTTTTTTTTTTTGGTTTCTAGCAATTATCTGGACAACTGTGAGAGGCAAAGTGTCAGAAGACAGTCTGGACATGTTGTTTAGCTCAGATGTACTTACTACATTTTTTTTTTTAAGACTAACAGAAATGACACTGAGAAACATTTGATATTTATTTTATTTTTATGTATTTAACAAGAAAAACAAGTCTCTTCTTTGGTGGCTTTTTTTGTAATTCAAATTCGTACAAGCTTTAAGAAACAAAGAAACAGGCAATGAAATAATCTTACAATAAATGAATTCGGAAGCTGCATAAATACTCCACTTGGTAATTATTTTACCTGATATTACATTGAGTGCAGACTTGCTGCCCTTAAGTCTGACAGCCAGGCACCATCATTCTCCGTTTTCATTCCTTAAGATAATCAAAGAAAAACACAAGACCAAACTACTGAATTATAAGACATACAAATGCATTTAAATGTTTCTGAGGCCAGCTAACACTTTTAATCTCAGCACTGGGAAGGCAGAGACAGGCAGATAGATCTCTGTCGGTTCAAGACCGACCTGATCTGTATAGCAAGTTCCAGGACAACCAGGGAAACATAGAGCAAACCTCTCCCAAAATGACAACAACAACGTTTCTAGGCATCTGGTTTAAAACTAAAAGTGTTTAATAAACTAATAAGAGAAAAATAGCATGATCAGTTCATGTATATAATAGAATATACGTTCACATGTTTTGTGACTTGTTTTTCCTGATAAGTTGTCAGATCACTGGGTCATCTCTCTGTACTCTGATGGACCCTGAGTTCCAAGTTGTAGAGGATGGCTTAGGAGCTCGAGACTAGCTGAAAGTAAAAAAAAAGTGGGTTGGCCAAAGGATAGATTTATCAATATGGTTGATTATCAGATGACTGGAGAGAAATGCCATTGGTTTGGGAAAGTAGAAAAGGCTAGGCTCCTAGTAGAGCAAAGTTAAAGAAAATGCAGCTGATGCAACTCAAGTTTGGCACACTGGCACACTGGCACACACACACACACACACACACACACACACACACACACACACCCCACATACTTTAAAATTCTAGAAACAGAAAAAGTCACAGTAACATACTTAAGACCACAATAATACAGAATTTAACTTTCCAGGCTGACCTCAAACCCAGAGATCTGTCTCTGCCTCGTAGTGTTGGGTTTAAAGGCATGTGCCACCACCAATGAACCTTAGGTTATATCTTAAGCATTATTTATTCATTTATTCATTTATTTATTTATTTATTTATTTATTTATTTATTCATTCATTCATTCATTCATTCTGAGAAGAGTCTCATTATGTCATTATGTAGCCCAGGCTGGCCTCTAATCCAAGGTTGTAACCCAGAATGTCTTCAGACTGCAGTGATCCACCAGTCTCAGTCTCCTTTCCTAGTGCTGAAATTATCATCATGTACCACCACACATCTGCACACAGCTTGTGTATAAACACAGTTCCCTATGTGGCTTTGGCCAGCCTCTGACTATGTTTCCAAGTTGGTCTCTAACTTGTAATCGTTCTACCTTGGTTTTCACTCTGACTCCAGTCTTGTACTACCGTTCCTAGTACGTTTTCAAACAGCCTGAAGCACTGGGTATATGTATACAATTGCATTCTAATGTTGGAGATGCTTTCTCCTGCAAGCTTTTCTTAAAAGAGTGTGATGGTTAGTATTGGTGACCAAATGACCAAACCTAGATCTGGGAGATGGGCCTCTTGGCTTGCTTGTGGAGATCATATTGACTGCATTAATTGAGGTGGGACATCTGCCTGTTGTGGGTGGCACCATTCCCTTGACTGGGATCCTTGACTGTATAAATAGAGAAAGGGGGCCGAGTAGCTTATGCATCCTTCCCTTCCAGTCTGCTGATTGCGGATGTGATGTAACCAGTGATTCAAGCTCCGGATGCTGAGACTTCCTTGTTATGACGAACTGCACTTGCAGCATGAGCTACAAAAAATCCTTTCTCCTGTTAGTTGCTTTTGTCAGGATATCTTATCATAGCAACAGGAAAAGAAACTAAGACACAGAGAATCACACTGCATTTTAATTCTGTGACCACAGGATTTGATAGGAGAGCCAGATTCCATCTCGTTCCTCTTGTTCGAGGCTAAATTATGTCAAGCGAAAATGTAAAGAGCAGAGATGCCTTCTTTGAAATGCCTTCTTTGAAACCCCTCATCACCAGAGTGATATTGTTTCCAGAATGAATTCCACAGCCATCTGCAATCTTTACATTTGAATAGTCAGCCTATTAAGGTTAATCAGAAATAATGTGTAAACAAAAGAGCAAATTCCATGATTCTACTAAAGAATTACCTTGTAACTAGTCAATCTTGCTTTTTTTAAAAAAATTTTTTATTAATCATTTTATTTTACATTTCAAATGTTATCCCCCTTCCTGATTTCCCCTCCATGAACCCCCCACTCATACTTCTCCCCTTTGCCTCTAAGAGGGTGCACCTCCACCCACCCACCGACTCCCTCTCACCCTCTAGTGTCCCCCCTTTTCTGGGACATCAAGTGCCTCTCCTCCCGCTGATGCCAGATAAGGCCATCCTCTGCTACATATGTAGTATACGTAGCAGGTGCCTTGGACTGGCCCATGTATACTCTGGGTTAGTGTCTGAGAGCTCAGAGACCTCTGGTTAATTGATCCTGTTGCTCCTCCTGTGAAGTTGCAATCCCTTTCAGCTCCTTCAGACCTTCCCCTAACTCTTCCTTGGATTCCCCAGGTACAGTCCAATGGTTGTCTGTTAGTATCTGCATGTGTCTTAGTCAGATGCTGGCAGAGCCTCTCAGCGGACGGCCACACCAGACTCCTGTCTGCAAGCACATCTTGGCATCAGCAATAGTGTTAGAGTTTAGTGTCTGCAGATGGAATGGATCCCAAGGTTGGGAGGTCTCTGGATGGTCTTTCCTTCAGCCTCTGCTCCATTTTTGTCTCTGCATTTCCTTCAGCAGGGACAATTCTGGGTTAAAAATTTTGAGATGGGTGCATGGTCTATCCCTCCACTGGGGCCCATGTCTAGATACTGGAGGTGGTCTCTTCAGGTTCTATCTCCCTGCTGTCCGGTATTTCGGCTAATGTCATCCCCAATGGGTCCTAGGAGTCTCTTGCATCCTGGGCATCTAGGACTTTCTAGTGGTTCCTCAAGTTCCCCACCCCCCACTGCTACTTATTTCTATTCATTCTCCTGATCTTCTGAACTTTTGTCCTGTCTCCTCACATACCCGATCCTGATCCTGCTTCCCTTTTTTCCCTCCCCCTCCCCTCTCCCACCTAGATCCCTTCCTCCCTCTGACTCGCATGATTATTTGCCCTCCCCTCCTTTAAATGAGATTGAAGCATCCACACTTGGGCCTTCCTTCTTGTTAAGCTTCGTATGGTCTGTTTTATTGTGGGTATTCTGAGCTTTTGGGCTAATATCCATTTATCACTGAGTACATGCCATGTATGTCCTTTGGGGTCTGGGTTACCTCACTGAGGATGATACTTTCTAGTTCCATTTCCCTACAAAGTCCGTGAAATTGTTGTTTTTAATAACTGAGTAGTATTTCATTGTGTAAATGCATCACATTTTCTGTATCCATTCATCCATTGAGGGACATCTGGATTGTTTCCAGCTACTGACTATTATAAATGAGGCTAGTATAAATGAATATGAACATAGTGGCGCTCATGTCCTTGTTATACTTTGAAGCATCTTTTGGGTATATGCCTAGTAGTGGTATAGCGGGGTCTTCAGGTAACACTATTTCCAATTTTCTGAGGAACTGCCAGAATGATTTACATAGTGTATCAATTTGCAATCCTACCAGCAACGGAGGAGTGTTTCTTTGTCTCTATATCCTTGCCAGCATCTGCTGTCACCTGAGTTTTTGATCTTAGCCATTCTTATTGGTGTAAGGTGCAATCTCAGGGTTTTTTTGATTTGCGTTTCCCTGATTACTAAGGATGTTGAGCATTTCTTTAGGTGATTCTCGGCCATTCGAGATTCCTCAGTTGAGAATTCTGGTTAGCTCTGTACCTCATTTTTAAATTGGGTTATTTGGTTTTCTGGAGTCTAATTTCCTGAGTTCTTTGTATATTTCGGATATCAGCCCTCTATCATGCATTCCAAAGCAGGTGATTTTCTTATAGAAACACACACACACACACACACACACACACACACACACACACACACACACTCCTTCATTCATCCATCCATATAGCATTTCTATCAATATAAGCAAACAGGTCCCATTCAAAGCAGAACATTTGGCTTTCGGTTAGCAACGGAAAGATCGCTTCCCCAGCAACAGGAAGGCCCGAAAGGGACATCTATTTTTAAAAATAAAATGTGAAACCCTCAGCATTTTGCTGATTTAACGAACAAGACAAATTATAAATCTTACCCATCCAAAAGAGGCGAAAGGTCCTTAGAGCCTCAAGAACAGACTTATTTCACACATTCCTTATTTAATGCCTTGCTTTGTTCTTATTCGTCAGCAGGGCTTTTGTTGTTGTTTTGGTGTTCTGTTCTGTTCTGTTTTGATTTCCCTCCCCCATTTCTTCTGACTTCTGATCATTTGCACAGATGCTTTTCAAAGCAGAAGGTGTCCTGCCCTCGGTGCAAAGGTGGCAGTGCAAGTTCATTACCATACGCAAAACAGTTCCCAGCAGCCTGTGTCTCTGTTCAGCAATGGGGTTCTGTAGAAGGTAGTGGGTGATGTATGTGCTTGCTAAAGAAAAGTGAGAGGAAAGGAAACTGCAACTTGCTTCTTGTCAGCGAGTTTTAAAGCAGAAGGAACCCTGAGAGGCTTTTGATTTGCTGCACAGGCTTTGCCCAGTGATTAAGATAACCTGCTGTGTTACGGGCCATATAGCAGGGCTAATCTAACTATACATTTCAATCTACCTTTACAGAAAAAAAGAAACTACAACTTAACTGGTGATTTTTCCCTTCAAGGATTTTGTTCTATTAATATCAAAAGGCAGGGCCACACTGCAAACATTCTGTTCTCAGCTTTATTTTTATTCCATAGGCAATAATTATCCAGGGCACATGTGTAATTTCTCTCCCATTTAGCTGTTTATATATTTACTACAAGTAGTTTTCAGCTTAAAATTTTCACTGAAAACAAAATATCATTGATGAAAGGGTGAAGGCATTCCAGACTAACTTCAGGCCCACTAACACACTGCTATGGAAAAGTATAGCAGAGTTTTTAGAGCAAACAATTTAAAAAGCTAGCAACCTTAGTTGTTAGGCCAGTAAGACAGGAAGCAATATAATGGCAGCCTTTGATTTCACCCTTCCTCTGTAAACATGGAAGTAGCTGAGGTAAGCCTTATGTAAGGAGACATAGTAGGCTTGGTCTAGAACTGATTCCGCTTCTCATTTCCTCCTCTGAGTACAAAAACAGGAGGCCAGAGTCCAATCACACTCGTGATTCATGTCAAATCGAAGACATCGATGTGTGTTGATTTCGTTTTAAGGTTTACCTTAATGCATCTGAATATAAATACAGACATGACAATTACTAACCATATAACTCTATTATGATATACACACGTGTCTAAGACTATATATGTAGATATGTACATATGGTAAAATAAATGTACCTATGTATATATACATTTTAAAATATTGATTGTACTATTATATTCGTTGTATAAGTTGGGCAAAATATTTTTACTCTCTGGCTTTAGTTTTCTTCTTTGTAAGACAGGAATAATAACAGTTATTATCTTAAGGACTTGTTGTGAAAGCACTTAAAATCTGGCACACAGTAAAACTTAGTAAACATTAGCTGGTTAGATATAATAGAGAATATGTTTATTCAATAAAGGCATTGGTTGTTCAGATCTACAGATGAACATGTGAAAGCAATTGTGTAATCTTCCCTTATCTTGTAGGGTCATGAGAATATTCTGTCTGATACTATGAAGGTGATTACATGGCATTATGAATCTGTGAAGACTCGTGGAACTTCACAGCATAGGCAGCAAGTCAACATTCATGAATAAAAAGAAAACCAAGCCATTTAGATCACGTCGATCTCAGGAATGAAAGCCAACAACCACCAGGAATCCAACTGTATTATAAATACATGAAACAATCTCAATGAAGGTTATAGGAGAAGAGGTGTTATACCAAGTAACTTTGGAAAAGTTGAGTCTGTAAAACTAAAGATTCTGCCTGCATAATAAATGTTTCTGTACTCTGAGTAATAAATGTTTCCCATGAGAGTAGACGCTAAGAATTCTTATATTGGCCTACATGCATTTATAGATGCATGTGTGTGTGGGTGTTTGTATGTGCCTCTGGATGTGTGTGGGCATGCACTTGAGCTCATGTGGGCACTAGAAGGTAACTTTAGGTGTGGTGTAATCCTCAGGAATGCTGTCTACCTCCTTTCAGGGTTTTGCTTGCCCTGGAGTTCATCATTGGCTGGGGTGGCTAGCCAGTGGCTGTGTCTGCCTCCCTAAGGTCAGGATTACAAGTGTGCACCATAATGCTCAGAAATTTTACATGGGTTCTGAGGAGGATCAAACTTAAATAAGCACTTTACTGAGTGAAGTCTTTCTTTGCCCCCTGCCCCCCCTCTCTCTATATACACACACACACACATATACACATACATACACACACACACACATATATATGTATATATATACATATATATATGAATGATTAAATAAATACATACAGATGATAGAAAGCCAGTTTCTTACTATTAAAGTATGCATTGTACATAAGGAGAGAAGGCTAAAATGAGCTTTCTGATAATCTATTAGATTTGGAGAAATTTGTATACACTTTTATTTGTTTATAGATATTGATTCATATATCCCAGGCTGGCCTTGAATTCTTGCCTCAGCCTCCCAATCAGTGGGACTATAGGGTTGAACTAGCATGACCGGCTGTGTTTAGGTTAATATAGATGGTATGTACAAACATACTTGTAGATGGGTGTATATATGCATTTCTGTTCTGGTTTGAATGAAAAGTGTCCTCAATAGATGCACATGTTTGAACACTTGGTGACACTCAAGTGACACTGTTTTGGAAGGTTGTGGAATCTTTAGGACTGTGTGGAATGGCTGATGGAACTTGGTTCTTGGGGCAGGTCTTAAAAGTGGTCTCTATCCTTGGTTGGTTGCACGGAACAAGCTGCAATCTGTTGCTGCCATAGACTGAGTCATGATGGGATGTGTTTCTTGAATTTGATCCAAAATTAATCACAGCAACAAGAAAAGTAACTCAGGCAGTTTCTTGGCTCTGTTAGCTCTAATGGACCAAAATGAAAAACAGTCCAAGTAGCAAACAGCATTTCTAGAGTCCAGGTCTTGTTTTTAAGATTATTTCTCAATGAATGGAACCGAGGTTTCATTGAGAAATGACAGATTTTAGGCCTGGCCAGGGAAGGGCCAGTTATAGCTAGCCTATGCAACCAGAAGTAGAGGAAGTAGTCAAAAGAAAAACAAACAAACAAAAAAAGAAGCAAAAAAAAAAAAAAACAACAACCAAAAAACAAAACAACAAAAAAACCCAACCCCCATCATCCACCCCTAACAACAACAACAACAACAACAACAACACTACTCATCCCACACTGACTGGAACATGTGAAGGGACATAGAGCAACTAAAAGCACATCACTGGATAAAAAGCAAAGAATCAGATCAATAAACTAGTGCTGGACTACAACCACCAGTACAAAAGAAGTACCTACGTCCCCATATCTGCATGAGTGATTTAATACTGCCTGTGTTCCGGTAGGTAACCTCCCAAATCAGGCAATGCACTTGGAGGGTTAGATACAAAAACCAGACGTTCCAGTGAGAGAGGGCTTGATGGGGAGAAGGTTGGGATGGGAGGGAAGGAAAGTACGAAAGAAGATGGTAAGTGACTAAAATTTATTACTGTTTGTATGAAACTGTCAAACAAGTTTTCCTAAATAGAGAAGTGACAAACCTCTCACTGAAAAGAGTTCCAAGCAGTTTGCTAATGCACTGTCCCCAGAGAAGAGCAGCACACGTTTTCATCATTTCTAGGAGTAGAGCATGAAGGAGGGAAGCTCCTCACAGGACAAACATCAGTACCAGTGAGGTCATAAGCAGGTGACCTGAGAGACCTGTCATGGATCTGTAAGGCTTCTTTCAAATGCCTGCTACGATGCACACTAAAAGGCACCAAGTTTCTGTGATTAAGAATAAAATATTTAAAAGTGTTCTAAATCTAGCTTTTGTGGTTTTAAATACTCAAAAGAAAAAAAATCCTGTACTTACATGTATGTGTATGGGCCATGTACATGCTATGGCCTGTGTATGGTCTAAGGACCATAGGGGCCAGTCCTCATCTTCTGCTTTGGTTGAGGCAAGGTCTCTCTTGTTCTTCCTGTTGCCGATACCAGGCAAACTGGCCTCCAAACATCTCCCTGGACAAGCAGCAAGGTTACGGATCTGATGTATCTAGATCAGCTTTTCATGTGTTCTGGGGGGTCTGAACTCAGGTCCTTAGGTTTGTATAGTAAGCACTGACCCATCTTCCAGCCCAAAGTATTTGTTTTAAAAACTGTTGATTGGGGCACTATTAACTTATACTACTAATATGTGGGCTATTATATATTTGTACTATATTCCTTCTATATAGATCTTAGTGTAATTTTGTTTTAGAGCTATTATTGAAGAGATATATGAGCACTATCATTTTGTGTCTCTATATGCTATTAGCAGAAGCCTCATAGTATTTGTCTTAGTATTGAATTGGGTCAGTAGATCCTTAATAAAGCACCATGCAAGAGAAGAAACATATGCTGGGCTATTCAAAGCTTGAGTTTACAGCTCTGAGACTTGAATTATCCTACTAACTTCTAACAGAATGGGGATACACTGCTGTCTGTTCTTAGATTGTATGTCTATGGTCAGTGTGTTATTTTCATCTTGTTTTACGGGTTTGGCTCTGGACCTTGTTAATGAAAGTATGATGCTTAATGCTCACTGTAGGACAGTGTACAGCAGCAGCAGATGGCTTGTCTCAAACTTGTTAGAAGTGAGGATTAGGAAGTTTTCATCATAAAGACAACTGCACAAAAATTTAAACATGAACATTGCCGGATAGATGCGATTTGTTTGGGGAGTTAAGGATACATACTTTTTCAGTTTCTCAAAATGAAGCCAGGCCCATTTTATGGAAAGATGAATCCATCAAAATTCTTGTTTCAAAACCAGCAAAATCAGCAATAGATATTCAGCCTTTGGAGGCTTAGACATCAACATCATCAGTGGCCTGTTCGTAAGTATCTAGGGTTAACTTTCACCCATTATCCCTTCTGGGTCATCCTGTCTGTGTTACTCAGGCCGATCCACACAGCTGTTAGGAGCAGACTCTTCGAAGTATCATGTGCTTTAAAGAAAGCTTGTTTTTGTTTTAAATGTCTTATCATCCGTCCAGCAACCTTGTATCTCAGGTTTCCTCTAATCCAACTAGAAGTCCTCAAGGCCACAGGGAATGAAGTCCGGACCCTTTGTAAATTGAGGGTTTACTTTGACTTTTAGAGTTACTTGCTTGTGTAAGCATTTTCTTCTCCCGCTACATAACTCAGTTTCTGTAACTTTCTGCAAAAGTATATTTTACCTTATTGCTTTAGCTAGTAAATTGACATATATCCAACCTTGCAACACTTTTGTACAACGTTGTAAGATGATCAAGAGAAACTAGGCCTGGTGGCGCAGGCCAATAATCCTAGCTACTCAGGAGCTGAGGCAGGATTGAAAACTCAAGGCCCTCCTGGGTTACAGTGAGTTCACCGCCAGCTGGAGGAACACCTTGAGACACTATGTAATAACAGAGAGTAACAAGAAATCTAGAGATAGAGTTCATTGCTACAGTTCTTTTCTAGGAGGCAAGGAGGCCAAGTTCATTCCTAGTGCCACCAAGAAAACAGAAAGCTCAGTCTGTCCTGACACCCTTTAGCTCTGCAGTGACCAAAGTGAGGGTCCCATAATTACAAATCAGAATAGGTAACATTAATTTTTAAATATTTTAAAATTTCAAAACAAAGAATTTGTTTCTAGCTTTTATCAGAGTATTTTCCTGAGGTCTCTTAGGAAGTGGCTCACTATTCATGTAAGAAACATTGAACGTCTTCTCTGTGCCACATACTGATCCCGTATTTGGGGGCACTGAGGTGACACAGCTGAACACATAAGAGAAAATCCTGATTTCAGGAAGCTTGCATTCTACTAGAAGCCAGAAAATAAGAAGGAAAACCAGCAAGTAGTACTATGAAAAGGAGAACACAGCAAACAGAGAAGATGGCAGGTGAGGGATAACACAGTAAATGGGAACCAAGGATAGGCTTCCTTGCTGGTATTGCTAAGAATTCTTCTGAATAGAGGTAATTATGCTAATTCTTACTGTCTAGTTGTGCTAATTACTATCTCAGGACAGTAGGATGTCCAGTTATTACAGGAGCAGGAAGTGGGACCATGTTGTTAGAATGAACCGTATAGTCAAAATAAGTTGTATGGAGGGTGTTGGGAGGTGTGTGTGTCTGTGTCTGTGTGTGTGTGTGTGTGTGTGTGTGTGTGTGTGTGTGTAGCCAATCAGCACAGGAGTTTTCAGGTCATACTAAAAGACTCTGGCTGGGAAATTTGCTTGGAAGGGCTAGGAATCCTGATTTGTTCCCTGGCTTACAGAGTTCTGAATGTTAAAGGCATACCCGTATCACAGCTCAGGTTTGTATGCAAATAAATTTCCACTCCCCTCTCACACAGGGTCTCCCTTAGCCAGGGGTGGCCTTGAACTTATTTTACTTACTTATTTCTAAGCTGACAATAACCCTGAATTTCTAATCCTCCAGGCTTTATGGCTCAAGAGCTAGGATTACAGGCATTTGTAGTTACACCTGACTTATGTGGTAATGGGGATTTAACCTAGGGCTCTGTGCATGTTCAGCCAGGACTCCTAATTTGTCCCCTTTTTAAAAAGGGAAAACATCTTGCTTCTATAAAAGGAAAATGATGGAAAAAGTGGAACAGAATACCCAGGGAAGCCACCTAAATTACAGCTTTAGTTCAACAGTCGGTGTTTTAAACATTGATGAACCTTCTGCTTTCTTACTTACAGATGGAGCTGTATCCTCTTTCAGGTTCCTTGCTGTCTCTTCTCTTGGTTTCTCTTAGTATCCGGGCAGTTTGTATGTTTCAACCTTTGTTCCTATTTATAGATTAATCTGACAACACTACAATTACATTTTGTCACGTTGCAGAAGTTAGAATGCTCTTGTTCCAGTATCGGAGAAATTAGATGTAAGTTTCCCCGTTTTTTTTTTTTTTTTTTTTTTTCCCCCCAACTTTGCTATAAACTCACTGAATGGGGCAGTCAGGGTTTTTCTTCAAAGTCTGTATGGCATCTTAAATCAATTTTTCCTTGGGTGGACATGACAGAATAGAGATAACACAGGGTTTGTAATGCTTTTGCTTTATTCACTGTTGTGAGAATTTATGAGTACCGCCTTAAATTACATTTAGCACAATAGTACCATTGTTAAGTGCAAAGATTCCAGGACAGAGGAAGTAACTGCTGGCTTTAGTTTCCCACAATCCCTTTTATAATTTTTTTTTTTTGTAAGAATGCGATACAAGTGTGTTATTTTTCAAGTCCAAACACTTCTCAGTTTCCTTGTAAATTGGTTTGTAACAGCAGAGGCTTTTCAAGAAAACTACTTCACAGCGATTCAGAAAGAAGCGAGTGATTTTTTTTTTCTACCACTCCTGTAGAAGTGGTGTCCTGGTATCAGCAGTTCTAGTCACAGAATTTCAGAGTTCAGTCTGATTTCATTCGTAACTACTTACAGAGAAACGCACGTTGAAATGCGTTCACTCCGATATATAAACATAAATATTAAAAAAAAAAAATCTCAACAAAGTTGTGGAAACTGCAGCCACCGGGCAAAAGCTGCTTGATTTTTAAGACTCTATGAAAGAAACACTAAGCCTCCAAGCTTGGGCAGGTTCTGGCCAATCAGCAAAGCAGTAGCCCTTAACTCTGCCAGGATCAGGGTGAAGGCGATCTGCCCTGATCACTTCTACAACCTGTCGCGCACCCAGCACAGGACTTACTGAGCGCTGGGAGCAACGGAGGCAAGTTTCGGCCAAAGTTTCGGCATGAGGCGCGGCGCGGGCGGCAGTTTCTGGTCACCGCGCGGCGGAGGGGACCGCAGCCGAGTGTCCCGAACACTGTACGGTCTCCACAGGGTCGGGGAGACACGCGACAGAAGTTTCTGCGCCGGCACGCAGCCTCCGCTGCGCCACCAGCTCGTACACCGGCCACCACCGTGGTCCGGGATCCAGCCAGCAGCGGAGGTCCCGGGTCGCGCGCGGCCCAGCCCCCGCCTCCGTCCCTGCGCGCGCCGGCGCCATGGAGACAGTCACAAGACGCTCGCGCCCGGCGCGCCAGCCAATGGGAGCGCACGTCGCGGGGAGACGCGGACGTCGCTCTTCCAAGATGGCGGCGCGTCCGTCGCGAGCAGCCGGGCCGGGGGGAAGCCAGCGAAGCCGAGTAAAGCCGCCGCCCGGGACAGGACTGAAGCAGCAGTTGCCGCCGTTGGCGGCGGCCCGGGTAGTTTCCGCTGCTGCTACGGCTGTTGCCATGCGGCGAGGCTAGGGAGGACCTCACTCCCCCGGGGTGTAATGATGTTAACAGAGGTAAGCGGCGCCCAGTGTTTACCTGAGAGGCGGGTGAGCGGCCGGCGCCAGCCCGTCACAGACGCCGCTTTCGGCGCTGGGCCCGACCTGAGCCGCAGCCCGGCCGGGCAGCCACCGGGTTCCCACAAGTGCCACCGAGTGGGCGCGGTGCTGACTCGGCAGAGTTCCACCTCCTCCTGCCGCCGCTCCCCTTCGCCCGAGCTGTCGCTCCTTCGTGGAGTCCGCGCCCCGCTGCCTTGAGGCGGTCGTGGTCCCCGCGTCCCGGTGCTGGCCCTCGTCTACATCCCCGGGCTGCGTGGCCCTTCCCCTCACGGCTGGGTCAATCTCCTGGCGGTGGCAGCCGGCCTGAGCGATTCTGCCTTTCACCCCTGCTCTGGCTGCTCCGCGAAGTGAGCCAGGTTCCTCCAGCCACACTGGCTGGCCTCGTGCCCTCCTCCCCTGCCCCCACATCCCGTCACGTTCCTTCAGTCCCCCCATCCCAAAGTTCAGTTTGGCATCCACCTTCCTGACCTGAGGATGGTCTCCTTGCTTCTCTCTCTCTCTTTCTGTGGAACAGTTTTTCTCATTTGACCTGAAATGGAAGTAGGGCAACAACGATGAACCAATCAGTTTCCCTTTCCTTAGTGCCCACTGTCCAGTGCAAAAACCAGACTTTTGAAGAAGTAGAGTTTGCCTGCACTAGCATATCTTCAGGGGGAAGAACTTAATCGGTACAACTGGTTTAATGACCAGAAGTGACATAGCTGTGCGAATGGTCTCTTGCAGGTGTGAATGCCTGACGTTTGTAGATTTGATGAAATCCCAAAAGCTGCTGTGTTAGGTTCTGTGAGGATCCTGATGTCAGGGACTGTTTTGGACATATTTGTGAGCTGATGTGAGAGTAATAAACAACGTTGATGGTCATTGGGAAGTCCTAAACGGGCCAAAAAGGACATAAAACATTCGAGACAAGTGGATTTTACTGTGTGAAAAGCGACGGTACACTGGACTTCCCAAGTTTTGGGAACATGTCTAGCTAAGAAGCCTTGTACTTTAGTGTTTGTTTTCATCTGTGTCTAGAATCTGGCTTACACGAGATGCCTGGGAAATCCCTATTGGTTGATTGTTCACTTATAAACCACACATTTCTAAGAGTTAGACGCTCACTTTAAGGTTTTCTAATTCTACATATTCCTGAAGTTACTTGCATTGTCACAGACTATGGTTATAAGTTGTCATTAGCTGTAGATTTAAAAAGCAAATAGCGTTTCAGTTTAGTTTACTCTGATATTTTAGTGAGAAGCTGTTCTTATATCATTATTAATAACTTTTCACTGATGTCTATAATATATGGCATGAAATGTCCTTTTGATAAAACTTTTTAGAGTTTTCATCTTTTCACATGAAAGTAGTGTGCTGATACAAGGATACCCCCAGGATTCTAAACGTCTGTATTTTAATATGACTTAATATTTCAGTGAAGTAGTTTAAACAGGTCAGAGATGGTAGCAAGCTATCCTTTTATTCTCTCTCTCTCTCTCTCTCTCTCTCTCTCTCTCTCTCTGTCTCTGTGTGTGTGTGTGTATGTGTATGTGTGTGTATATACACATCACACAGTTTGGTTGGTGGCAGAGCCAGTGTTCCAATGCTGGCAGGTTCCTGTAGAGCTATTTTATCAAGCAGTACTTGGGGCTGCTGCTCTAAAGTAAAACTAAGATTAAATTGTACTTTGATCTCATCTCTGATTTTCAGTAGACATTTTATAGATAAGCAGACTGAAGCCCAGAGACTTGTCGAAGGTCAAACAGTTATTAGTGAAATAGTTGACACTAGAAATCGCATCTCCTGACTCAGCTCAGAAACTAACCACTTTGCTCAGCTGCCTTTCAGTGAGTAGTTTTCAGCTTTCTTGACCAATTACAAAACATCATACCTCCTCGTCTGAATATTGTTATCAGTTGAACAGAAAAGAATTCATTACTTGAGAGTTTTGCTGAACTTAGCTTGCCATTTTCTTTTAAAGGGTCCCATAAACTGTCCTATTTTGAAATATTGTCCTATTTTGAAACTGTCCTATTTGAAATACAAATGACTTTGTGTGTCTGCAAGTGATAACTTACACCAGTCAGCAGGTCTTAGGATTCAAGGGATGTGATTTAATTGTTAGATCTCAAAATCTAATGTAATGAGCTGCATTCTGAAGGGTTTTCTTACTTTTTACTAGTCAATGTTCAGCAGGCGTTTTCCCTGGTCAGAAGGCAGTGAACTAGGGTAGGTGATATTCTCACCATTAGCTGTGTGACAAAACAGATTGAGAAGGTGAAAATAACTTGATTAAAAAACACAGAAGAGTCACACTTAAGCCTTCTTATTTACAGTTCTGCGATGTTTTGTGACCTCCCACAAAATGTAGAATCCCTCTTCCTCCCTCTCCTCTTTCCCTTCTTCCTTTTTCCTCCTTTCTTCCATTCCTGTCCTTTTTATTTTGTTTCCACTTTGATACTGTCACTATGCTAGTCTTAATAAAGAAAGTAAAGTGGGGATACATACATGATCATAGTATCAATAATAATAATTCATATGAAAATGATGTTTGCTTTTGTCAAGTTATGCATTTAATTGAAACTTCAGGAATGAGATAACATGAGTTATTCATTAAGAGCTGTTTTATATAAGGTAAAATGGAAAATTACTCAATTAAGTAAACTAATATCTACATTGAACTTTGAAACCTGTAAAAGATAATAGTGTGAATGAAAATATAGGCTTGGCTAGGCAGTTCTCATTTTCAACTTTTTGGCTTCATTTTTTTTGCCTTAAAGTATTTTTTAGTGCAGGTGAATTATTTGGAAGACTCTCTATCCATTTTGTGTATTTGTCTACCTTTATGTTTTTCTTGTTTTGTTTTGTTTGTTTTTTGAGACAGGGTTTCTCTGTGTAGCCCTGGCTGTCCTGGAACTCACTCTGTAGACCAGGCTGGCCTTGAACTCAGAAATCCGCCTGCCTCTGCCTCCCAAGTGCTGGGATTAAAGGCATGCGCCACAACCGCCCGACAACCTTCATGTTTTTCATCATGAATGACATAGGTACTTTTAATATCCAGTTTTCTTCCTCTCATTTTGTCACTGTAAGACTTACTGTTTTTAATGTTTCTCCTACAACATTTGCAGAAAATTATCTGAAATATTTGAAAATTATTTGCTTAATATTTTCTGGCTTTCTGCTTATGAATAGTAAACGTTACATCTCAAAATTGGGACTTTTTAAACATCAGAGTTTGATTTAATTAGTGTGAATTTTCTTAGTATTAAAATATTGTTAAATATCACTGAATTTCATTAGTAAACTATCAAAGTTTTCTTGATATTTCAGATTCTATATTGATTCAGAGGTATTAGAATTCTAGAAATAGTTTATGACAGCTAAGTAGAAGTAATAGGAGATGGAGGAAAATGTGCTAAGTTGATTGTGGTAATCCAGCATAAGGCGGTTTTGTGTAATCAGTTGTCAGTCATTTGCCATTTCTGTGCCTGGACAAACAATGAACAGACAAGATGGTTCAGACCTGCAGTTCTAGCACGTGAGAAGTAGGAGCAAGAGGAGCTAAGCCAACATCTGGCTGTTAAGCCAGTCTGGGCTACATGAGACCCTGCCTCAGAAACAGACAACAGCCAAAAAAGAGAATGAGAGATACAGTGAGAGATAGAGATAGAAAGTGCCTAGATGTGTGTATATGGAGCATTAAGTGAATTTTAAATAAAATAGTTGATATCTGTGTTAAAGCACTTCATCCAGCTTTATTGATTTTTAGATATGAACACTTGTTTTTTATTTCAAAGTTAGCAGATATGAAACAGATGGAAAAGACCTTAATGGTAGGACTTGTAGCAGTCCCAGCTTGTTAAGAAATTAAAAGGCTTTGTGGTTCAGATGAATTAGGAGGATACTTGTTCAACGAAAATGAAATCAGTTTCCTCTCTGGAGGACTGCTCATTGCTTTCCATGGGTGATTGACTCAGAAAGAAAGCGATACAGTTGTAGCTTATTGCAAAGTTATGTGACCATGGAGACTTCCAGAAATGCTTGTGCTTTATGTGGTGAAGCTTTGAGACTTAGTGCATCAAGGAAAGGGCTGAGCTTCTAGGGATCGTTTAGTACATAACTGTACACATACACTTGCCTGTAAGTACTATGTAAAATAGTATGGCAGGATTTTATTGATTAGTGTATTTATGGTGGAAATACTCTTGGGATCGATTAATCCTTAAACTATATGAGCTGCTTCTTTAATTATTTATTAATGGCATTGTGAAGGCTGCTAACCAGAACAAGAACTTTGGAGGCTTACTGGTATTCAAAGCATGTGAAGAGGTTTTAAAGGACTCTACAAAAGGGGTGGAAGGTTTTCACTGGAATGACCCTGGCTTGCTAGTGTACACTTTCCTTGTTTGGCATGATTAGAAGATCTAAGCTGAATAGTTGTTTTGTTTGTTTTGTTTTGTTCAGACAGGGTCTCATGTAGCCCTCACTGTCCTTGAACTCTATATAGACCAGGCTGGTCTTGAACTCATGGAGATCTGTCTGCCTGCCTCTGCCTCTCCAGTGCTAGGGTTAAAGGGGTGTGCTACCACACATGACTGAATGTTACTATTTTATTAATTTTTTTTTCTTGACAAAGGGTTTCTCTGTATAGCCCTGGTTAACCTGGAACTTGCTCCATAGACCAGCTGACCTTGTACTCACTGCGATCCCCCTGCGTCTGGCTTCCAAGAGCTGGGATCAAAAGCATTTATCACCACCACCCCACAAGATTTAATTTTTTAAATGAATGTTTTATTTTCACAATCTTGTATGTTTAATAGAATACAGTGTGGTATTTTGAACTAATGTGTAGTTTGAAATGATTAAGTGAAGCTAGATAACATATCAATCACCTCACTTTTCTTTCATTATTTAGAGAATTCTTGATTCCTTTCTGTAGTCAGATTCTTATAGGTAGGACTTTACATACTTAATACCATGCATTACCTCTGTACAAGTGGAAAAATTGTTTACTGTTTCTAACCCAATGTGACTGTTAATTCCTGTGTAATGTCATTTTACCATATTAATTTGGAATATGTTTTTCCTAAGTTGATAGCACAGTTTAAGCCTCTAAAAGTTTAAATTTTACCAATATAACTTGACACACACATACCTCAGTAATAGCAGCATGTTGTTGAGTATTGATAGCAGTTACAGCCTTTCCAGGTTCTACAGTCATTCTTTTTAACATGAACGTTACTTAGCTTTTAAATAAATACATGGGTACTAATCCCTCTCTTTAGTTTATCTGAAAAATTTCTCCCTATTTGGAAATTTGTAGCCTTTGGCCAACCATTGCCATCTCTACCAGATGAATCCTGATAATACCCATTCTCCCTTCATATGTGAGTTCATTTTGCCGTCTGTATGTGAGATTGTGAAGTGTTTCTTCCTTTGCTTGGTTTATTTCATGCTCACCCATCTTGTAGTAAATGCTCCCTCTATTCATCCTGATGGACCCTTTAAGTTGATTAGCTGTTTGGATGTTGTGAAAGGTGTTGTAATGTACAGTGCACATATCCCTTTGACATATAGTTCAAGTCTTCAGATGTGTATCAGAAGTTTGTACTGTGGCATCATATAGCTTTTTCTGCTTCAGTTATTTGAAGAATGGCCATGGATCCAATTCTATGACAGCTGTACCAATTTCCATGCTTACTGTTTTTATCTTTCATCTTTTTGGTAATAGCTACTCTAACAGGTAGATATAAAGTAAATATCTCATTGTAGCTTTAATTTACATTTTCCTATGTTGGCCTTTTGTTCATCATTAAAATAGGTTATTGGTTTTCTTAAATTAAAATGTTTGAATCACTTACGTGCTATGAACAGTAAACCCTACCAAGGTTGCAAGTATTTTCTACTATTCTATGAGTTTTTTATCTTTAAACTTTACATATCTTTTGTGTGTGTGTGGTGTGTGTTTGAGTGGTCTGTGTGTGTAGAAGCCAGGAGTTTTGGAAGGGTGTCTTTCTCTAGTGCTGTCTGCCTCAATTTTGAGGTAGGATCTCTGACTGAACCTGGACCCCACTGATTCTGCTAGTCTTGCTGACCAGCAAGCCCCCTGTATTCACCCTGTGTCTGGCACCCCTACCAGAGTTGTAGTAGACACCAGACTTTTGCTGCTAAGTACATATGGTGGTGCAGGGGATTTGAATTTCCCATCCCAGAACTTTAATTTGGGGCCCCAATGAGATGGTCTAGCACATAAAGCCATTTGCTTGTAAGCTTGGTAACCTGAGTTTAATCTCTAGATTTCACATGAAGGTGGACAGACAAAACTAATTTCACAAGGTTGACCTCGGATCCAGACTATAAGTGTTAACTTTTTGCAGATAATAAAACTTTTGCAGATGATAAAAGGCTGTATATTTTGATGTAATTGTATTGCTAGGTGTGTAGTACTCACACTTACTGAGGATGTGTTATTTATACTTTACATTAAAACGTTTGAAGGGATATTTAAAGTAGATTGAGATAGGTGAAATCAACGAAGCTGAATAATCAAGTAGCAGTGAAAAATAGGGAACATGAACTGGAGACAAAGGATTGGCTTCTGTCCTGAAAGTTCCCAGTGCTGGCCGATGAAGAGCCATTTGATGGGAAAGATCAGTGACTTCACGGATTTCTTTTCCTGAGCAAGCGTCTCAGATTATGGCTTTTAAATTTTGTGATTTCACAGTGTGTCATGTATTTCTGACCTGGCAATACTTTAGAATTTTAGTTTCTATTTTAGAGTCAGGTTTTATTTTGATAATATAATGTCCCAAATATTCAGTAGAGAGAACTTTGAATTACAGCAAATGATTGCATTTAAATTGCTTTAAATATTTTTAAAAATATTGTAATTGAGCAAATGCAGATGTTTGAATAATAGTGGTGTATCCTTAAATCTGTTGCTAATATTATTACAGGAGTGAGACAACATACAAATTAGCTTATACGCTGAGCATTATAAGGAGTGAATCACAATTCCTATTTAATGATGGGATTGTGAAATAGTTGTTTGAACTTTGTAACCATTATTTTCCTTGTGAGTAAAAATGAGATAATAACAACCTTGGAAATTTTTTGAAAAGAAAATTGAAACATGTTATTATAAATAATATTTATAAGGCTTTAGTTACAATTGTACTGGAGATAGATTTGTTTATCAGATGAGCCTGTAGTGACTTTGTGTTAGACACATGCTAATAAGATCTGGTGATGTGGTGAGTCAGACTAAGAAACCTGTGCTCAGATGCCTCACTGTCATGGCTAAATTTAGTTCTTTGCCACAGTTTGGCCATTAAAACTGAGGTCTTATATTCTTTTGCCAGCATGAAACAAGTTATCTGATTAAGGGGTAAAATTAAGAGGAAAAGAAGGTTGGGGAATGTGGTTCAATGTTGAATCTGATTTGGCCTAGCCATACAACTCCAGGTAAAGCTGTGACTGCACTTGGATGAGTTGGCAGTCCTGGTTCAGCTTCCAGCTGAGCACTGGCCTCACTTCCTGACCACCTGCAGCTGCTCTAGAAAAGAATCCAGAAGGCTGGGTAGAGATAGTCTGTGAATCCTTGTTTTTTCTCTTCCAGGGGTGTTAGGAGACTATGTCATAGGCAGTGCTCTGTCACTGAACAAAACCTGTAAGACCTTTGAGTCTGTTCTTTGTTTTTTGAAAGATTTACATATTCTTAGGGTAGTATTTCACATTTTACTGACAGACTTCCAAATCCCATTAGCCTAGTGAAAATAATACTTGTACCCTGGTCTGATTGCTGCATACTTTATATTTACTTACTCTATTTTTTTTCTACCAGTGTGAGTACTTGAGAGTGATAATTAAAATTGCATTCCCACAGTCTGAAACAGAACTTTAAACTGGGTACTTCACACTAAAGTATGTGTTGATAGAAGGAATCTTAACAGTCCCTGAAGAAAAATTAAGACAAGTAAAAAATAATTTAATACAGTTGCTTATAATAGTACAAAATGGCTGATTTTCATGGTACTTTGTTGAGTGTTTCAGCTTGATGACTTTTAATGTTCCTGTGAAAGTTTACAAGTATGTATGAATAAAAATGTTATCATTGATTTCAGAGTTGGAAAATTTGGGGCAGGGAACATTTTCAAAATGTTCAGGTCCTACCAGATTCTCTGGATTAAAATACTTCTTAGTTAGTTACACAGACTACTACTAGGTCATTTTGTCCATCTAACCATCCATTGTTTACAGAAGTAGTATATATCAGGAGAGTTTGCTGTTAATAACGCATTTCTACCCTGTTCAGATGTTTGTAAACTAGTGTGTTGATGTACATAACATATCCTGTAGCAGGAGAAGCTAGTATGTGTCAACTGAGATAGTTGGTCATTGTTAACTTGGTGGCACTGTTTCTCCAGTTTTCTGAGACACTGTCAAGTCTCATGCCTTTCTGAAAATCCTAAAGTGAATATTGACTCCTTGAGCTTAATCCTTGACATGAACCTCATATTTGAAAAGATAGATATGTAATCCTTTGCATTGTGTGTGTCCACATTTCTTGAAGTTTGGAGGTTATAAAATGGACTGAAGTGGTACTGTTCCAATGGAAGAAATAACTATAAAACAGAAGTTTCATCATGTTTCAGTTATTATGTAAATTTTATAAGGTAGTGATATGACTTCAAGATATGGTGATACGTGTTACCCAGTGTTTCTTCAAGCCATAAGATACTTTGTAATTCAATGTAATTCATTCTTGATTTCTGCTTCTGAATTTAAAATAAATCTTTTTTTTTTTTAATGACAAACAACATTGGTGTTTAATCAGGCTGCAGCTATTTTAGAATTATCAGTGTTTTTGTGTGTTTCATTTATATATATATATTCTTCCTTCCTTTTTCTTTCTTTCCTTCTTTCTTTCTCTCTTTCTTACTATCTTTCTAATCTAAAACCTAAGTGTCCAACACAAAATACTGCAGTAGTCTGATCCTGTTTGAAAGAATCTTAGCTAGAGGGAGGTTGGAGAGAACATAACAAATGGAATATATAAAATGTACAGAACTAAATAATCGACTTTAGAAATTAGTGGATATTAATTACATATATGTTTTAGAAAAATGGGCTTTGAGATTATTTTTATGGTTTATTAAATTTTATTTTACAATAAAAAAATTCTCCAGAATGAATGTCTAGTACCAAAAAAGTTAAATAATAAAATTAATATAAAGCTTATATATAAATGGCTGTCATTATGTTTATATGGGGACTCTAATATTTTGTGGTAGTTTGAATGAGAATGGGTCCCATAGGCTCATATGTTGGAATACTTGGTCCCCAGTTAATAGAACAGTTTGGGAAGAATTAGCAGGGTTGGCCTTGTTGGAGGAGGTGTGTCACTAGGGGTAGGCGTTAATGTTTTAAAAAAGCGTGCACTCTGACTTTGCTCTTAGTTCCATATACAAGTTTCTGACACCTTGCCTTAGTTTTGCCATCATGGACTCTAACCCTCTGAAACCATAAGCCCAATTATATACTTTCTACTATAAGCTGCCTTGACTGTGGTGTTTTTTTCGAGATAGAAAGTAGCTAAGATACTCTCTACATATCACAAACTGACTTACTCTTTCAAGGATATCAACTAAACTTGGCATATCAAGTTGTAGTAAGACTAGGTCCATCTTCTGCTGAGGCTAGACAAGGCAACCCAGTTAGGGGAAAGGGATTCAAAGGCAGGCAATGTAGTCAGAGACAGATCCTGCACCCACTTTAGGAGTCCCATATGAAGATCCAGCTGCACAACTGTTACAATGTGCAGAGGGCCTAGGTCAGACCCATGCATGCTCTCTGGTTGACAGTTCAGTCTAAGTCTCTGTGGGCCTAGGTTAGTTGATTCTGTAGGTTTTCTTGTGGTATCCTTGACCCCTCTGGCTCTTTGAATCTTTCCTACCCTTCTCCCACAGGATTCCCCAAGCTCTGCCTACTGTTTGGCTGTGGGTCTCTGCCTACTGTTTGGCTGTGGGTCTCTGCATCTGTTTCCATCAGTTGCAGGGTGAAGCCTCTCTGATGATGGGCATGCTGGGCTTCTGTCTGCAAGTGTAGAAGAATATTATTAATAGTGTCAAGGCTGGGCTCCCTCTTATGGCACAGATATCAAGCTGGGCCATGCATTGTTTGGGCCTTCTCTCAAAATCTGTTCCATCCTTTAATTCTGTACATCTTGAAGGCAGGACAAATTGTGTGTCTAAGGTTTTGTGTCTGGGTTGGAACTGGAAAGCTTCTGTAAGGCAAAGGACATAGTCAATAGGACAAATCGGCAACCTGCAGATTGGGAAAAAATCTTCACTAACCCCACATCTGATAGAGGGCTAATATCCAAAATATATAAAGATCTCAAGAAGCTAACCACCAAGAAACTAAACAACCCAATCAAAAAAAAAAATGGGGTATAGAACTAAACGGAGAATTTACAACAGAGGAATCTTGAATGGCTGAGAAGCACTTAAAGAAATGTTCAGAGAAACACAAATCAAAACGACTCTGAGATTCCACCTTACACCAATCAGAATGGCTAAGATCAAAACCTCAGGTGTTGGTGTGGATGTGGAGATAGAAGAACACTTCTCCTTGCTTATGAGATTACAAACTGGTACAGCCACTCTGGAAATCAATCTGGAGGTTCCTCAGAAAATTGGAAATAGATCTAACTGAAGACCCAGCTGTATTACTCATAGACATAGACCCTTAAGATGCCCCACCATGCCACAGGGGTGTGTGTTCCACTATGTTCTTAGCAGCCTTGTTTGTGATAGCCAGAAGCTGGAAACAACCCAGATGTCCCAGGACAGAAATAGATACTGAAAATGTGGTTCATTAACACAATGGAATACTACTCAGCTATTAAAAATGAGGTTATTATGAGTTTTGCAGGCAAATGGATGGAACTAGAAAATATCATCCTGAGTGAGGTAACTCAGACCTAAAAGGACATTTATGTACTTACTAATTAGTGGATATTAGCCAAAAAAGTACAGAATACCCAGGATACAATCTACAAAACTCAAGAAGGTTAACAAGCTGAAGGGCACAAGTGAGGATGTCTCAATCCCACTTGGGAGGGAGAAGAAAGCGGTGGTGGGGTGGCAAGGAGGAAGAGGGAGGGACCTGGATGGGGAAGAGGGGAACATGATCAGGTATTGGGTGCGGGGGAGCAGGAATGAAGCTCCAAGAGCCAGAAGAAAGAATGGAAACAGGCAACCTCAGGAAGTAGGAGATGGGGGTTGGGGAGACCTCTAGAATGTACCAGAGACCTGGGAGGTGAGAGACTCTCAAGACTCAAAGGGAGGGGTCTTAGATGAAATGCCTGGTAGTGGAGAGAGGAAACTTGGAGACTCCACCTCCAGTAGAAAGACAGGGCATCAAGTTGAGGAATGGGGTTGCCATCCCACAGTCAAAAACTCTGACCCAGAATTATTTCTGTCTAAAAAGAACTGCAGGGGCATAAATGGAGAAGAGGAAAAGGAGATGAGGAAAAGGAGGTCCAGTTACAGGCCCAAATTGGGATCCAGCTCAAGGGGAGGCTCCAAGGCCTGACACTATTACTGATGCTATTGTGTGCTTACAAACAAGCCTATCATGACTGCCCAACAAACAGCTGAAAAAGTTAGATAAAGATATTTATATCCATTCTGGGCCAGAAGGCTGAAGATTTGATGCTCCAACGTTCTGCAGTATAGGGGCTGTCCAGGTGTTCAACGGTCTCTATAAATTGGCTAAATTTTAGAAGCTATGCTTAGTGCTTCCCATAATTTCAGTTAACTCAGTCATTCTGGATTTCTGACGAGGTTGAAGACCTATAGTCTCATAGCCAATCCTGGCTATTTACTATGAGAGAAAAGATCTGAATAGATGATTCTCAGCTGACATTCATTCTAAAGCCAAGAAAAAAGCCAGGTTCAAAACTAAGTGTTTTAGTTAGGAAAGACGACAGAGGTTCTGGTTAGTCAACAAAATGATGGACTGGGTATTAGGACTATCTTGTACCTCACTGGTACAAATAGGAATAGTTATGCTCTAATTGTATTTTGAGAGAAAAGTTTTACTTTAACAGGAAGGGTGATATGTAGGAGGAGCTAAGGGGGAAGGAGTACGGAGAGGAAGAGATGGAGAAAGGAGAGGAGAAAATGAAGGAGAAGAGAAGCTAGGTGATGAGAGAGAAAAAGATAAAAAGAGAGAGGGGGCAGGGAGGCAGATGTTCACATGTCTCCACCAGTCAAAGATAGTTTATATATCTAGGTTGGGTATTGGGTTACACTTCTGATTGAACATTACCATACTTATAAAAAGCCTTTGATTAACATTTAAAAAAATTGTATAAAAGCAAAAAGGAAAAGGGGGCACGGGATAGGAGGTTTTCTAGGGAGGGGAAATGGGGAAAGGGGATGGCATCTGAAATGTAAATGAAATATCCAATAAAAAAAAGAAAAAGAAATCTATGATACAAAAAAAATATATTATTTAAACTTCAAAAAAAAAAGATATTTATATCCAACCAATGGACAGAAGAAGCTGGTGACTCCTGTTGTTGAATTCGGGAAAAGCTGGAAGAAGTTGAGGAGGACGGTAACCCTATAGGAAGACCAGCAGTTTCCACTAATCTGGGGTCCCAGAACATTCAGACACTAGGCCACCAATCAGGTGGTATACATGATCTGATATGAGGCTCCCAACACACATTCAGCAGAGGACTGCTGGGTCTGGACTCAGAGAAGATGCACCTAACCCTCAAGAGACTTGAGACCCCAGGGAGTGGGGAGGTCTGGTGGAGGGGTGGTGGTAGGGATGGGCACATCTCTTGGAGACGGAGGCGGGGGTGTGATGGGATGTGGAACAGTTAGAGGGTGAACCGTGACGGGGATAAAATCTGGACTGTAAAAAAATATTAAAGAATAAATAAATTAAAATCGACAACAAAAAACAAATTTTGATTTAAAGGTTTTCTATTTTATCACAGAAATGAAAATTTATATACTTGCTGTAGTCTTGAGTTTTTTCTCATTAAAACATTGGTTGTTAATTGAAGATACAAAGCATGACTTAAGATGATTTTTTAAATTGGGAAGATGACCTGTTCACTGGAAAATAATATTTATTACAGTAGTTTTTGTTTGTTATTGTTTGTTTTCAAAATTATGTGCTACTTGATGAGTAAAGAGGTATAGAAATGTTTTTCCATGTTTTGTTTGTTTTTTTGTGTATGGTATATGTGTGTGTGTGTGTGTATGAGCATGATGATGGAAGCATGTGTGTGTGCTTGTGGATACCAGGGTTCAACAGAGAGTTGTAGTTCACTATAATTCTCCACCTTAAGTTTTTATTTTGGAGTGCTCAGGATTCAACTCAGGGCTAATTCATACAAGGCAAGCACTCTACCACTAAGCCAAACTCTATCCTTTCTTCCTCTCTTTTGAGACCAGATGTCTCACTGTATCTACAGCATACTTTTTGGCTACACTGGCTGCTCAGTAAGCCCACCGATGTGCCTGACTCTGGTTTCTGAAACTGGAAACAGATATATCTGCCATGCCCAGCTTTTTCTGTGGATACTAGGGATCTGAATTCAAGTTCTTGTGCTTGTATAGCAAGCAGCTTACCTGGGCCATCCCTCGTTTCTATTTTAAACAATCTCCTTTTATATTATTTCTTGTGTATATGCATATGAAAGACTTCATTAAATTTAGAAAAATGACTATATAATGCTGTGAATTATCTTCTTTGATAATTATCATTTAATTTCTAAGTAATTTTTGTTTATTGTTACACTCCTGCTCAGTAAAAAGTAGTTTCTTAGTAAACTGATGTAACACAGAATTCAAGGGCAAATGGAATGATAATATACAGAAGTCAGGAAATCCTCAGAATGGGAAGTACATTGGTGAGTGTGTATCCCTGCGAGTGGCTTATCATATCTGTCTCTAGTTCTGCTTTACTTACTCAGTCATAGTTTTAGGCGTCTACTCTGTGTGCCACACCAGGCATATAAGAATGAACCGAGCAAACACAGTTGTGGGTCCACATAAAACATAATGCATGTGGTAACCATGGGCAGTAAAAGTAATTCTAGCATACAGTGATAAATGAGGATACTGGCAAGAGAGAGAGTCTTTACAATGGTCAACGTTGGAGTTCAGTCTAGAAAGCAAAAGTTATACAAGTGGGCTAAACAGGAAAAAGTAGGGTAACCAACTGTTGGAAACTCTTAACAACAATGAACTATATGTGCAGTCTCCACAACTAACTTAAAGCTAGAGGGCTTAGAGACTGAAATAGGCATTTTTTGTATTTCCTAGTCAGAAGACAAGGTGAAAGGGTGGGTAGTCTTATAGTGATTAAGTGGAGTTGCTGTGAATGTTGAACACTGAGCTGAAAGGCTTTTAAGAAGAGAGTGTGAGGTGGATTGTCCATGTTTATTTTGAGATGACTTAGGATATCCAGTATGTGGGATAAAGAGTGTTGGATTCCGTGTATCCATATGCACTGAAAACCTAGCTTTGCTTTGGCAATTAGTACATTTTAATGTGACTGCAGATTGCAATCAGTGGAGAATTTTATAAATTGCAATGTCCTTCACTCTGCTGCACATCTGGAAATTGTGATGCTAAAGTTTTCATTCTTAGTTCTTCTGATGCAGTTTGTAAGTGGCATATCCTGGAAGTAAAATGTTAAAATGACTTCTTACCACTCCCTTCCTGAACTACCTATTCCCTAATGTACAAGACTTGCTCAGGAGCAGCAATATTACCAATATTTGTTGTTGTTGTTGTTGTAGAAAATTGCTCATGGCTTGTGACTAGAAAATGATAGTAATGATAAACACAAAATATGATGATAATGAGAAATGAAAGAATAATCGGTCTTGGAGAAGGCTGCAGGGGAAGCAGCTTTTCCTTATACAAGACAGTGAAGTTTTTGGTTTTATGGGAGTGTTTGATTTTTATAATGGAACAGAGTGAGCCTAAAGGGAAGCTTTAGGAAGGAGGAAAAATTGGAAACTCAGTAAAGAGAAGAACTATGGTTAGAGTATGGGACAGGACTAATAATAAATGTATTGCTTCGTGGTAACAGGGCTCAAAGGTTCAGAACCAATCCTATGGTGGGTTATAATTGGATATTGGATGAAGAGTCTTCAGGCAGCAGTCTAACTAAACCTTTGATATATTGAATATCTTAGAAAGTTGTAGGGTTGTGTCCTCTTTGAGGGTTCGGATTGTTCTGTGGGATGCAAAGAGAGACCAAAGTCTGTGCTGTTGCTCTGTAGCTTCCTTACTGCAATGGTTGTAGGACGCTTGTTTGACAAGGACCAGCAAGGCTCCAGAACCTCTTGGCCTAGCATACTAGTTTTGCCCATTTGTGCTGCTTTGGGTAGGGCTGTATGTTCTATGTGCCTGACAGTGAACTACAAAGGTTAGAGTATGCTTTTGCTTTTATATATGCTGCCTTTCAGGAATAATTTACATTGCGCAATCCCAGATTTGATAGATTTTACTTGTTTCAGTGTGTAACAGTAAGGACTTAAGACAGAATGAAAAGCAATCTTATTTCAGCCACTTTCTCTTCTGCATTAGAATTTTATGAATAGTGGTTTTAGTCTCGATAAAAACCTGTTGGGACTGAAAATTTGTGATTGATACTGATTCATATTGATAAAAGAAAATCAGCTTCTCTGTAAGTCATTTATGTATTTGGCAGAGCCCCCTATGCTGACTTACTACTCCATACAGCCCAGGCTAGGTTTAGAATTTGACCATGCTCTGGAGTGCATGAATTACAGGCACATACCACCAAACCTGTCAGGCAACACATGTTGCTAATTTTACATGTAATTTTTATTTTTTCCATTGAACTTGAAAATGCGAGACTTCAGACATGACTGTTGGTAGATTGCTTCAATTTCTTTTAAAAATAAAAACTTTTAGAAGTTCATTACTTCCAGGGTTTAAGAATAGACCTGGGTAAATATGGTGAGTATGAATAAAGACTTTACTGAAAATATTTTCATACAATTTCAATAAGTTTTTAGTCAGAATTAGGTGAACTGTAAAACAAATTTGCTGATAGCTTATAGGAAAAATAAGAAAATAGTACTCTGTGAGAATACAACTTGCACATAATTATAGTATTACCATGTTAACTAGTAATTAAAACCCATTTACTAAGCAGAACACTTGTCATATTTCAAAATTTAAAATTTTTATTACAGTTATTTTGTGTGTGTGCACATGTGCATGCTATGTGTTGGAGCGTAGAGGAATTTGGCAGTCAGTTTTTCTTTTTTTACATTGTGTGTCCAGGAAGCAGACTCAGGTCGGTAAGCTTGGTGGCAAGTGCTTTAGCTTACCGAACCATTTAAGTGGCCCTACTTTTTACAATTTAAATGATCTTGTATATATTTACTTAATTTCACATGTATTTGAATTATGAAACTCAGAATAACTTGCTAAGGTTGTAATTCCAAGTAGATGAAGCTTTAGTTGTGTTATGGGGTTTAAGCTATGTCAAAAGTATACTGTTTTACGTGGGCTGTGACGTGTTTGTATGTGATTTTTGTATTCATAGCATATATATGGAAACTGAGGAGCAATTATGCTTTTTTTCCTTTACTTGAATTACTGTCATTTATCTGATGCTTAGGTGGAAATGAATTTTCCTCACTTTTTAAAAACTTGGTGGTTATTTGTTAGAGAACTCTGGCTAGCAAGTCATTTCCCTTAAGTCTCTGGGGGTTCATTGTATGGTTTTACTTTTATAGCTATAGATTCAGAATATTTGTAGAAGTACGAAAATTTTTCTTTGGTTGTGACAGGTGATGTCATTGCTAAAAATTTCTAGGCTCCAAATCTTTTATGTTATATTGTGTAGGGTTGTTTTTTGGTAACTCAGGTCATCATTTGCAATATTGGAATATATCCAAAGGTGGATTTGTTGTAGTCTTTAACCTTAGGAAAGCAGGATGGTGAGGCCCTCACAGTCTTGCGCCCCAGCTGAGCTTTAGGTGCAGATTCATCAGCTTTGATAGGATGAGTACTAAGTGCCACACCAAGCACAGAATGTCAGGAATCAGTGAGTCTGTGCCCCTCAAAGCCTGGAAAGTTGGTAATGGGAAAAATGCCTGTGAATTATTTAATCCAACCTTTTTTTTAGAGTCTCTATTTTAAAATTAATATTAATTTATTTCCAGTAGTGGTTAGATTTTCTAATTTCTGTCTTTGTATATAGTTTGACTAATAGACTAATTTTAGCACATGACTTGCATTATTAATATTTTGCTAAATGGACTATCCATGGTCAGATATTTAGTGTATATTGTATGATCCCATTACTAAAAAGTATATATAAATTTAGAAATAAAAGGGAAATAGATTTATACTGCATCATTTCTAAGTTCTATATAAGAATTTGGGCTTGTTTGAATAATTCATTTTTTTAAAAAATATGTAAAAGTTATTATACCACTTAGTAGGATCTTCATGCTGTGTTCACTGAAAATAATAGGGTCTTTTCTGTATAGTATAGGAAAGAATTGGAATAGAGACTTTGAATGAAAGTTTTTCAACTTGGTCTTAAAAAGTAGAGATCTACAGACCACTTTGAATGCATTCTTGCCTTAATTTTTTTTTTTTAAATTTTTTGAGATCTTAATATAATTACATCATCCCCCTTACCTTTTCTCTCTCTAAACCCTCCTATATACCCTTCCTTGCTTTCTTTAAAATTCATGCCTTCTGATTTTTATTACTTGTTATATGTTTCTTCCCCTCCTGGCTTAGGTGATATGACATTAAAGAAAAGACAGACATACAGATGTGCACATTGAAACTGAGATCAGGCGGAGTGCTCCAAGGCTATTTGGGATCTCAGCAGGTTTATTAGGTATAGGCTGTTGGGGCTGGCTAGTTTTGGTAGAATGGCTTTGTAGGCTAGCAGTCTCAGGCTGTGGACATCAGGGAGGAGGACCCTACAGTTGTTAGTCTTTTCACACAATGACCAGTCATTCATAAACACTCATACTGGACTCCGGAGAGCAGCTTTGTCTTTTCACTTCAGCCTATGGGTAATGACTTGGCCAATTTCCCATGGGCCAATTGGTCTTGGAGTCTTTAACAGGCCATGCCCATGTCAAAATACACATCATCCGGGACTTCACTCCTACACACACACTACATTATGAGAAACAATTGACTCTTAAATTAAGGAGGTAAGAATGCACAGTGGCTGTCTTAGTTTGGGTTACTACTGCTTTAATAAAACTGCAGGACCAAAGCGACTTGGGGAGAAAGGGTTTATTTGGTTTACACTTCCATATCATCATCAACGGAAGTCAGGACAGGAAACCAAACATGTCAAAAACCTGGAAGCAGGAGTTGATGGAGAGGTGCTAATTACTGGCTTGTTTCCCATGCCTTGCTCAGCCTGTGTTATTAGAGAACCTAGACCACCAGCCCAAGGTAGCATCGTGCACAATGGGATGGGCTCTTCCCCATCAATGACTAATTGAGAAAATTGGAGTTGTATCTTATGAAGGCATTTTCTCAATTGATATTTTCTACTTTCAGATAACTTTACTTATATCAAGTTGACATAAAACTCTCCAAAACAGATGTCTAAAAGGAAAGGTTTGCTTCATGAAAGAAAATACTGTACTGGCTCATGGAAAGAACTTGCTAGAGAGAGAATCTTTCTGGAGTGGAAAAGTATTCTATCCTAGCAGACAGAAGCAAGAGAATTAACTGGTCTTACTCGTGGAAAAGGATTTTTTAATCATTATCGAAGATTGTTTTGACACTAAGGAGAGTATAATAATAATATAATAATAACTATTGTATTAGTTGCTGTTCTATTTCTCTGAAGAGACTCATGTCCAAGGCAGTTTATAAAAGAAAGCATTTAATTGGAGGCTTCTAAACAGTTTCAGAAGGTTACTTCACGATGACCATGGCAGAAGCATGGGTGGCAAGCAAGCAGGCGTGGTATCGGAGTGGTAGCTGAGAGCTTACATCTGATTTCCAAGATGGAGGCAGAGAGACATCTTGAGACTGAGCCTGGTGTGAGCTTTTGAAACCTCAAAACCTACCACCAGTGGCACACTGCCAACAAAGTCACATATCCTAATCTTAACCCTACCTACTACAGTCCACTAACTGTGAGTCAAGCATTCAAATATATGAACACATGGGCCCATTCTTATCCAGACCACCAGTCAGGTAGCTACAGTGAAGCATTTGCCTAAGGCTTTTGACAGTAAAGAGGGCAGACTCCAGGAAATAAAGGGTAAAACATGACCAGGCTTTGCTCACTGGTAGGAGGAGCAAGTTCCAAGAGGATGGTTTAACATAGTTCTGATTTGTTTTTATAACTGAGTAGACATTATTATTCTCTTTAAGGGAGGGAATAAAGGAGATATTTGGTGAATGCAGTGAATTTAATTTTGAACATGATGAGTTTATATTACCCATAAATAGAACGTAGTTGAATGTAAATTTCTGAAACTTGGTGTTATATGTTCAGAAAAAGTGATAGATTAGAAAACCAAGAATATCTGAGGATAGTATGCATAATTATAAGGCTGATCCTGAGGATTATATGTTTTCTTGTGTTTGGAAATAATCACAGGTACACTTACAAAGTAATTTTTATTTTTCTTGGTTCTTTTTCTTACTCTTATCAGATTACAAACATTTCCTGTGTGCAACCTGCCCTTTGTAATTTCTGATTTTTTAGTCCCTTACTCCACTGAGTTATTCCTGAGGTAATTGGGTTTGTTCTACATTTAAACTAGGGTGAAGGAATGCTTCAGTCAGGTTCTTTTGTGAAACGGCCATGTGTTTATATCTTAACCTTCACTAAGAAATGGACTGTCTGCAGTTTCAAAATGTAGTCCTCTCTTGTTTTCTCACTTTGATAGTGACTTAGGTATAGACAGTTGTCATTTATCTTTAATTAAAACAGGAGTAAAGTTGTATTTTTGCAGCATGACTGCTCGCTCCTCCTGAGACTAATGAGGAGGTTAACTTGAGACTAGGATTCAAGACCAGAAAGGAGAACCTAGTGAGAGACCATTTTTCAAACAGAATTAGACTCAGCATCAAGTACCCTGTATAGCATGTGTGGGACATGGCTGCAGTGCGGATCGTACTCATTTTCAGGGTTGATATCACTATTGAATGTTCTTTATCTGATTAACTTTGTTAAGGCCCGAAGTTTATTAATCCCAGCCAGAATTTTCTGAGTTTTAAAAAAAGTCAGAAACCTCAATTCATAGTGATTTTTTAAATGTTTATTTAGAACCTAGATTTTTAGGGAAGAAAAACATATATGTTGGACAAATGAAATGGGCTGACTTACTGAACCCTTTTTCAGTTTTTAAATTCTTTGTAATAAGCACAGGGAAGCAGCATTTATTACAACATTTTGGAGTATTCTTGACAGTAGTGGAAAAGGAGATGGGCTGAATTCCTAGAAGAGATGATTTTTCTTTCATATCTTTTGTTTATTCTTTGATATATTTTGATAATCCCATCTTCAATTCTCTTTTCTGCTCTCTCATATAATCCCCGGCATCTCCTCCTTTCACCTTCATATTTTATCCTCTCTTCATCTTCTTTTTTTTATAATGCCGAGGATTCATTAGTTCAGCCTGCTCTAATGCTGACTGACCAAGCTGCCTTGATCCTGTGCGGTGAGTATTTGAATGTAATGGCCGCCTCATATCTAGCAGACAACATTTCAGGACATCCTCTGGATCTTACATATTTTTGTCCCCGCTTCTGTGATCTTCTCCGAGCCTTGATTGGGTGAGTAGGGTTCTGTTGGTGATATCCTGTTTAGGGCTGAACCCTGAGCATTAACTTACAGTCAGCACTTTGACTGCTTTTGAGTCACTCCTTTAACTGCTGCCCACTGCACAAAGCAGAGTCTCTGGCTAAGACTGAGGGCAGAACTACCCTATGTGGAGAAGCATAAATGTTTAGAAGGCAGTGTGACAACATGTCCATTTAGCAAAAGGACACTAATATATGTAATATGTTATGTTATGTTATATATGTTATTTTATTATATTATGTTATATATAATATATATGATATATATATAATATGTTATATATCATATATCATATATGATATATAATATATGTAATATATCATATATATATATAATATATGTAATATATGTAATATATATGTGTGTGTGTGTGTGTGTATATATATATATATATATATATGTATATATATTGGTCAAATTGCAAAAGTGTCGTTTGTGTTGGTGTTAGCTTAATTTTTTATACTGAGAACTAAGGCTATGGCTTTTTCTGAGTTTTTCTTGTGTAGACTAGGTATGCACTCCATTCTGAAATATTATCCCAGGTCATAAGACTACCATTTGAAGACAGTTTAAAAGGAATTTGAGAACTGCTTCAGATTTAGAAGCACTAACTTATATTTAAAAACTACTTCTCATTCAATTTATGGCACTTTTTATGTTGCTACATGTGTAATTTCTTTTAAAAATTTATTGTAATATGTGTGTGTATGTGTGTGCATGTGCGTGTGTGTATGTGTGCCACCATGCATGTGTGGGGAGGTTAGAGGATGACTAGGGAGTACAGTTTCACCTGTTCATAGGTTGCCAAGTGTGTGTAGAAGTCTTCAGCCTGCTGAAGCTTGTGGCTGCCTTCCCCATTCTCTTTTTTACTCTAGGAGACGTAGGCCACAGACTGGATCCTTCTGCATCCAGCTCCTTAATGTTGGGATTCTGGCACAAACCAGATTGCCGAGTTTATATTATCCTCTTTCCCTTGGAAGCAGAAGCTATGTGATTTATACTTTGAACATTAAAACTTAACACATACCTAACTATCATACAATCAGTCTGAAATGTCCAAAACAATCTCTGAAGGACAGTAGTTTTTATATCAAGTGTTTACTTTCTTCTGTATATAAAACATATTAGAGCTCAGTACTTAGTTCATCATTGTCGTCATCATCATTACTAATTTGGTTTTTTGAGACAGGATTTGTTTGTGTGACCCTTATTGTCCTGGAACCTGACCAGGCTGGCCTCAAACTTACAAGATGCACCTGCTTCTGCCTCTTGAGTGATGGGACTAAAGGTGTATTCTGTTATGCCCAGTAGTTCTGTATTTAAAACAATATTTTTCTTAGTGGAATACTTCATGTGTGTTGCACCACAGTTAACTAATCATAGGAAATGACTAACTCAAATTGAGTTTCCTGGTCTGTAAACATGTAGCATGTTTAGGCATTAATTATCTCCCTGCAGCGACTACTTAAGACTAAGTGTGTAACTGTCCAACTGAGCATTATGATTGTTGTGTTTTAAAAATATTCCAGCGAAAGATTTCAAGTGTAAAAGTAGGGAACATAATATATAAACAGAAGCAGGAAGAACTGTGTACCAAGCACCCTGTGCTCATACCAGCTTAAGTGCTTGTCAGCCCACAGCCTATTGTAGGTCCATGCTTTGTACTTTTTCTCCAGTAAGAACTCTGAAGATGATCTTGAAGAAAATCAGGTGCTTGATTTCATCTTCAAACTATATTTAAAAAATTCCTTTTGTTAAAAACTATAATTATGCCAGCTAAAAATTAAATAGCAACTTATTAATATCATTATTCTAACAATGCTTAGAACTACCAGATTTCTTGTTTTCCTCTTGCTTTCTTTTTTCCCCCATACTTTGTTTAAAATCAGTTTGAGAAATTTCAGTACATGCTGTTTTAATCTACAGATTGCTTCCTGCTCTTATTCCACATCATTCTTTTTTTTTTCCTCTTGAATTTCACTTCTTGAAGAAACTTTGTTTCCTTCTGTTTTTACCCTCTGGTGTTTCCTACCATATGAATTTTGCTTAATTCATTTCCATGGCATTTGTAACATTTTGTCAGTTTTTTTGCATTTTTAAAAAAGGTTCACATTTAATTTTATTTTTCCTAGTAGCACAATCCATAGATAGTGGTGTTTGTATAGCATTATTCCATGAGGCATCTGTTCTGTTACTTTTTCGTTCAAGGATTACCAGGTAGATTATGTGGACATGTAATTCATTAAGAATTGCAGTACCTCCATCATGATATGGAATATTTCTTACCAACCTTTATTTCTGTCGACACTGATGACCTCGGTGGTTGTTTAATTCTCCTTAACCTTTACGAAGAATGATAGGATTGTTGTCAGGCTTAGAAGAGATCACTGGGACAGAGTCAGGCAGTTCACCACAGGCAGTGCTCTGACCATGGCACAGTGGGAGAGGTGGGTGTCTCTGGGATCCTCCTAATGTAAGTGGGCCGCTCTCTGGTGCTTGAGGGTTCATCCTAAGAACATTTGTTAGTCTTGATGCATCTTATTGCCAGCATTGCTTTTTACAGAAAGATAAAATACTTACGGCTCTTTAAAGTGATAAAAGTATTTTGGCTGCTATTCTTAGGTTATTTTCCAGTAAGGATCCACTGTTAGTTTGCCATGCTGTGAATATACTGGAAGGAGTTTCTCTATATGTGGCTAGTCTAACTGAATGTAGTTTTCAGAATTATGTAAAATATTTGTACTGTTTGAAGGTCAGATATACAACAAGGTATTTTTAGACGTATACAGCTCTCACCCTGTGCCCTGTACCCCACTGCCTGACAGAGCCTGTCTGTCATTTCCTTTAAAAGGGGAACATTATAATTTTCTCTGACAGCTGTGCATATTTTAACAGTATGTAATTTTATTTAGTGAAAATAATTAGAGTAAATATGCTGATAGAAAAAGCTTATTCAAAATAAATAGAATTGATATTTTTTGGTGTAATGAATTCTTTTAATTCATAATTAATTCACAGTGGAAATTTAAGTGTCTTAATCTTTGGCATATTTAAATTTTTGCTTTCAATTAAAAAATTTTCTTTTTGATTTCAGTTATTTTTAAGAGAATTTTTGGATAAGAAATACATCAATGTTATTGCTAAAGAGTTTAAATTCAGCCTTAATCTGGCAAAGGGAAATGATTGTAAATACCAACATGTTTTCTAAATAGTGAAAATTCTGTCAGAGATTGCCATCCTCCCCTCTCTAAAGTAAGCATTCTTTAATAGCATGTACTAAGTAACGTTTGTGGCATAATGTATAGGTGAAGGCATTGTCACTTTGTGTGTGTGTGTGTGTGTGTGTGTGTGTATATATATATATGCACATATATATATATATGTGTGTGTGTGTGTGTGTGTGTGTGTGTGTGTGTGTGTGTGTGTTTTGTTTTTAGGTGGGTATTGAAAATTTTATTTTAAAAAAAATTTGGAGCTGGAGAGATGGCTCAGCAGTTCAGAGAACTGGCTGCTCTTCCATAGGACCTGGGTTCAATTCCCAGCACCCACATAGCAGCTCACACCTGTCATTCCAATTTCAGGTCATCTGACACCCTCACACAAACATATGTATAGGCAAAACACTGTTGTACATTAAAGAAAAACAAATTATTTAAAAAATTAAGACTTATTTACTTTTTATGTGTATGGATATTTTGCCTGTATTTATGTCTGCTGCATTTGCATGCCTGGTGTTCAGAGAAGCCAGGTGTCAGAATCCCCGAAGTTAGAGTTATATATGGTATGAATCACTTTGTGGGTGCTGGGAATCAGACCAGCATCTCTGGAAGAACAGTCAGTGAATGCCTTTAACTTCTGAGTCATCTCTCCAGCCCTCAAGTTCATTAAAACGAAAACCAAAACAACAACAACAAAACCCAAATACCTTTGAGTATTAAAATTTTATTTTTTTTAGACTCCTTATTGACAGTTATTATAATCAGTTGTTTTCTAGAAGTTTCTTGATTAGTCTGTTTCTTACCTCTCTGTCTGCTAAACCTCTTGGCAGAGATCTAGAAAATTGTAGCAAACCAGTTGTGCATTTTTTTTCTTGACTTTGAGTATTTGTGGGAAGTCTGGTGGGATTGCTTAAACCTATATACTCCATTGGCTTCTGTGTAGTCTTCATGTTCTTTCTGAATCATAAAAAGCATTCGGAAAATAATGATTTTTAATTTAATTTTAACACTAATTGTTTCTGGTCCCTAATTCACTGATTCCACTGTTTGCATTATGGGAGCAAGGAGGAAGAATGCTGTTTAATTTAGTTTGTATTTTGAATAAATACTGATTATTATTATTATTATTATTATTATTATTATTATTATTATTATGCCTGCTATTACTTTATTATACTTTGTGTAGGTATTCCCGAATTGATAAACTCTTGTTACAAAACACAGAATTTGAGCATACAAGATGGCTCTCTAGGTAAAGGTACTGCTGTTCAAACTTGAGTTTATCATCAGAACTTATGCAAAAGTGGAAGGAAAGTGTCCCTTCCACAGGATTGTCCTCTGACCCTGTGCATATGCACATCAGGTGTACACACGATAATAACAGACACACTCTTAAAACCCACTGAGTTCATAGCAGCTTGTTTTCACATACTTTCTTTATTATTAGATTCTTGGGGGCCTCTTGGCTTGTGAGAGATAGTTCATTACCATTACTTTAATACAAATCTTAAGGATTTCTTTGGAAGTCATCTACACGTATGCAAATAATTATCTTAGAAAGTATGAAGGAGAAAGTTCTATTACCAAAGAACCAATATGTATGTATATAATATACTTACTGTGGTCACCTTCTAGTTGTAACTGGAAGGAGAAACTCTGAGGGTATTTCCTTGTAATCAGGTTCTCCTGCTGGTCAGTTAGCTTGAATCCAAGTGCCTGACTGAAATGTCTGGCCTCACAAGTTCTCTGTCCCTGTCTCCTCAACAGCTGTATTGAAAACTTACACCATGTCACCATCTTCGGGCACCCTCCCAAAGGTACATTAGGTTCCTTGAAATGAGTGAAGGATCTTCTGTTCTTCTGTTACTGGGCAGAAACTGTAAAGGTTGGGCCCTTACCTCAACATTGGTACTTCAGATGCTTGTGTGGCTGCTCCTGTTAGTTAGGTAGATTGTGCCAGAGGATGTGGAGTTAGCCAAGAGGTTGCTACTATTTTTATGTGTTATTCCCTGGGGAGAAAGAGGATGGAGCTCTGAATTGGTTTTGTTTTGGAGAGTGAGATGTTGGCATGGGTTGTATTGGCACGACCACGTGATGCTTGAAGCCATATGGTCAGGTGGAGAGGTGCACTTCCATTTAGCATCGCTTTTCACACCCTTCCCCTCATCCTGCCCTTTATTTCTCTCTCCTCTGTTCTTTTTCTATTTTTCCCTTTTAGCTACTAAATGGATTAATATTTAGTAATTTGGCGTGTTTATACCAGTCCTTGGTTATATTATAATTTTAATAAGGCTTGGGTCTCTTGTCAAGATAACAGTCAATTGAAATTCCTAGAGAATAGCTTCCAGCTTACTATAGAAAGAATCAGGTGGGAGGAAGACAGGCTAGACTTGTGATAACGCCACTTTTAGGGCTGTTTTGGTTGTTGAACTATATATAATTTCTTAGGTTGGCATTAAATTTCCATAAACTTTGATTCTGGGCCCCATTTGTCTGGGTACCCTCTGCCATGTAATGTATTAAAATGTACTTGGGGATTGACAAGGTGAGTCAGAGGTAAAGGGCACTGTCTGCTCTTGCAGAGGATCTGGATTTGATTCATAGCAACTACATAGCAGCTCATAACTGTCTGTAACTCCAGTTTTAGGGAATCTGACACCCTCATCTGATCTCTGTGAACATGATGCCCTTGAAGACAAAACACCCAATAAAATAAATAAATAAATAAATAATTAAAGAGTGTACTTGGTTTTTATAGTTCTGAGAGTAGTTTATTCCATCTAGTAACTCAAATCAGAGCCCAAGGTACTTCATCTGGGAATTCTGACAGCTTGTTACCTGCCGATCAAAAATAGCTGTTTTCACCTGGCCCTGCTTCGTACATGCCAGGATGTTCCAGGGCTGACTGAAATGACATATGCAGTGCATTTGTGAACAGTGCTGCTTAGTTACAATCAGCTACGGTCAGACTGACTTGAGAGATGATCTCTTTGAGAATTTTATATTAAAAGATACATGCTAATTTTGTAGAAATACATAGTTTCTAGTATCAGCTGTAGGTGTGAACTTCAAATTGTGAACATAAGTATGTTTTGATAGACATAAAGCTTCAGAAGATGAATTATTTCTATTTGCTATGTTTTTTTATTTTATTTCTTGATAGTGAGACCTTTGTAGAATTTTTTTTTCTTTCTTTTCTTATTATTCTTGAACCTTTTTTATAGTCCAGTAAAAAAGGTTATTCCCCCCTTGGTCCATGCTCCAACAGTTTCTCATCCCATTCCTCCTCCCCCTTCTCCAAGAGGATGTCCCCATCCCACCTCCGCTCCACCAGACCTCCCTACTCCCTGGAGCCTCAAGTCTCTTGAGGGGTTAGCTGCATCTTCTCTCATTCTCTCACTGAGGCCAGATCAGGCAGTCCTCTGTTGTATATGTGTTTCGTGTCTCATATCAGCTGCTGTATGCTGCCTGGTTGACTGCTCAGTGTCTGATAGATCTGGGGGTTCAGGTTAATTAAGACTGCAGGTCTTCCTATGGGGTCACTCTACTCCTCAGCTTCTTCCAGCCTTTCCCTAATTCAACCATAGGGGTCCCGGCTTCTGTCCATTGGTTGGGTGTAAGTATCTGCATCTGACTCTTTGAGATGCTTTTTGGGCCTCTCAGAGGGCAGCCATGCTAGGTTTCTGTGTGTATGCACACCACAGCATCAGCAGTAGTGTCAGGTCTTGTGGCCTCCCCTTGAGCTGGATCCCAATTTGGGCCTGTAACTGGACCTCCTTTCCCCCAGTCTCTTCTCCCTTATTGTCTCTGCAGTTGTTTCAGACAGGAACAGTTGTGGGTCAGGTTTTGACTGTGGGATGGCAACCCCATCCCTCCACTTGATGCCCTGTCTTCTACTGTAGGTGGACTCTACAAGTGCCCTCTCCTCATTGTAGGGCATTTCATCTAAGGCCCTCCCTTTGTCTCCTGGGTTTCTCTCACCTCCCAGGCCTCTGGTAGATTCTAGAGGGTCTCCCCATCTCCTACCTCCTGAGGTTACCTGTTTTCATTCTTTCTTCTGGCTCTTGGAGCTTCATTCCTGTTCCCCCCACCCAATACCTGATCATGTTCCCCTCTTTCCCTCCCTGTTCCCTTTCCAATCCAGGCCCCTCCCTTCCTGCGATTGCTTTCTTTTCCCTCCAAGGCATCCTCACTTGGATCCTTCGGCTGTTATCCTTCTTGAGTTTTGTAGATTGTCCTGGGTATTCTGTACTTTTTTGGCTAATACCTACTTATTAGTGAGTACATACCATGCATGGCCTTTTAGGTCTGAGTTACCTCACTCAGGATGATGTTTTGTAGTTCCATCCATTTGCTTGCAAAACTCATGATGTCTTCATTCTTAATAGGTGAATAGTATTCCATTGTCTAAATGAACTACATTTTCTGTATCCGTTCTTCTGTTGTGGGACATCTGGGTTTTCTCCAGCTTCTGGCTATCACAAATAAGGTTGCTATGAACACAGTGGAGCATGGGACACCTGAGCATTCAGTGATGGTGCATGCCTTTAATCCCAGTATTTCAGAGGTGGAAACAGGTAGTTCTTTGTGCTTTTTAGTCAAGCCTGCCTGGTCTACAGAGTGAGTTCCAGACAGTAAGAACTATACAGACAAACCCTGTCTTGAACAACTTTTTTTTGACCATCTCATGCATGTATATAGAACTTTTAGTCTTTAAAAAAAAAAAAAAAAAAACTTGTTCCACGTTTCATCTTTTTTTGCCCAGTAACAACTTCTTAACAACCTGTCTCTACCTTCAAGCTTTTTTTCTGTGTGTGCCCCACTTAGTTTAATTAGAGTTGCTTGCAGAAATGTGGGTTGGAGTTTATTTAATACTGGAGTATGAATAAAGTATCAGGCTACTCTACTGAAGAAAAGGACAGTTTCTCTTCTAGTAAGCGTTATCTGTCAATAGGTCCTGGGGGGTAGGGTCTCAGGGGTTTCTTCCCCATGTATGATAAAGTATTTAGAGGTTCCGTCTCATGCATGTCACCACAGCTGCAGTAAAGGCATGAGTGCTATGGTTGTGTCATGTTTAGAACATATTTTTGTTACAGGGTTCTGCCATCCTCATGGTTATCACATTGTTCCCTCTTCCATGATGTATGTACCCTGAAACTTTGGGACCAAACACCTATTCTTGGCATTTTGGCCAGTTAGAGTTTTCTGTATTAACTGTTATCCACTGCAGTATTAGGTGTGTGACCTTGAAAATTGAAACAAATCCTTATGTCTTAATTTCTTTAGTGTGTGTGTGTGTGTGTGTGTGTGTGTGTGTGTGTGTGTGTGTGTGTGTTTCTTTCTTTCTGAATCAAGGTCTCATATAGCCCAGTTTTTCCTTGAACTCACTGTAGCCGAGGATGATGAACTTCCTGATCTTCCTGCTTTCACCACTGGAGTGCTGGATTCCAGGGTGTAACACTTCGCCTGGTTGTACACTGTGCTGAGGACTGTATCCAGAATTTCCTGTGTGCTGGGAAAAAAAATTTACCAATGGGGCTACATACATCTCCAGCTGCTCTTTACCTACTACTAACATAGAAATGATAATAATGATTGAATTAAAGTTAGCCAATGGGGCATGGGCTCATTTGTTCCTCACAGTAACACATAACCTGGGTGAGGAAATGAAAGCATGTAATGATTACACAGCTAATCAATACTACCCTTGAAATTTAACTCCAGAGCCCACGAGACGTTCTGTACCAGTCAGTGTACATCTCTACTTCACTATTTTCTAAGTTATTCCAAGGAATAAATTAAGTAGTATGTACAGTGCTTTGCACAGTTTTGATTTTCAGAACCTTTTAGAGTTTAGAATTGTATATGATGTTTTCTGGATCTAGATTTAGGAAGATTTATAACTATATAACGGGCTAAAGTATGAACCATCTACAAATGCTGTGAGTCTGCAGCTTAGGTACTTGAAGCTTGAGAAGCCTTGTGGAGAGGTTTCCAGCTTTGAGTTGTGAGTGATTCGAGGATAAACCAGCATGGATATTTTAGTGTTGATTTGTTAAGTTAGCAAAGAAAATGGTAATATATGAAGGATTACTTAATGTAATGTGGATTTCTTTAGTTTTTGGCACCCTTTTTAATTTGATACTTGTCTGAGTTTGTGAAGATTTTTGACATAGTCAGAATTATCCTAAATTTCATCATCCTTGATCATTTTAGGAAATTATTACAACTGTTTAACTAGATTAACTAGCATTAGATAAAATTTTTTAGTGAAAAAAATCCTTTTTTTTTGATAATACACTGTTCTGATGTTTCAATAAGGAAGTTTTAATTTGAAACTAGTAGATAGTTGTTAGAGATTAACACTCAAACAAATGATTTCTTGACTTAACTGGACATGCTTAATTTTGTTACTCTGTAGGATTTTAAATTTTTCCCTGGTCTGTAGACACAATTCTGAACAAACAGCACTTGCCTAGCATGTAAGAAGCTCAGGTTCCAGGGTTAGATCCTTGGCATTGCAGAATATGACCAAGGCATGCACACATACACATGATGAAATTGCAAAAGAATACATAACAAAACAAGCCAGCATACCCAAACAAATCAAACTAAAACAAAATTTCTCTCCTTAATTAAGAAAAACATTGTAGACTTCTTATGTGTAAGAAGTATTATTAATTCACTGTGCTTCCTTACAAGGTTGTGCTTTGCTACTTAGAATATCAGCACCTTGAACTGTGCTAAACTACATGCGAAAGAGTCAATGACTGGTGAATGACTACATAAAACCCTTTCATTCATAACCGACAATATGTATTGTCTGTGGAATAGTTGTTTGGCATCAATTTTGTTTAGTATAGCATCTTGTAATTGTTTCTTTCTCTTTCTTTTCTTTCTTTCTTCCTTTCTTTCTTTCTTTCTTTCTTTCTTTCTTTCTTTCTTTCTTTCTTTCTTTCTTCCAGTTCAGTGTCTTAGACAGTTTTCTCTGTTCTTCTTGGTAACAGGAGTCAGACAGATACCACCTTTGTATACATCATAATGCATAGCAGATTTATATTGAATATCTTTATTTATTCATTAAGACTTAAATTGCTGAAATCCAGTTTGCCTTTAACAAAGGAATACTTTGCTGTATAAAACAGTGTGTTTCTCTATAACTAGGTTTTTTTTGTTTTGTTTTGTTTAAAAGATGGAGATTTTGGACATACTTTGTTAAACTTGTAGCTAGCTGTGGTGGTGGAAATTGGAGTTTTCTCAAGTATATTTTCTTGAGTTTCGGTGTAGTAATTGCCTACAATAAAAATGTAATTTTCAGTAAAATAATGTACATTGAAATTTTAATTAAAAATGTTTATGTTATAGTTGAGATTTAATTTTAAAGTATTATAAATAATACCTTTGTAAACTAGTTAGTTATCCTAATACTTTTCTGAATGCTTTTACAAATATAAATATTCAATTACATTATAAATACTTTATTTCTTATGCAGGTTTTAATTCAGTAATTTGCATAACTGTCTCTTACTGCAACTTTGTATTACCACTTCTTCCCTCAGCATTTATTGATGATCTCTCTTAATTTCTTAAGTACTATTTCTTGGAAATGAATGTCCAAGGATATATTACATTTCTAAAAGTAAACACTTTAATGCTTATTAAAATATATCGTAAATATATAAAATGAAAACTTTTAAATCATTGGTGTTTAAAAGGAGAAATTAAAAACTACTAAAGTTTTTTTTTCTGATTTCTATGGAGAATTCTTTCTTTTGTTTTTATTTACGTTCCCCCCTTTGTTCCTTTGCTTTATTTCAGGCCAGTCTGTCCATATGGGGATGGGGAAGCCTTGGCGTTGTCCTTTTTCTAATAACCTTTGGACCCTTTGTAGTATTTTATTTGGCATTTTATATCCTCTGCTTTGTGGGAGGGTAAGTATGTGCGATGAAAGTTTTATAACTTTATGTGATTTTGTTAAAGTAGAAACAAATTGACTATGAGAATTAGGAGTATGATTTATTTGTGAATGTTATTTTTCAAATTTTATTTACCCAAGTTTATAAAAAAAATTCAAGTAAAATTAAGATACCTTTTTGTATGTGATGGTTATTTTTTGAAATGAAGTTTTAATTGCTAAATATGAAAGTGTCTTTTGTAATATAAAAATTAATATTCTTGGTTTAAAGTTAGAATTTTATTACCTATTAGGAAACTATGATTAGCTGAGATAACACACCTAGTTTTACATTAAAGGAGATACTATTGCATTGATTAGATGTCAAATAATCATGTGTCTTCAGATAAATGTTAATACTTTGGTCCAGACAGTTCAGGTAAATATTTGCTTATATAGTATTCTCTTTATAGTTACTTAATTTATAGTATTGTAATTTCCTTTATGTTATAAACGTTTACAAAGAAGGTTCTAGTCAAACTGTATTATAGCTTTGTGCACATAACAGTTGGTATTAGGCATAGTATTATAAGGAAAGTCTAGATGGTGGAATGACTGAAACTGTCCAGTGTAGCTTGGCTAGAATGAGTCTTGTTGACTTGTGCTTATGTTTATCAAGTCCATTTTATGTAATTAGTATACAATGTACACTTCCTAATACTTTTTGAAAATATTTTTGAAACCTCCATTTAGATGCATTTTTGAACGTAGAGTTTCAGGTGGCTTTAGCTGATTGAGCGCATAAACTAGGATGTAGATGGTGAGACATGGAAGGTATGGTTTCTGTAGATATCTACTGCCCATCCTCTCCTTGAGGTGGACTTGCAATGTGTATATATGTGTATATTGACAGTGTGGGTGGCCATTTTCTAGGGAGCATACCATTGCTTACTAAGCAGTTCTGCCATAAAACTATATTTCTGTTAGATTCAGTTCTTTTTTTTAGTAATTACCTAGATGCCGTATCTTAAACAGAAATATTTAAATCTATTTCAGCCACAAGAGTCAGGTGACACAGAGTTCAGAATATCTTTAATGAAAACATTGGTACAGGATGTCTGAAAACAAGTATTTCCGGTCCAAAGCCAGAAGAGATCTTTAACTACACTGAGTTGCACGGTTGCACTTCACACCACAGGGTCAAGGCTGCTTTTACTCACTGGAAAGATTATTTTTCATAAAGAGATGCTTTACTAAACTTTAACAGTCTGAAAGGTAGAGATTCTGCTAATTTCATAATTAAAATAAACCCTTTTTCAAGATCGAAGGAAAAGTATTTAAAAATATTGCCCACTACTTTGGAATGAGAGGAAATTGTAGCTTTAGAGACAAGGTGAGAAATCTAAGACAGTAAGCAGGAAATTCATTCATATTCTCTCCCTCCCTCTCTCTCTCTCTCTCTCTCTCTCTCTCTCTCCATCCTCTATCCCTCCCTCTCTTCCTTCTGTCTTATCTCTTCCCTCTCTTCCCTTCTCTCTCCTTTCTCTCTCTCTGAGACAGGGTTTCTCTGTAGCCCTGCTTGTCCTGGAACTCAAGCAGACTGGCCTCGAACTCAGAGATCTGCCTGTCTCTGCCTCTGGAATGCTAGAATAAATCTGTGTGCCACCACTGCCCCATTTGAGAAGAATTTCTTTCTCAACATTAAATTACATACAGAATTTGATAAATGGAAGAGTTACTAGAAGTTTTATTGACCTTTTTTTGATTTTGCTAGTTTATCAAGGAATAATTTTCAAAAATGGTTTGGATACTTAGAATTCTATAAAGGTTTTAGATAAAGATAGATTATTGGAAGGTGTGGTGAAGTTAGTAAAACTTTTAAAAATAATGTTTATAGTTATAAGATGGAGTGTGAGATTCCAAACTAATGCTATACTGTGAATCAGTGTGATTCTGTACTAGCCCACTGACCATATTGGGGCTCCCTGACATAACAAGGGTCTTTTGTTTCCCCTGTCACCCAGTTGAAGAGAATTACCTAATCAGACATTCTCTGAATGCTTCCTTATGGCCAACAAGGTCATTCTCTTTTTGTGACCTTGATTATGTGGGCTGATTGTCCCTTCAGTGAAACTTTGTATCATTTAATGTATTGTAAATTTGAATAACAAAATAGATTTTTTGAGAGTCAAGTGATGATATTTCATAAATTCAAAGTCATTTGCTAGTTTAGCTTTGCTTTTTCTTAAAATTTTAAAGATGTGTTGCTATTTAGTTAAAGTGCACATTTGAAAGGAATATACTTTCCTGTGAACAACCCATCTTGTTCTTTGATAAAAGAGCTTAAGTTTTAAAGTGTTCTGTAGTGTATTCATCTAAAATGATGATGATATAGGCATTTTTTTTCTTTCAGTTAAAGCTAATCATTTACTTGCAGTCTTAGAAAAACACTTTGATAGGGTGGTTCATGTTAAATCATGGGACAATGTCAGCATTACAGTATTATTTCAGGGCATTTGCTGTATTTACTGCGTAGGTTATTTTTTTATTCATTTACCTGTTTTTGTTTTGTTTTGTTTTTTGTTTTTGTTCCCCCCCCCCCCCTCCAGACATGGTTTCTCTTTGTAGCCTTGGCTATCCTGGAATTTACTTGTAGATCAGGCTGGTCTTAAACCTGCTTCAAGTGCTTGGGATTAAAGGCATGCACCACCATGCCCAGCTAGATGGATTATTTAATAATTTGTAGCCCCTAGATTTTGATTGTGAGTCAAACACTTAGTGCTTCAGCCATCCTCTAGTCAATTGTAGCTTCTAGTTGTATTTAAGCATCAGCTAAAAGAATTAACTAGTTGTTTATAATTACAAGTGTTCTTTGAACTTGCTTTCTTACTGTTGCGTCATAGGCTAAGATTAGTGTTTTATCTGTCATGATCTTAAGAGTACAAGTTTAAATAATTACTTTATTTATTTTTAATTGCTCCTAATTATCAAATTAAACTGATACATAGGACCAAAACACAAGGGTATATCATCTACAGACGGTATATATCACAAATTCTGAAGACAAACACACACACACAGAGAGAGAGAGAGAGAGAGAGAGAGAGAGAGAGAGAGAGAGAGAGAGATTTATGTATTATATATAGTTTTAGGTAAATAAATAATAATATGATCCCTTATGACTTTCGTATACATCATCAGTGTTATTTTAACCTTTCCTCTTTCCTCCTTTGTTGGCCTTCCTCACCTTCCCCCTTGTTTTGCTTTGGTTTTGGTCTTTTGACACAGGGTCTCTCTACATTACCCTGGCTGTCCTCAAACGCACAGAGATCTCTTGCTCTTCTCTTTTCTGAGTGCTAGGATTAAAGGCATACTCCATTATTTTTTGGACTGAAGTTTTTAAAAATAAAAGTTATTTGAGTAAAACTTTGGAAAACACTTTGTAAAGAATACATCTAGCTCTTCTAGTTTCAGAGCCTAACAAAGAAATCTGTCAGTCTAAATTTTCAAAATTTCAAGACTTAAGTTTTAAGAAATGCTAAGCCATAAAGCCTGAGAAGTATATTTAGTAATAAATATGATAAAGTATAGAAATACTTTGTTTTTTAATCTATAATTACTTTTTCCCCCCATAGGGGTTTAGTGGTTACTCTTCTGTATGGGAAAACTAACTCAGAAAAATACCTAGAGCAGTGTGAACACTCATTTCTTCCTCCAACATCATCTGGGGTTCCTAAGGTAGGTCATGGAATGGAATGCAAAGCCCACAGTACACTTGTTTGCAATGATCAGTGTAGCCGTCTGGATGGCCAAACAAGGCTGTCAGTCACAAGTGTGTGTATATATTAATGGGAGCCGCTTGATCTTACTGAGAACTTACTGAGACCTTAAACATCATCCTGAAAACTTTCTTAGTAGTATATGTAAACAAATGGGAATGCAAATGCAAGGAAAAGATAGAAATTTGTTAGCTTACTTTTTTTTTCCTGTTTTAATATGAAACTCATTTATAGAATTTGTAATAATGCCAATGACTGTTTGGTTTGAGTGAAATAAATTGAATAGGAATCACAGAAAAATGTACATTTTTTGTTTAATTACTTTGAAAAGTGTAGTTTGCAGTTAAGCTATCATTCTGGATAGTGGTATTTTTCTATTAAAGTATCAGGTTTTATAAATGAAGTAGATATTGGGTTCTGTGGGTATATAGATTTCATAGTTGCTATACCTTCAAGTTTTGTGTGATTTGAGTTTCATTTTATGTAGACACACAAATGATTTGAAATTGATACCAATAATTTAACCTTACAGTCACATTAATACTAAAATGTAGATGAATAAATAATGTACAGTATTAGATTATATTATAGAAATGAAAGGATCCCACAACATTCTGTTTTACGTTCATCAGCTGATGTTTCATTTATACATTTTACAACTGTTTCTTCATACTGTTTATTGTAATTATTAGTGCATATTAATTATACACATTAGTGAGTTCAGAATAAACATGGTTTGATCACATCCGCCCTTTAGCCTGTTTTCTTCGTCTTTCCCTCTTCCCCAGTTCCGTCCTTATCCTCATAGTTCGTCAATACTCTCAGGTTGTCTGTTGCTTTCTAGGTATGAGAGAAACCACAAAACCTTTGTTGTTTGGCTTATTTTGTTTAATACATTGTGTTCAAGATATGTCCATTTTTCTGCAAGTGTCCTGATTTCATTCTTTATGGCATAGTAATACTTGAATGCATCCCTATTCTGACTTATTCATCTTTGGGACGACTCTGTCTTAGATCTTGTGAGTAGTGCTGCAGTAAACATGGCTGTACACCTATCTCTGAATACTGACTTCACTCTCCAAAGATGAGTACTTTGGGATGCTACAGCTGGATGTAATACTTAAAATTTTCTTAATTATCTGAACTTGTTGTTTTCTGTTCCTTTAGAAATGTTATCACTATCTATCCTTTGATTTTGTTTCCAATACTCTATGGAATCAGGCCTTGGCTTTCTAAGCTGTCTATAGTTTTCATTCAGTTAGATGGTTCTTAACAAAGAATAGGAAACATTTTAAGAATTAAGATTTTACACGGTGATAAAGTCAAGATATTTATATTTTTATAATCAATTTTATAAGTTTTAACTTGTTTAAATATGTGATTTGTAAATATAGTCTATGAAAAAAAAATCCTTATTGGTTATAGTATACTTAACAATGCATTTTAAATATAGTTGTGAATTCCTTAACAATAAGTTTGCATTCGAAGCAGTACATTATTAAGGGATTTTATTAGTATGAATATCATAGAATGTGCAGAAGCAAACCTAATGCCTACTTAGGGTATGTGATCTTCTTCTGGACAGCATACTGCTTAGTATGTTTCTATACTAAATACTCTGATCACCCTAGTGTAATGGTAAGTATTGTCATTATATAAACTGAAAAGAAGCAGAGAAATTGTGGTCTAACCTTTTTGTGGTGAGACACTCCTTTAATTGCTTTTAACCTCAGCATTTGGGAGGCAGGGTGGATATTTGTGTTTGAGGACAGTTTGATCTACGTGGTGAGTTCTAGACTAGGCAGGATTGTATAGTGAGATCCTATCTCAAACAAAACAACACAACAAAGCAAAAAAGCAAGCAAGAAAGAAAAGTGTTTTAATAAAACAATGTAAGTGTTAGGGTTTTTGCTTTCAAGGTTTTAAGAGAGCTTGTAGAAGTCTATAAAAACTGCTAAACCTTAGGCTGTAAATTGTTTCTCCTGTGTGTGTGTGTGTGTATGTTTCACTTTCATGTCATTTGTAGTTTCCTTTTCTTTTGCTTCTTCACTGGTGATAGGAATTTCTCAGTTGCTTGGCCCATAGTTGCTGAAGTGTTATTTGGTGTATGACTATATGCTGATCCTTAGATTTATTTGAGAGACTCCTAGTTCATTTTTCCATATGCCCAGCATAATTATGACTGCTAAAAAGTAGAGAACTATGTTTTCCTTGTTGTTTAAAATTGTCTGTCATTAAAATCAACTTTAGAATAAATTAGATTGTATGCTCTTGGTAGCTAGAAAAGGAAGGAAAACTTACAGTATCAGTAAAGATAGTAAAAGGACAAATCATAAGTATTAATTGCATAGCTTGAAGGTTTGGTTGAACAGTGGCAATTACTATTCTTTTCTGTTTCCACATCTTTTTGTTTTAAATCACCTTTGCTAATGTAACAAAAAAAAAAAAAATAGCGTTTTCCCCCTGGATATCTAATTCTATTGCTCCGAGAAATCAAATTTGGCTTATACTTATTTTATTAAATTATTTAATGGCTGGAAAATACGGGAAGGTATTAATAACCAATCAATTTGATGCAAATTGGAGAGATCTGAAATCAAGGAGATATTCAGTAACGGATCACGGTTTCCCTTAAGTGCTTAGAAGAAATGAAACGAGAAGCCAGGACTATTAAGATTGACAGAAGATTGACGGGTGCCAATATAATTGATGAGCCTCTCCAGCAAGTGAGTTTCAGTATGTGGGATTTCAATTCCATCTATTGTATTTGATGTATGTTTCTTTTGCAGATGGTAAGGTACACCTTCTAGGTATTTAAGCAATGTCTTGAAATTATATGATAATGCTATTTCTGAATTGTGTACTTAATAATTCTACTTACTAGGTACCTATAATGAGGTAGTTTATTTAACAAGATAGCTGTTATGGGTTAGCTCTAGATTAGAAAAAAGTTTGCTGCCATCTAATAATATTCTAGTAATTTTATAATTTAAAATATTAATGTGCTAGTCTTGTTGAGCAATCCCATTGGTTAGATAAATTAGACTTTTTCAGTTATTTATATTTCTTAAAATTGCATATCTCTTATTTGGTTAAAAATGTTAATTAGAATTAGATAATGATATCCCCTTCACAGATATTTTTGATAATGTTTTGATTATGTAATTATTTTAAATAATCTATACTTTATACTTTTAATATTTTATAAATGAACCCACCATTAACTTACATGACTTGTAGAAATCATAATCTTGATGTTATAGACTAATGGCACTGGCTACATTAAAGATATTCATAGAATTAAGTTAGTTTTTGTAGTTAGATTTTATAATGGATCTGATGAGGGCATCTTCGAAACATTTGTTTCTATTAATGCCTGTTAGCGTTATTTACATCTCATCCTGTTGAACTGAGTTGAACTCTTCAGCATATTACAGTAGGTCGTCTTAGATGATATTCTAGTTTGCTTAAAAATTAGAAGTGAATGAGTTGGGTTTTCAAAACATTTTTTATGATGGCTTTTAATATAAAGTTAAATAAATTTCTATAAAGATAGGAATTGATTATCACAATTTAAGATGTGTAGAAGAAGAATACAAGTCTTAGTTTTTGTTGGTTTTGCTCCTGTTAGTTTTTCAATCCTAACAAGCTGTTTTCCTTTAATGTTTTGCGGTAGGTTATCCAGTTTTCCTTGAGGGATTATGTCCAGTACTGGTATTACACGTTAAGTGATGATGAGTCATTTCTTCTGGAAATTAGGCAAACTCTGCAGAATGCACTCATTCAGTTTGCTACTAGGTAAGTTGCTGCTTATAGTATATAGAAAAAATTCAGATAATGTCATATTACAGCAGGAAAACAACTTCTAAATGAAAGGGAATTTTTAATTAGCAGAAAAGTAGACTTATTATGGAATATAATGATCACATTATTTACATGAATAATTTTCCATTTCTCTTGGGCATCTATCTAAAATATATTTAGTACCTCAGTTTTGTTTAGTATCTTGAGTAAATGCAAATTTCTTTGAATTGTTTGCATTGTGTTCCTTATTATTAGCAGTATGCGAAACTTCATATTTCCTCTCTTTGTTAACAGCTGTATGTCCATCAATTTTGATTGTAGCTACCTAGTAGGAGTGAGATTTCATTTCATTTTGGTTTTGCCTTGCATTTCTCTGAAAGCTGACATTGGGCATCCTCTCATATGCTTACTAGTCATTGTATATCAACACTAAGGAGGTGTCTAAGCTTATCCTTGGTCTGTTTTAAACTAAGGTTACTTGTGCTTTATTTTTGGCCATACTTTCCCATGGGACATGCTAGAGCACATCTATAATCCCAGTAGTCAGGAGGCAGAGGCAGAGAGATCTCTGAGTTCAAGGCCAATCTGGTCTACCTAGCAAGTTCCAGCACTGCAGAAGAGCCAGGTAGACCTACAGAGCCTGTCTCCATTTGGATAGTTAATGCTCACTTGTCTCTGTACTTCTCTTCATTCTTTGTTGTCTTCTGGTAGAATTACCTGGCTATGATAAAGGTGAAAGGCATTCAGTAAAATGCTTTTTATATGTCTCATTAGAAAGGGAAGTTTACTTATCTAGGAATAGACACCATTGTCATCATTTAAATTTTTTTTAAAATTATTGTTTTATATTTATGGGTATTCTGCCTGCATTTATGTATGTGTACCATGTGCTTGATGCCCAGCAAGGCTAAAAAAGAGTGTCAAGTCTGTTTAAAACTGGGATTCCAGTCCATTGGGCTCTGCTGTGTAGGTGCTAGGAATTGAACTTTGGTCCTCCAAAAGAGCAGTCAGTGCTCTGAATTGCTGAGCTGTCTCTCTAGCTCTATCATTAGGTCTTTTAAGAAACATTAAATATATATGAAATATATATCAAAGAAGTATATGCTGTATCATTTTACCTACTTTTGTAAATATACATGACAATGACATAAGTACAGCAACTACTAGCAGTGATTTTTGGGTTTTTAGTTTATGACTAAGTATAGTTAATTCCAGAATTTTAAAGAAAAAATGCATTTTATAAATTGTGTATTTTGCTTTATAGCCACAGATTAGATAGGCAATAAAAAACATACAATAATCAGTAATAAAGATATCTAAGATGACGACTTTTTATGTTCTCTTATCCTCTTGTAAAATTAAAAACAAAGTTGTGGCTGGCCTGATCTTGGCATGTCCTGTATGTGCAGTTCCTGGGGTTCTGTGACAGTGTGTGCTGCTACTTTGTCATGCCTGGCAATAGTGTTGCTACAGACTTTCCCTTTCTTCTCGATCTTGGGATTGTTCTGCTTCCTCTTTGATGTTCCCCAAGCTTTGGAACAAGAGGGTGTGAGACAGATGTCTCATTTAGGTTGCATTTTTATTTAGTGTACGAGCATGTGTACACGTGTGCATGTTTGTGTGTGTGTGTGTGTGTGTGTGTGTGTGTGTGTGTGTGTGACAGAGATTGAATTCAAGTCTAGTCTTGGCAAAAGGTGCTTTTATCTACCAGGCCACTTGGTCCCAGGGTGGTTTCAGACTCCCTGTGTAATTGAGGATGATGCTGACCTTTGACCCCCTCGTCTTTACCACTCAAGTGCTGGTGCAGCAGGAGTGTGCCACCACACTTGACCCTCTTTGAAAAGAAATTCATTTGCTTCCAGTATTGATTGGTAAGTGTTCTTAAAACTAATATGCAATATTTTGCCTTGTATGTGATAAAATGGTGAATATTCAGAAATTTTATTTTTATTGAATTTTCATTTGTGAATATATATGTTGACACTGAATGTTTTGCTTTACAAGTAAATTTTAGTAAAACTGTTGTTTATTGAAATGATTAACATCCTGAGTTCAGTTTTCTATACTTCCTACCACGGACTTGATATATATTTTAACCTAAGGTTTCATTTATTGCTTTTATTAGAACTTGATTAAGGCTTTCCACTCTTGCTCTTTATATCAGTCCCTAAAAGGGTGCTGCTGCTTTGTGTGTGTTCATCTAAGGATTGTGCTCATTGTATGTGGAAAACCTAGAACCTTGGCATCTATGCAATTTGGAACCCAGCATAGAACTGGGTTCCTTATCTGATGTTACGGTGCATTAAATAGCCATTTTGATCAACAGGTCTATTGTTAGGTTGACATGATTATACTAACAAAACTATAAGTATTCTTAGAGAAGACAGATTCAGAGATGTTCTCTCTTAGAGAAGACAGATTCAGAGATGTTCTCTGATATGCATAATTTTGTAGCTAATGGACTGATGAGTTTTAGTAAAAGATATATGTGCCAGTCTAATACTTTTCCAGGAATACTTAGTTGTGGTGGTGTTTTATGTTACTATAAGGAGCTATACACTGCCTGGAGTTGATGGAACAAGCAAAGTGATTGATCATTGCAATCTCAGCCCACAGAGTAGTGACATTCGTTGCCTTTTAAAGGCATGTAACTTGGGAACAAAAAGCTTCTCAGTATGTGTGCTGTTTAAACCTCCAAGAAGAAAGAGCCAAGTATTCATGGGTTACATGTGCCCATTCTTCAGGCACCTGTTAACAGTGTTTTGGCTCAGAGAGAGTGATCACTAAGTCATTATGTATTTTGGACCAGTGCTGAGCGTGTTACTTAGGCACTGAGGGATCCAACTGTAAGTAAAGTAGAGAGACATTAAAAGAAAATTTGCTTTCCTGAGATTTTTTTGTTTGTTTTAACAATGAAAATATCTACTTCTGAGTTGTACAATAAGCAGTGTAAAGTGTGGTGATAGGAGAACTTTAACTAGAGAACCTGACCTACTCGGAGGCAGTAGTGATGTGGGCAAGAGTCGGCGAAGCGGACCATAGAAGGACTGCCATTTCAGGTAGCTCTGTGCGAAGCAGAAACTGGACTTCTGAAGTCTACGTGGGAGAGCAAGGGAAATGTGTGGAGAGTGGAGAGGGGCTTGTTTGTTCAGTGGCACCTAGACACATTTGAAGAGTTAGTCCATTTAAGCTTGAGAATTGCAGCAAAAGCCTTCCAGTCCACAAAGCTGACACGAGGAAAACTGAACAAGTGAAGATTAGCAAGGGTTTAGGTATGCAAGATTGGAGAGAATATATTTATGTGTGACCATAACAGTAAAGGGTATGTGTTGGAGAGCTTGTAAAGCTTTCATTTTGTATTATTTTTGTGTATATCTGTATTTAAAAAGTTGAGAGACCTAGAAACAGGGATGTGCTGAGGAATAAGACTGTTAGACTAGACAGAGATGAGGGCACACAGAGCTTAGGATTGAAGAGAACAATGTGTAATGTTTTGGCCTTGTGCTAATGAAAAATACAATCACCTTGTTTCAAGGGTAGCTAATTTTCTTGTTTCTGCAATCATTTTGTCAAAGCATATAAGCTGCTGGGGGCATATGTACTTGTTTCTTTAGGTTAGGCCCTATTATTTTCCTTTTTACTTTTTTGGTGACATATGCTCTTAAGTTTAAGGATTATTACCTCATAAATAATGAGAAGGTGGAAGTATTAGTTGTCAGACTCCTTGTGCAATAACCCACATGCTTTAACTACAGTAGGTATCATTGGGAGTAGTATTGTAAACAGCACGAACAAAGAGACAAGCATTGGTTATAACTTTTTTTTTTTAAGATTTTTTAAGGTTTGTTTTTTATTTATTTATTTTTATTTTATGTATGTGAGTACACTGTAGCTGTCTTCAGATACACCAGAAGAGGGCATCAGATCTCATTATGGATGAGCCACCATGTGGTTGCTGGGAATTGAACTCAGGACCTCTGGAAGAACAGTCAGTGCTCTTAACCACTGAGCCCTGACTCTCTCCAGCCCTGGTTATAAATTTAGAGCGATTGATCTTAAGAGTCTCATAGGAAGCTGTGTTGAGAATGTGTACTTGAGTGATTTCTATTCATATTCATCTCATTTCTTAGATATTTATCATGCACCATTTTATAAAATGCTTCATTATTTAACTTTTCTGCTTTTGTCAAGAAAGATATTAAGCATTTTTTAGTGTATTCTAGTATAAATGAAAAACAATAGTGTGGTTGTTGTTGTTAGTGTAGGAAATTCTTTAGAGTTCAGATTTCCGTTAGATATGCATGTAATTGTAAGAAAGTCAAAATAGAGGGAGTGTACTGTTTTTCACCCTTTTATTTCTTTTTTTTAATTGGGTATTTTATTTACATTTCCCTTACCCTATTCTCCCCCTCCAGGAACCCCCTATCCTGTTTCCCCTCCTCCTGCTTCTATGAGGATATACCCCCACCTCCCCCCCCCAACTTCTACCTCCCCACCCTCGAATTCCCCACATTGGTATGTCCAGCCTTTATGGTACCAAGGATCTCCTCTCCCATCTATGTCCAATAAGGCCATCCTCCCCTACATACACAGCTGGAGCCATGGGTCCCTCCCTGTGTGCTCCCAGGCTGGTGGTTTAGACCCTGGGAGCTCTGGTTGGTTGGTATTGTTGCTCTTCCCATGGGGCCGCAAACCCTTTCAGCTCCTTCAGTCTTGTCTCTAACTCCTCTATTGGGAACCCCATGATCAGTTCAATGCTTAGCTGTGAGCATCCACCTCTGAATATGTCAGACTCTAGAAGACCTCTAAGGAGACAGCTATATCAGACTCCTGTCAGCATGCACTTCCTGACATCCACATCAGTGTCTACCTTTGGTGACAGCACATGGGATGGATACCCAGGTGAAATGGTCTCCAGATGGCCCCTCCTTCAGTTTCTGCCCCACACTTTGTCTCCATATTTGCTCCCATGAGTATTTTGTTACTCCCTCTAAGAAGGACCCCTTCTTCATGAGCTTCATGAGGTCTGTGAGTTGCATCTTGTGTATTGCGAGCTTCTGGGCTAATATCCAATTATCAGTGAGTAAATATCATGTGTGTTCTTTTGTGATTGGGTTACCTCATTCAGGATGATATTTTTCAGTTCACCGTTTTATTTCTATTTCGAGAAATAGAAATTTAGATTAGTATTGAATCATCTATATTAAATAATAGCATTATTTGATTTTTTTTTATTAATTTTAAATGTCAGATGTTCTAATAAATTGAGATTGGATTAAAATGCCTTTTAATTTTGGCAAATTTTATGTCATTTGAAAAATTCAGTAATGAATGGCGTTGTTCTACAAAGAAAAACAAATATGGAATAGTGAATTATTATTTCTTCCAAACTTGTTAGATGGAAACTTTTATGGAATAATTTACCTATTGGCCTGTAGTAAGTACACTGTACACTATAAAACTGAAAGTTGCTTGCATAAACTATGACTTAAATGGTTCTTAAGACCAGAGTATCACTGTATAGCCAAGACTTGTCTCTGGTTCAGTGTGTATCCCTAGACTCACCTCTGATTTGAGATCCTTCAGCTGCTGCTTGCTTTGAGTGCATGTGTGTGTCAACATGACAGACTGGGTTTTGTTTTTGTTTTTGTTTTTTTCATTTTTTAATAAGACATAGGAGGAGGTTTACATTTTTATTTCTTATTTTATATTGAGCGATAATATTGCTGCCAGGTGTCTTTGTCTGCTTAAACATGTGTTCATATTTTGAGACTGTTGATTCTTTACCAGCTCCTAAAGATCGGAAAAATGTGATGTTTAATTTCTACCTTCGCATGTGAGTCAAAGTATAACTGCTTTTACAATTACTAGATAAGGTTTGTTTATCAAACTGTAAATGTGCCTTTATCATTAATAGACAAGATTTGTTTTGGAAAACAATCCATAACTTTTTCAGTGTCATCACTACTCTTCAATGTTTCCTCTTAGCAGTAGTGTTTTGATTTGAGTTTTATGGACATTCCCTTGTTTGCTACCTACTGATAGGCAGCCTGCTTGGCAATAGTTCGATAGCCACAGGAAAGGCAGAGTGCTCATCTTGTCTCTGCCTCCTGTCTGACTCTTCAGTCAGTGTCTTGTCTTTCTTATTAAAACTGGTTTATTTGCTAGACTGCAAAGCCTCTAATTGAGAAGAAACACAGTGCCAGCCATCAAGTAAACATCTACATGAGTTGTTCATTTTATATGTGTCGTCATGGTCACAATGAGTGTGCTCTTTCCTGGTCCCATTGGCTCGTGGGACCAACATCTTCATGAGCATATCTTATCTTTGCCATAGGTAGGACCCTGAACATTTTATCAGAGTTATGTGCCGTTTTTATTTGTATGACTAGTTACTAACATGGTTCTTGAGGTTAGTTGCTGTTGAAATATTGTACTAGATAATTTCATAGGATCAGTATTCAACATTTTGTATTTTAAACTGTTTTATGCAAGCCATGTTTACCATCATCTTTTAACTAAGCAGTTCTGTGTGTCTTGTTACTTAGTGACTGTAGTTTTAAGTGCTGGCATATACAAAAAGAAGGAAGTTACCTAGACATGTGGTTTCGGAAGATAGGTTGAATGAGTGAAAAATTTATAATGGATTCAGAAGAAACAAGAAATGTCTGAAACACTCTCAAACAAGTAGACATTCTGAATCTCTCAGGTGTTTTTATGTCTGGGCTGAGAAATTATATGATGTACTTATGGGAAGGCTTATTTCAGAGTAAACTGAAACTATTTTACTATATTTGCAAATTTTAAGAATTTAAATTGAATTTTTATGCCTTTGGACATTAATTAAAATATGTTGTCAGAAGACGAAGTGAAATAAGAGCTGATGTACTTAAGACTCTTATGTAATAAAGTCTGAGATAGAAAAGTAATTAAGGAACAAAATCTCAACATGAGGGGCTTAAGGGCTGCTTTGTGGTTCTCAGGACGTTCGGCTCTTGCAGAAGAGCAACGTTTGCTTCTTGACTGGCTGCTTGCAACTGCTGTAACACCCGCTCCAGAGGATCTGACACTCACCTTCATTAAAGTAGACATAATTTTTTGTAAAGCATTTATATAATGATTTAATTTTTTTTTCTACAAGGTCAAAAGAAATAGACTGGCAGCCTTATTTTACTACACGTATTGTAGATGATTTTGGCACTCACCTACGAGTATTCAGAAAGGCTCAACAGAAAGTAACAGAGAAAGATGATCAAGTAAAAGGTACTTGCTTCATTTCATTTGAAAGTCAGGGTTTAAAAATCTGTTATGTCGTTGTGCACTTTCAGCTGTTCCTTGTTGTTCTAGGTACAGCAGAAGATCTGGTAGAAACCTTCTTTGAAGTGGAAGTTGAAATGGAGAAGGATGTCTGCCGAGATCTGGTGTGCACTTCTCCCAAGGATGAAGAAGGTTTTACTTTTACTATCACCCTTTTGAGTCCAGTCACAGGATAGAGACAAGTTGACAGAACAATTCTAAGGTGGCATTTTTCTTGCACAGGATAGCTTTGTATAGAAAACACTATTTTATTGTAATCCTTTCAAGTAGCTTCTGCATTCTTTTCCCTCCTGAACACTTACATTTTAAGAACAATAGTAATTTCAAGTTATTATTTCTACCCTAAGAGTATACCTGTTATCCTAAAATCATTTCTAATTAATTTCAAGTAAAATGTTTAGATTGTTATATGCTGTTTTATTTATTTGACTAGATACTGGAATATGTGTTTCTTGATGTTCAAATAAAATTTCTCTTGATGAGAAGTTAGACAAATTTTCGTAGAGATTTTTTTTTTTTTAAATTTAAGTTTAGTCTCACGATTAGGCGTTTTCTATTTGGCATGTATTTTTACCAATGGGATTAGCTGCTGAATTGTTTCCTAGGAAATTTCCATGTGGGAACAACAATAAGGAAGAATTGGTAGTTCTGGAAGTGATTTTCTTCACTTTTGAGAATATGCTATACTTTTCTTGCCTTACTATTATTTTATTCTTTCCCATTTTTCTTTTTTTTTTCCTTTTTATACTTGTTATTAAGTTCAATTTTCACTGCCAGTTCATAAACATTGTGTGAAATAGTAGTTACGTAACAAGCACTTACAGCGGAATGAGGTATGCATATGAGGTGAGCTTTCTTAAACTGGTGTACTAGCAGAGCATATGGCTACATTGTTTTCACATGCTGAAATTGTAGAAGTGCTGTTTTCTGGAAATAATTGCTAGGTTTTCTTTACTTGCACAAATAATTTGTAAGTATGCAAGGATAATTAATTAATACATAATAGAAGTGAAAGTACATTGTGCACTTAAAATGGTCTTTGAGAAAAACAATTTGTGATTAAAATTTCTCATGCTTAATAAGACTGGTTCACACTGATAGGACTTTCATTAATGCACAGTCATATTTGGAGAACAGTGAAGACAGTTTAGTAACGTGTAAATGGCAAAGTAGGAAGCTGTCATAAACATGAACCGTCTTAAAAAATGTTTTTTATATTAAGAATAGATAGAGAATCTAGATTTTCTAATGTTATTATAGCTACTTTTTCTGTTTTTAGGATTCCTAAGGGATTTGTGTGAGGTTTTATTATATTTATTGCTACCTCCTGGAGATTTCCAGAGCAAGATCATGCGATACTTTGTCAGGGTAAGCCTACATTCATAACAAATAATGACATAGAGGAACTTACAGCAATAGTTCTCAAAATCTTTGGCCGCAAGACCCAGTTAAACTTCATAATTACTGAAATATCAAGGAGCCTTTTAAAACGTGATTTTTCATCTGTACTATATATGTATTATAAAATACAAAACCAAAATTTTAAACCATGAGTATGCAAGTATATACTCCATTAGCTGATAGATCACTGACATGCCACCTTGTTCTTTTTAAATTCTTACTATATGCTTGTTAGAGATTGAGAATAAAAAGTAAATAATGTGTCATTCTTTGAGAAAAACATTTGGATCTATGGCTATATTACCCTGAGCTCACCAATCTTGTCTGATCTCATAAGCTAAGCAGGGTTGGGCCTGGTTAGTATTTGAATGGGAGAAATGACCTTGGGGACCTTCTTTGAATTCTCCAGAGGTCATTGGCCAATACTTTTGAGAACCTGCCTTAGAGTTAGGTGCTTTAATCTTTGGTTATAATACAAAGACCTTTTTTGTTTAATTGAAAAAATATCCATACAAACAGTATCTCTTTATCAAGTTTCCTCCCTGAGATCTCCCTATCCTCTCTACTTCATGTTCCTTTTTGTATCTCTCTCAAAAATAAAACAGAAATCAAGAAACACAGAAAAATCTCACAACAAACTAACAGAAATACAGTAAGACAACATAAAACAACATGCAGTCCACAAAATATTATTGGATTTGTTTTGTGTTGGCCAGCTACTCCTGGGCTTGGATCTTCCCTGAAGTGTGGCTGATATGCCTAGTGAGACTCCATGGGAGAAAGTTGAGTTTCCTCTTTGCCGAGGGCATCAATTGTAGATAGCTTCTTTGTTAGAGGTGGGACTCTGTGTCTACTTCCCCCTCTCAGTGCTGGGATTCTATCTGTCTTGATCCTGTACAGGTTTTGTGTATGTGGCTACAGTTTTAGAGATCATGAATCTTGTTGTGACTGGATGATAATGTTTCCTTGAATTTATCTGTTACCTTTGGCTCTTAAAATCCTTTTGCTTCCTCCTCTACTTAGCTCCTTGAATCCTGAAAGGAGGGTTTGGTGAAAATATCATATCACTTTTCAGACTGAGTGCACCAAAGAGTCACACTCTCTGCATATTATCCAGTTGTGTGTCTCTGTGCTAATTCCATTCTAGTGCAACAAGAATCTTCTCTTGTTTGTGCAGTAAAGTTCCAGGAATGGTTCAAGTGGGGGGAAAAAGCTTCATTATAGAGCTTCAACTAAATCTGAGTATAGGAAAAAGAAATGGAAATGGGGGGGGCATCAGTGGGTTGAACATAACATTTTTATTATTCATTCTTTTACTGGTGGGTATCTAGTCTGTTCGTTTCTGGCTATTTTGAAAAGAGTAACACTGAACATGGATGAGCTAGTGTCTTTGTAGTAGGATGTAGGGTCCTTTGGGTGTATGCCCAAGAGTGACATAGTTGGCTCTTGAGGTAAATCTATTCTCAGCTTCCTGAGGAGCCACCACACTGATTTACTTAGTGACTGTACAAATCTGTGTTCTGCCCAGCAGTATATGAATGTTTTCTTTACCCTACATCCTCACCAGCATGCCAACTCACTTTATTTTTATAAGTCAGGCCAACCTGTGTAGTGATGGCACTGACCGTGGCGGCTGTGTCCTCCCAAATCAATTAGCAATTAAGAAATGCCCTACAGATGTGGCCACAAACCAATCTGATTTGGATAGTTTTTCACTTGAGTTTCCCTGTTGATTCTTAAGTTATATCAAGTTGATAGCTGAAGCTATGATAGATGAAAGATAACGAGTGGCCATAGCTTACACACCCTCATTAGGATTCTTGCTAGAGGTAGACCAGGATGATCAGATAGCAAAGTGAAGATGAGTAATTTGATCAGAGATTGAGGGTGGAGGCATTCTAGCTAAACATCTTTGGTCGGATTATTGCTAAAATGTTTGCTACAGTGATGAAAACAGGTTGAGGTCTAATTTGGAAGAGGCTGTAAGTAACTAACGAGAGTTTGGTTGAGGATAAAGCTGTCACCAGTCAATGTAGTTATACCTGTTTTCTCCCCACCAGAAGTATCATTTTCCTTTTTACTCACTGACAGTTGTCTCATGCTTCTCTATTCTCATTCAGAGTGATTTTTCTTACTCTCTTAGCTAGATCATGTTCAGTTTTCCCCCAAAATAACCACTGAAGACAGTGCCAAGTTCTTTTTCTTAACAGTGTTTACTGTACTTAAAGTGATAATTTTGTTTTGTGTTTACAAATTGGTGTTTTTCTCCATAATGAACTGGGAACTGAGTCCATACCAACCAGTATCTATATTGTCATGAGTCTAATGGGTAGCTCACAGTGTGATATATAACCCATGCCAAACCAGTGATTCTCTTGTGATGAGAGATGAAGTCCCGTTTGTCTTCTTGATGGTTGTGGCATACATGCTATTGCAGAGCCAAGAATGAAGATGTACTTTGTGAAGTGACGTTATTGTTTAAAAATAACAAAAAGGTAGTCAACATATTTGTCTTGTAGATTGCTTTAGGACAGATTTTATTCTTTTTGGTCAAATCTACATTAGTACAACACTGATTTCAACAAGTCAGTTTTGTTCTTTTCACTTATGGGCCCTTTATCAGTTTTCTTTGTTTAAATTCAAACATTCACAAGAGTCATTTTCTTTAGATTAAGTAATAAAGAGGTCTTTCTGCAGTATGGATTTGTTCTTGTTGATGCATAGATTGTTCAAATACAGTAATTGTCCAAGGTAATTACTATTTAACTACTTCCATATTTTTTCAATTATTATGGTTTATTCACTGAATGATTCATGGATTCAGTAACTTGTATTGGCGTTTGATGCAATCTTTTAGAAATTTGAAGTCTTGGACCAGCAAGAAGGCCCAGTGGGTAAAGACATCAGCACCAAGCCTGATGATCTGAGTTCAGTTTCCAGAACCCACATAATGGAAGAGGGCCATACAAGTTCCTTTGACCACATGAGCTGAGTTGTGTACCCCCCAACCACCATGTAATGAAAAGTGTGAAAAGGTTGGGGGTCGTATACTAAGAATTGCAAGCCAGATGCACATCATTGGGCATCTCTGGAACTACAGGGATGTTGTCTAAATCCTGTGACAAACCTTTGTCTAGCCAGACATTTAATGAGGAGAATAAGAAGACCAGAGTAATTTTCTAAGAGAGATTCACTGATTATGTTAAGTAATGAACATAAAATGGCATTTATTTCCAATCTGTTGTTCTTTCATTTTGAAAAGAAACTAGAAAATTGATTTTGGGGATTGATTTTTTTTCTTTATAAAGTATATTTTAAATTTTGAACATGTGGGTCAGAAACAGAATTTGAAGAAAGAAATTTCATATATAAATGTATTTTTAAAGACATTAGAAAGCCTGGCATAGTGGCTTGTGCCTATAATCCCAAAAGTTAGGAAACTGAGGCAGGAGGGCTAGGTATTCAAAGTCATCCTCAGATACATAGAAAGTTTGAGGTCAGTTTCTGTTACCTGAGACCCTGTGTCAGGAGTAAAACAAAGAAATAAAAAGCTAGAAGCTACAGCTTACTTTGAAAGGATCTCAAATATCCTCTATAAAGAATCTCAGTATCAATGTCTAAAAGTTACTGGTGCCTACATTACTGCTTGTTAAAAATACTAATTCAGTACGGGGTAATGGTTGTTAGTGACAATATTTGCTCATGCAGGATTATACAATATTTCTTTAAAGAAAAAAGACTGCTGAATTCATATGTATACACACACACACATACACACACACACACACACACACACAAAAGCAAATAGTCTTTTAAGAAAATCAGTCTTTTACTTAGTTATGTAAATATTGCATTGTTAGCATTATGAATGTTCTCAAGAATGAATTTTAATAATTTCAGGTATCACAGGCATTAAAGTATGACTAAAACCTGCTTTAAAAGTCTATGTTAGTAGTATCATTATGTCTTTATTTCTGTTTGTGTAAAAAATGCCCATGTTGGACTTAAATTGCTTAGAGGAGTGGGTAAATATACTTAAAGATAAATTAATAACTAGGTGTCGAGGCCCAAGCTGCCCCACGTTGGGTGCCAAAAATGTTGAGAACTGCAATAGCCCACGTTTGGGGGCCAAAATGTCGAGGACTGCTCTGTCAATGTTGGAACCCGCACTGCCAAAAGCCTTGGGGGCTAAGTTGTTAGAGCCCACACTGTCCCAAGCTGCTCTGGTCCGCAGGTCGGGGTTCAGCAAGAGAGAGAGTGAGGACGAACTCGAAGAATGGAAACCAGACAGAGTGTGATTTAATCCCGTTTATTCTTCAGTTTCTCTTCCTAGTCCAACTCCCAAGTCTTGAGTTCCTAGTTCCTAGTTCCTAGTTCCTAGTTCCTAGTTCCTAGTCCCTAGTGCCTCCAAGTTCCAAGTTACTTCTTCCAAGTGCTAAATGCCTTATGTCTAATGATCTAATACCTAATTCCAAGTTCTTTGTCCAAGTGCCAAATAACTAACTCCAAGTTGTGCTGTTCCTAATGCCTAATAACAAACTCTCTGTTCCAAGTTGTACTGTGTCAAATAATCCGTTGTCTGGTTCTCTTCTGTCTGCCTCTCGCCTTTTATATGTCTCACTTCTAAGCCACGCCTCTAAGTCACACCCTTAAGTCATGTCCTTAGGTCATGCCCTTAGGTCTTATCTCTAAACCACACCTTTTAAGTCTCACACACCCAAGGGAAGATCCTGGGTATCTAAAACAAGATGTTATCAGAGTGTGCTCAGCTGTTGTAGGCTAATGTAATCAAGTCTCTTGTCAGGGTATATGGCTCAAGATGACTGCAAGGATGATAGCCGCTTTTTGTTGACTCCCCACAACTAGATTAGTTGAAGAATTGTATTTATACATGGAGGTTCCTAGGCAGTGCTACTGTATCAGAGAAATGTAAGATGTAAAGTAAGAATAATACTAAGAAACAAATACTAGAAATACAGGCTGTGTTTTAAACTTGCAAGTGAAAAAGTTCAGCTGAAAGGCTTAGGGCACACTTAATGAGATCATTGGTTCTTAGAGGGATAAAAACTGCAAGGCCTGGGACTATAGATAATGTGGGTAGATTTTATTATTTATTTCTCACATTTTTTTTATTGTGAAAATACTCAGATAGAGGAGACACTTGTGTTCCAGTTATGCAGATGTATCTAATGTTGATACTATACTTGTTCCATTTCATCACTTGAAGTAAACATAGTATCAAGTTGATGTGTATCTTCTTTTTATTTTTAAATATCTAATGTAGGTTCTTGAGTTTATAAATACCTTTATTGTAACTTTGTCTTTTAAAAATTCACATAAATACTAATATACCAGAAGTGTCCTTTTATTAAGTTTTTATAAATAATTTCCTTCTAGTTGTCATAGAGATGTTTAAGTTGATATGGGTAATTTTGTCTAATTTATTTTGATGTGGAGGTGGTAGCTTACCTTTTATATTTTGGTTGTGATCCTAGCCTTTAATGGCTGAGCCATCTCTCCAGCTTGGTAGTTCACCTTTTTATAAGGCTGCAGTGATTCCATGTTCCATGTGTATTACAGCTCTTACTGTTGTTTCAGGAAACCACTGTTAGATTTGAGAAGATGCTAAATTTAGCTCTGTATTTTTAAATTTAATTTTAGGAAATCCTTGCACGAGGAATTCTTCTTCCATTAATAAATCAACTCAGTGATCCTGATTATATTAATCAATATGTCATATGGATGGTAAGTACCTTTTAATATTGTGACTTTTGAGTGTTTAATATAGGTTTTTAGCAATAAAAATATTATTTGAAGATCAGGGTGATTAACCCAACAGTATATGAAAGAAATGAAATAAAAATAATTTTTTTAAGTTAGTCTGTATATTTTCTAGTACCTTCCTTACTATTATGGTGTTGCTTCTATTTATTTTAAAGTAATGGCTTTTACTGACTGTGTTATCTAGAGATAATTTTAACAATGTTCCTACATGTTACATATTACCTATCTGAAATGTTTAGGACCTGTCTTGCTGGCCCCAAAGTATGAGACTTATGCTTTTAATACTCTGGTCTTCAGGCTTTGTTTTTTTTCTTTTTTAGTTAATTGTATAATATTTAGTATTTCATTTTACTAGGTCAGGTGAGTTTTCAGCTAATATTTGTTCCTTTTCTTTTGTAAACTATTACAGTTTTAGTGGTTGTAATAAAATGAATGAGCTGTTTTAACAGCGTGTGCATAGAACAGCGTTTCACTGTCTCATATCCAATCTGAGCCTTGCCAATAGGATCATTTCAACTCCTTGTTCTGTGGGCTCCTGTCACAGATACGTTATATATCTATACATATAAGTAATTTATTCAGCAGTGCAACTTAGGCCTTTTATATCATGGGTTCTTAAAAAAAACTAAGGAAAAATATAATCTCTTTGTATGTCTACATGTATCATTTTTAATAATCCACATTTTTTCTTATAATTTTATATTTGTTCTTATTTTCTTTTATTCTGAAGTATTTCTTTTGTAGGTTTTGTATAGTTTTTAAGCTTGATGACAACACTGGCATCAAACTCACTGAGCCTTTGCTTATTGGAGAATATGTTTGCTATAAGGTTCCATAATATTTCTGTCTTCTCTAGAGTGTTCGACTGTTTTTTTATATTAGTACTTTTAAAGATGTTTGATTGAAGCAGTAAGTTGGTGTTATTGCTTTTCTTGTTTCTAATGAAAAGTAAGCTTCAGTATCATGACTGTGTCTGTTTTTATGGTTCTGAACCTTTATAGTCTCCAGTTCTTTGGCTTTCTGCTGAGAGTCACAGACATTTTGCTACCTTTCCATAGCTCTGTTATTTTTGCCTAGTTGAAAGTGCTTTATCCAATACAGTAATTAAAATAGAGATTATTGTGTAGATATTAAATGCTCAGTTACCCACCATGTGATAACAAAGCCACAATTAAGTCTAATGTAATCCGCTCCTGTAGTTAGTGACTGTGCCTGTGATAGGGAGATCTTCCCTCATTGTTAGCTCATAATGAGTACTCATCCTATACTCTGGGTTGACTCCTGGTATTCTTCTTGTTTTTATATTTCCATTACTTCCACCTTAAAAAACAAAAAACAAACAAACAAAAAAAAAACCACCAACAAAACCCACTGCCTTGGTGCTGTGTGGGAAACTTTTCCTGGACACCCATGATGTATGTCTGCTCACTCCAGAAAGGGAGCCTATGGCAGAATGAAGTAGTAATTCCTCCAAACAAACAAATGAATTATTACTGGGACTACTTATTAATACTAGCTCAGACCAAGAAACTTCGTAAACTTGCAGAGCTACCTCTAAGACCTGCAGCTTTTCTAACTCTTTATCCATGTTGGGGTGGTTATTCAGTTATGTAGCTGCTTTTAAATCACCCAGGCCCCATGAAAGAAACCTCTTGTCCACATCCCCATTAATAGTCCAATAATAATTCATTGGTTTGTTTGACTTTGTTCTGCCTTTCTGGAGTGAGTAGATATACACGTATTTGGGTCCCAGGAAGTTTTGCATACACTGCTAGCACAATGCGTTTTTAAAGGTAGAAGTAATGGAAATATAAAAACAAGAAGAATACCAAGAGTACAAGGCAGAGTAAGACTATAGATGAGTGTCTGACCCTAGTTGACTTGATTTCTCTTACACTGAGAGCTCAACCTCTTACAGTACTAAAAATTTTTACTCTATTCCTGTTGATCTCATCTTCTGGTTTTGAGGTCTTTTTGGTTTAACTCAGCCACCTCAGTGATTTCCTTCCTGTCATCAATCATTCTGAGCATGGTCCTGTGCTTTTCAGTATATACTGTGTGGCTTCTGTTTTGTTTATAGTTTATGACCCATTTTAACGTAAGCGCATGCACACTGCTTTTTCCTTTTGGTATATACCTACTTGGTTTGTAGCAAGTGGTACATGCCCATGGTTTCATATTGAATTTTTCTCTTAGTAAAAAATCCCTTGCCTACCTGTTTTTTAAAACTTTATTTTCAGATCCGTGATTCAAATTGCAACTATGAGGCCTTTATGAACATTATTAAATTAAGTGACAATATTGGAGAGTTAGAAGCAGTCAGAGATAAGGCAGCAGAAGAGCTACAGTACCTTAGATCTTTAGATACAGCCGGTGATGGTAAGTGATTTTCTTCAAGGATTGCCCAGCCTTAATAAAACTTAATTTATATAATGGAATCATAAACTTATTTTTAAATGTTCAAATTAAGCATTACTTGCTGTATTAACATGTTCTTAGAATAAAAACATTGTTTTCTAAATGTGAGGGTGATGGTATTGCGGTTTTCCCTAACATACAGATAATAGTTATGATTAAATTAAAGTAAATAAATGATTTTATGAAACAATTATATTGTTTTTTATTGAAACAGAATTGCTGTGTTACTTTGTTGAATCACAATAAATATACTGTATTTCTGAAATACCTTAACCATTTTTAGCTTATAATAACTGTGTTTTTTCTTTCAGATATTAACACTATCAAAAATCAAATAAATAGCTTATTATTTGTAAAGAAAGTATGTGACTCAAGAATACAGCGGTTACAGTCAGGCAAAGTAAGTATAAAATACTTGTAAAATAATGCCTAGTTGTAAATACTTTATTGTGATTAAAATGCCTAGTTTGTGGCAGAATATAGGATATGAGTTAATGGAGCTATTTACAACAGGACTTAAACAAATTGGGCACATGCATGTGTGTGCTCATGTGTGTGTGTGTGTGTGTGTGTGTGTGTGTGTAGACTAGAAGTGTCTTCCATGGTTGTTTTCCACCTTGTTTTGAGATAGGATTTTTCAGGGAATCTGGAGCTCACCTGACAACTAAAGTATCTGCCACTGCTCTGAGAATAACTTGTCTCTCCCATATCATCTTCCAGTACATGGAGTGTAGAAACAAATGTCGGTGGCTGGCTTTTTTGGATAGGTCCTGGGGATCTGAACTCAGATCTTAAGCTTGTGCAACAAGCACATTGCCAACTGAGTGTATTCTTAGCCCCAAAGCAATAACTTTATATGGTATACTATTACACTTTCTAAAGCTTTCAGGAAGATTGAGTTTCACACTGCTTGACAGTTTCCCCCCTGCAGTGCTGCTGGACTGTGCTGGTCTCTGTTAAAAGCTTTGGAGAGAGAACTCAGTTTTTTAGGATGGTGCTCGTTAAAGTTGTCAAGAATAAGGTTTGCTTTAAGCAATAATTAGTGAAATTTATGTGAAGATAAGATGAACTTAACAGCTGTTTCCAAAACACTTGATGAATCAGGACAAAAATAAGTACAAAACACCCAAATATTGATGATGGTTGATAGAAGCAACAGAGGTTTAATTTCTGAAACTGCTTATGAGCATATAGAGAGTGATATGGTAGTCTGCATAGCATCTGCATATACACTATCAACGTTGGATGTACAAATTGTCCTAACAGGTAATGGTACAGCATATTATATTGGTTTAGTGCTAGCCCACAATGTTTTAGTAAGTTGGTATGGACAAAATCTGAAGCCCAATTGGAGATGACTAGAGATAAGTGTGTGTTGATGGTCACCTTGCACTTTCACGTGTTCTTGCTTGCCTTTCTTTGCTGGGATAACACTCTGGTCAAAAACAACTTAGTGAAGGAGGGATTTTGTCTTACACAATCCATAATTAGGAGAAGTCAGGGCAGGAATCGGAGTGAAAACCATGAAAGAATAATGCTTACTGACTTGCTCTTGGGCTCACAATGCTGGTTTCTTAAACAGTACAAAGCCATCTCGTGACCATGCTGCCCACAGCAGACTGTGCCCCTCCTACATGTGTTATCAGTTAAGACAGTAGCCAACCTTTCTGGTGTTTGTTTTCCATGTTTGTAAAGTCAGGTTGATAGTAACTAGCAGGATTGCTGTACAGCTTAAATGAAATAGTATGTGGAATGCATCCAGGGCAGTGCCTGACAATAAATGCTCTTTACAGTTTGAATCTTTTCTTTACTTCTCTTTGTAGATAGCTATCTTACTGTATTGCTTTGACCATATTTTACTGTTTCTAGTCTGAAAAATAGATAGTGTAATAGTAACAGAGGTTTTACTCGGTAAAAAGCAGCGTTGCTTTTTGGATATATTTCTTCCTATTAGATAAATCTTAATTAAAATGAAAAGTTAATGAGCTTCATTATGGAATTTGGATACCTGAAACAAACAGTCTTTCACTTTTATTTCCTGCAATGTTTGTTTTATTGTAGAATATGTAGAAATAGAGAATACATGAAAATACAGTGATATAGATTATTTGATATTGGGGAAAATGAATATTTGTTATATTTTAAATGATTATTTACTATTTTTTAAAATGAATAGGCATTTAGAATTACTGAGCAGAGTATTTTATTGGGAAATTTTATTATACATGTGAGGGAAATCTTTGTTTCTACATTTTGACACAGAATATTGCATTTTCTTATATTCACATAAACATTCTACCCTAATGATCGATGACTGAAATCCTTACTTGTATTCACTTGGGTTGTAGGAAATAAATACTGTGAAGCTAGCAGCAAACTTTGGGAAACTTTGTACAGTCCCCTTGGACAGCATTCTTGTAGACAACGTTGCACTACAATTTTTTATGGGTAGGTAAAACTTTATTTAAATAATAGAGATGCTGAATTTTTATGGATTGTAAACTTGTGGTAAAAATACAAGTAACACAAACATTCCAGAACTTAATAGTTTTAAGTGTATAGTTCAGTGATATTGAATCAGCAATATTGTTGAGGTCCAAGCATCCTGTTTGTCTCTCTAAACTGGTTCTTCTGTTAGAAGGCAGACCTCCTGCTTATGAAAGTGACTGACTTATTTCCTTAGTGTATCTTCAGGATTCTTCCATGTTGTGGCATATGTCAGAATTTTTCTCCTTTTCAAAAGCTGTCACATACATTAACACACATGTGTGTATGTATGCTCACCTTCCCTATCCCCTAGTAACCTTTGCATGTCCACATATTCTCTAAGGAATCATAGGTTGCTTCTGTAGTTTAGTTAGTATAAGTCAGGTTGCAATGTGTATAGTTGTATAGTAGCTGTTTAATATATGATGTCCAGCTCTGTTAGGTATATAATAGTAAATGGACTTAGTGAATCCTAATAAGGTTTTGTACTATTGTTTTGAAGACCTGCCATCCTGTTTTTCAGTGACTGTCCCATTTGACATTCACTCTCCCAGGCCTTTATTCAGGCTTCCTTTAGAGTTCTGTCAGGCCCTGCCAGTACTTCATGCAATTGGCTTCCTGTTCTGGTACCTTCCATGTAGTTTAATAATTTAAAGTATTAGTATGAATTTTAGATGATTATTTTGCATTCCAATATGAGCTCATTTTTTCTTTTTCTTTAGAAACTATGGAGGTAGATATTTTTTTCTTGGAAGTAAAATTTGCTTTTTCATAATTAATAAACATTTGGCAAACTATTTTTAATTTGATTTAAATTTAATTTAATTTTTAATTTAATTTAATTTATGATTTTTAATCATAGAAGATTCTAGTATGCTTTAAAATTCATTGAGAAAAATTACTTTATTGGCCCAGTCCTTGGTAAATGGAGGCAGAAGGATTAGGAGAACAAGGTTTTTAGCTCTATAGCAATTCCATGGCCAACCTGAGATACATGAGTTCCTGTCTCAAAACAAACATACAGATATTATTTTATTGGGAATAAATAATATAAAATTATATTTATTTGTGAATGAAAAATTTTATTTTTATGTTGATTTTATAGTACTTATTTGTTTAATATCACATGAAAATTATTTTTATATGGTAGAAATTTCTAGTAAAAATCCTCGAGTCATCTTTTGTTTGATCAAAGTATATGTGGTTTCATACAATGCTAATCTTAATTTTAATATATCTGGAAAATTTCATGTTATTACTAATTTTTATTCTGATTAGATATTAAATATTGATGAAGTAGTTAGTAATGTAAAGTCGCATGAAACATGTTCTCTAGAGATTTTATTATCAAAACATGATACTAAAAAGCTTCAAGTTGAGCACAGTGAGTGATTTATGCCTGTGCTCACAAGGATTAAGTAGAAAGATCTTAAGTTGCCAGTCAGCCTGGACTACTAGTGAGGTTTGTTTCTCTTTCTCAAAAACAAATAGAAAAGGTGTTCTCCTGTTTCCTATGTAACTGTTATTTAACTTAACCAATTTAAAATTACATTTTAACATTACCTATTGATATTAGAGACTTACTAAACCTCTTGCCTTTAATTGGTCTTTTATTTTTGAGATTAATATAATTCTATCATTTTCCTCCTTCTTCTCATGTTACCTACCTTGCTCTTCAAATCAGTGACCTTTTCTTTAACTGTTGTTACATACATATTTGTGTATATATATATTCATTCCTTAATATACAGTGCAGCCTGATCTGTCTGTATAATGTTACTTGTAGGTGTTTTCAGGGCTGACCATTTGTTATTGGATGACCAGGTGATGTTCTCTTCCCTGGGGAAGACTATTTCCCAATCTCAGCTTTTCTTAGTTGCCTGTAGTTCTTTGTGGATACATGGCTTGAGGACACATGGGCTTTCTCGAGTGCACTTCAGTATATGAAATGTAGAGTTCTAGATATTTGAAATTTTATCTTTCTTATTTGTCATGCAATATCATGAACCTAAAAGTATGGCATTAGTAACTGTCTTGCTGTGGCCTCTGTGTGGTAGATTATATGCAGCAAACTGGAGGCCAAGCACATCTCTTCTTTTGGATGACAGTGGAAGGGTACCGGGTCACAGCCCAGCAGCAGCTAGAGGTTCTCTCAAGTCGTCAGAGAGATGGCAAACAGCAGACCAACCAGACCAAAGGTCTTTTAAGAGCAGCAGCTGTTGGAATTTATGAACAGTATTTATCTGAAAAGGTAAGGATTCATATGGACACCATTTTCTATCTTAGGCAGTCTCACTCGTAATAATTTGTGTGATCCTAAACTGGGCATGACAGCTTCCTGAGGATAATCTTCCTGTGTATTTTTATTCTCATTGTTCAAGAGAGGAATCCAATGTTTATAAAATCAAACAAATATGTCTAAGGTCATGGAAATACTAAACGAGTAAGTCAAAGCTGGTAGTCACTTTAGATTCAAGGACATGATAGATGGAAATGAGGACACAGAGATAAAATATGTGAAATTAAGTAGAAGAAAGCTGCAAATGGACCTTAGCATACAGCAGCAATTGAGCTTGCAGAGAGCTGCAGATGGACCTTAGTGTACAGCACCAGTCTAGCTTGCACAGGCCTTCATTTCATTCCCAGTACCATATAAAAAGAAAGACAAGATTCTGTATCTGCATTTGTAGCATATGTTTTGAAAGTTCTAGTAACAGATTTGTCTTTCAGATTTAGTTTGTTCCCATATCATATTGGCACTTGGTACAACATTGGTTACTAAAATAAATTTCAGGTAACAGTAATCATTCAGAAGGATTACCTGGTGACAAATCAGTGAGTCATATAATACTTAACATTCTTAACTGCTCATTGCTTGACTGATTTAACTCCTGATGACAGTGCATCCTGTGTGCCAAACTCTACCAGTCTGTCTTAAGTAAATCTTTATTAATCCTTAATAGGGATCTTGAATAACCTTATGTAGAATTATCTCCATTTTTCCAGTTGGGGAATTAGGCCTAGCAAGAGGAAATTTGCTCAATAAAAATTAAGAGTTAAATCTGCCTGCCAGGGCTGGAGAGAAGGCTTAGGGTATAGAAGCACTGGCTTCTTTTCCAGGGAACTTAGATCTGTCTACAGCACCCACAGGGCGGCCCTCAATTGCCTGTCAGTCCAGTTTTAAGGGGTACAACACCTTCTTCTGAACTCTTAGGGCACCAGGAACACCTGTGATATACAGAACAAAAAAATACTTAGACACTTAAGGTAAATAACTCTTAAAAATCTTTGTCCATCTTCTGCATTCTATAGAATGGACAGAATGCTACAGCTGTCTTTTAGCTTTCTTAAACATTGAAGTGTCATTTAGAAACCAGTGGTTCTGATCTGGTTACTTAAAATGATATGATTCTCTTATTGGCTCCTGTTAGTACTTACTTATATTTAGGAATTACAAAGAACATGTTTTTTCTCTTTTAGGCATCTCCAAGAGTTATTGTTGATGACTATTTAGTAGCAAAATTAGCAGATACTTTGAATCATGAAGATCCAACTCCAGAAATCTTTGATGACATACAAAGAAAGGTACTAACAGGTTGTTTCTTGAAAACATATTTCTGTTTGCACACACATTTTTTTGAAAAGTAGAATAGTTACTAAAATGATGTTAGGGTAGTAATAACTTAATTACAGAAATGTGGATGACTTCTATTTCCTTGTCAATGAGAAACGTTTTTATTTTGAGTTGCTCTGTTTGAGTCTGAAGTAAGAGCCAGATAGTGAGTAGTCTTAGAATTCAGTAATTAGCAGGGTGTGTCTGTGTGTGTGTGTGTGTGTGTATGTATATATATATTTGTGTGTATTATATATGTATATATATATATATATATATATGTATATATGTATGTATACACATGCCTTAAACCTCATCTTAATATAAGTCTTCAAAATATGTATTTATTTCTTAGAAAGTACTTCTTCCTAGAGCATAAAAATGGTGTAATTTTATATAACATATTAAGGTAGGACCCTTTTTGTCATTGGAAGGTACAAAATATTATATCATTAGTTGTTATAACATCTTATTGTTGATACTTTTAAAATATATATTGTAGAAAAAAGTCAGTGAAGCTTTTGGAATACTTTAGTAAAAGCATTAAGTAATGTACATTAACTTTTGAATACCTAAATTATTTTAACAGGTATATGAATTGATGCTACGAGATGAAAGATTTTATCCTTCCTTCAGGCAGAATGCGCTTTATGTGCGAATGCTAGCTGAGCTTGACATGTTAAAAGATCCTAGTTTCAGAGGATCAGATGATGGGGACGGAGGTAAGGTAGAAAGTGTTTGTGTATGTCTCAGTGGAAATTCTGATTACCAATGACCTTTGAAACATCATGAAAGATGGATGTTTTTAAACCCTAAATATAAACTGTAATATATTTTAAAGTATATAAATGAATGTAGGAGTAACAGTGTTTTCTTAATATAGGTCAGCCAAAATATTTTTGTGATGATTTCTCTTTTGCTAATACATAATCATGAGGTGATCCTGTTGTGTGACAGGTAGAGTAATTGAGAGTGATAACTGAGGAGAGAAGAAGTGCCTTTGAGAGTGTGCCAGGCTGGAGAGGCATGGACAGGGTTAGAGCTGCTTCTCTTCAATTGTGTCATTTTCTATTGCTCACTCAGTATGGGTGAGGCTTTTACATGAAGTGTCCAGGTCAGCTGTTTCTAGCTTTTATTTGTTTCCAAATGATGATCTTGAGAATTCAGTGGACTCGTGTGACATGTTCTACTGAGATGTTAAAGGCAGGACCTTTAGGCTCACCCTCCTCACTCACCACCACTGTGTGAGCAGCTTATTTGCTGCCAGCCTCCGTTTTGTCAGTTCAGAGTGATAGCCATCATCACACCATCAATCTGTCTGTTAAAATGCCCTACGAGTTAAAGCACCACCATAGTTATGTAAGTGAAAAGGAATGGATTCTGGTGGAGCAAGAGGCCTTCAAACACAGACTCCTAAATCCAGTGGTCATTTTACTGTGATTCCATTCATAGACTGTCCTAAGGACCAATTAGCTATCTGATTTTGAACTTTCTAGTATGTTCTAAATAAGTAAGCAGTGTAAAGATAAAGGAAGTTGGAATATTTAGATGGACTAATTATTGTAAGAAAGTCTTTTGAGTATGAACATTTACTTTTCCATAAGCTTTTTGGACAAGATCATTCAAAAACAGAGATACAGTGATACACAAGCCTTTAATTATGATTGTGTAATTAAGGAAGTTTATTTTTTGAGATGTAATTTGTTTTGCAGGGTGGGGTATAGTAAAGCTGTACAGTTTACCTGTATTTCTTATCACTGCTGGAAAATGTTAGATGTTTTATGAAGTTTGCAAAAGCATCTGTCAAGTTACCATATTCAAATAACTATTGTAAAGTATTTATTTGTATTTCATCCATTTGGAATTTTTGTTGTTGTTGTTAATTTTGAAGTAAATTTTTTGTGTAATCAGAATGGAATGAGATAAGTTGAGTCATGGTCAAGTAATCTAAGTGCTATGTGAGGCTGCTAGTACCTGTATATTCTATGTGAATAGAGTTGGCTTACTGGTTCAGTTCATTTTTCTAGCCTTTGAATCCAAATATTATACTTTAAAACATAAATTAGGTTACGATACTTTGAATTGGCTTTGTTCTAAAGTATCCGCTCTTCTCTCATGTGTCAGTTGTTGAGTGACTTCACATTAAATCACTGATTGCAGTTTGTAATTATAGTGTGTGTGTCTGTCTGTTTAAGGTCAGGGTACTACTTGGCAGATCACTTCTCTCCTTTCAGTTTTACCCATCAACGTTAATCTGCTAAGGCATCTAGTTGTCCACATTTTAGCATGTCTTATTGCTTTCTAATACTTCCCTATCTTAACGGGCAGATTTTTATACATTTTACACATAGAAAATATTCAGTTGTGAAAGCCAAATTATATTAGAGAAATAGTATGGTATGAAATGATTTTAAATGTCTGTCAGCTTTATTGTTTTTTATAGTTAGATTCTAGACCACAAGTCTAGCATTTCAAGTTGTCTTCTTTCTGTTTGGTTTTTTCTATACTACTACTTATTTTTAAAGCTTTACTTTGCTGCCAAGGTTTAGGAGGCTGCCAGACCACAGAATGGGTAGGAAACATTTAATTCCATAAGAAGGACAGTTAACATATTTATTTACTTTAAGAATTATCTGATTATAAACCAAAGATGACATTCCTAGATGAAATTTTCTGTATTTTTGGGGGGGAGGGGTAGGGTCAGAGGTTTGAGGAACTAAGAAGTGTTCTTTTATAACATTATCTAGAATAGACGGCTATACCAGCTACCCCTTTCAGAATTGTACCAGTAATTCAGTCTTTTTGAAGATTCATTAAAAAAAAATTAAATTTATAAGTTTAATAAGATCTGGAAAAGGTACATTAACTTTAAACTGTATGTGAATAGTGTTTTAGCATAGTTTTTTCTTTTGTTTTTTAGCAGAGACATCTTAATTGAAAGTTTAATTTGCTTAGATATATAATAAAACCCAGGAGAAAGAATAGCAGATTTCTGCTTGTTTATAATCTCTGACTGCTTTGCTTTTGTTCATTTATGTATTTTTTGTTCTTATTCTAACATTTACATTTTCTTCCAAGGTGTAAAACATGCGTCTATATAATTTCCAAGTCAGCTTACAAAGCAGTGAGGCTCCTGGCACTGTGTGCTTGCTTCTCCTTTACTATCTCTGACTGTGCCTCTGTCTCTTTACAGGTGCCCAGCTTCAGGCCCAGCTAGTTTCCTAACATTTTTTACAAAACAAAACCAACAGAACTGTTTTCTCATCATCACTGCTTACTTAAATAACATTGCATACAAAGAACTTCAGAATCTAGACTTCAGTGTCTTTATGCCAAATCTATGAGGAAACAGTGGACTATTAGAGTCTTTAAAAACCAGTGTATTTGTATCTCACACTGAAGACTGATACTATTTATATCATTTCTTAGTCCCTGCAGTTACCTAATGGGCTTCACCTCTGAGTTCTCAACTTGTGCTTGCATTGCATTAAACAATGTCATAATGATCCATGAGAGGAAGTGTAAAAATGATTACTAATTGTTACTTGGTACTTGAATGTGAATCTGTTTGTTTGCACTTGTCAGGTATATATTTTTTATTTAATTGCCTAATTGGCTTGGAGATTTAAGAGGCTAGATATTTAATTTTGTTGCTCTGATTGTATAGAACCAGTGTTATTGATGTTTAAACTTTACATAAACAACAGTATTATAAATTTTTGTTAGTTTTTTTTTTTCTTCTGTGTATTAAGTCGTAGTTTTCTTTTATAGAATCTTTTAATGGATCTCCTACAGGAAGCATAAATTTGGTAAGTACTAGTTATGGATACTTTAACTAGTAAAGTAACTTGAAAATAATGTGACAGGTTTCTGATATATGTAAATAAATGTCATTAGAAGCCTCAATTTACTCCTTAGAATGAAAAGACATTGTGGCTACAAACTTTAAAAGGCATATGTGACTTTGAATTTTCATTTTTAAGAAATGTGATTAGATCATACCTGCATAGCTGCAATTACATTTTATAGAGGAATTGATTTGTTTACCCCAGCACTTTGGAGGCAGAGGCAGGCATCTCTGTGATCTGGAGGCCCGCCTGATCTACATAGTGAGTTCCTGCCAGCTAGGGACCAAAGATAGTGAAACCGTATCTTTAAAAGAAAAAAAGGCAATTAAATTTCATCATTTTTAAATACTATATTCATATATTTATTATCTTTAAAACTTTAAATCACTTGTCTCTTTTTTTTTTAAAGATTTGTTTATTTATTCCATGTATGTGGATATACTGTTACTGTCTTTAGACACATCAGAAGGTGGCATTGGATGCCCATTACAGATGGTTGTGAGCCACCGTGTGGTTGCTGGGAATTGAACTCAGGACTTCTGGAAGAGCAGTCAGTGCTCTTAACAGCTGAACCATCTTTCCAGCCCCTCTTACTTTCAAAAGAAATACTAAGTTGTTGGGATAACTTACAACTTAGCTACTGTTGTGTTGCTGTGAAGAGACACCATGATCAAGTTAACTCTTCGAAGAAAACATTTGAGGGCTCGGTTCTAGCTGCTTCATAGGCTTAGTCCATTATCATTATGAGGGGAATTGGGGCATCAAAAAGGCAGACATTGTGCTGGAGAAGTAGCTGAGAGCTACAACTTGATCTTCAGACAAAGAGACTGCTGTGGACTCTGGAACCTCGGAGCCTACCCCAGAGACACACTTCCTCTAGTAAGGCCACACCTCCTGCTCCTTCCCAGTTTACCATCTGGGAACTAAACATGCAAACATTTGTCTAAGGGGACATTCTCATTTAAACTACCACATATCTATTCAAGTGTGCATCAAAACAATTTGATTATTCCAAAAAAACGTTTCTTATTCAGAATTTTATAGCAATAATATCTTATTATGTAGATTAAGAATTAAGAATGATCGATTTTTAGCTTATAAACTCCAATGGTAATATTTGATGTTCCGTTTCAATAATGAACACATTTCTCTTATACATCTGCTCTTGCCATTGGATAAATTATTTCATAAAATACTGTTAGAGAAAGAAATACTATGTTCTCTGAACTATTATTCAATTCATAGTTAAGCTGGGTTGGGGAGCTAGAGAAGGCAGAGAAATAAAGGATGGCTTTTCAAAACTACTTTTCTCTCTCTTTCTCCTAATTTTTCTTTAATAATTTCAGAGGTTTATTGTGACTTGTACTGTGTTTAGCGATTTATTGTCTTGTTCTGGCAACTGTATCGTTTCTTATTTGAAAATAACCCTAGTAAGTAAATGCCTTTCTCTTAATGTAGAGGATAGCTCTTACAAAACAACTAAAGCAAATGCAAGAGTCTTTGTAATTGTTAAAATACTTTCCTAAATCATTTATATTTACTTGTTATATCTCAAAATGTCATATGAAAGGAAATTTCTTTTAGAGCCTTCAGTGTTAGCAATAATTTTCATTTTATTTATATAAACTTTGTAAATATTGGATTATTCATATTTATAGTGTTTATACACATGTTTAAACTGTAAAATATGATGTTTGCTCCATCTCTGAAGTAGGAGGTTTTACAAGAGAGATCCAGAAATCGCTATATCAAAAAATCATATTGGAAATCGGTGATTTGAAGTGTGTGAAACTGTTTTTAATGCCATTTTATCTTGAAAACAGGAATCTAAGAATGAGTAGTTGTTATGGCTAACATCTGTTAAGGCTTCACATGGGCTAGACTCACTTATCTGATTCTGGTATGAAACATGACCAGAGAAGTACTGAAGACCACCATCGTGGAATTACGTTTTGTTTTTCTTAAACATTAGTTGTCAGTAAAAACTTGTTTTGGTTTTCTTTGTGGAATGTATTTGCTGTATACAATGACTTTGTGTCGAATGGGTGACTTCATTTAACTCACATTACAGTCACTAATAACTTGCAGTATTGTATTAGGGGTCTGAGACAAGATAATGAGATACGTGCATCTAAAGTAGATAATATCTGTGTGCTAAGGTTCCCAAGTGCCAGGAGCACAGGAATATAGCTTTCTTACCTAGCTCCTTCAGTGTGAATGAGAGCATGATAGTAAAAGATGGGCTTGTGGAGCACATACTGTAAAAGGTATGTGAGGAGATGTGAATGGTGGACATGTAGTTTACAATTCTTAATATTTTTCCTGTAATATTTTGTTCCCTAATTCTTTCTTAAAGTCTTTAGATGACCTTTCAAGTGTGACTTCTGATGATTCTGTACAACTTCATGCCTACATTTCAGACACTGGTAAGAGACTTTGTAGAAACCACTACTTTTAAATATGGGTTGTTGTTATATCCCTGTTATTTTTACATTCATTATTGCATTCAGTTTGATTTATGATTATAGTTTCTTTTTTTTTTTTTTCTTGAGGCACATTCTTCATTAAGTCCTGTAATGTTTGGTTGCTTGTATATTTGGATATTTTTCTTTTCTGAGGTTGCCCATGCCCTGTTTGCATTTGAAATGCTTTTATAAACCACTCTTTTCCTTTTTTGTGCTTGAATGTTGCTGATAATTAATTTCCTAATTACCATCTGTTTTTTTTTTTTTTTTTTTTATGGAGATCTCTGATCTGTGTTTGCTTTCATTCTCTCAAGTGTTAGCATCGATACCAAGGGCAGATAGAATTGGCCACATTCTTCACAGAATCTCACCTATATTTTAATGGATTGAGTAACCTAGGACTCTGCACTAGGCAAAGACAGACAGTCAGACAGATAGACAGACAGATCGATCATTAAAAACAAACACATAAAATCCTTATCCTGACCATCAGCTTAATAGTGTTAGCGAGTATTAGAAATTACGGTTTTCTTCCCTGGCTTCTCACAGTTCCCAGGGTGTAGAAGTGTTTTTGCTATACCTACATGCTGAATTATACAGCTACATGCATTAAATTTTACTTAGTTTACATTTTAAATAGTGAAAAGAGACTTTGATATATAAGTCTAGTTTTAAAATAATGTGCATTTTTTAAAGTGGCTTTGTTTTTTTGTAATTTTCAATGGCCCTAGAGATGCATTTTATATTTTTTTGTCTGATAGATTTCTTGACTAAGTTATCTGTCAGTTGTTTGTACACCTTTTATATGTAGTGAATATACCTATTACTGTCCTTTCAGAAGTCACTCAAGAGCACATTGTTAATTAAAGTAGAGGTCTTGTTATTTTTTTTTTTAATTTTTGACGTAATTCTTTACTTTTTCCTTCCATAAACTTTTAAAGATTTGAAAGTCTCCACATTCTTTGACGGCTTTTCTTCTAATTTTAAGGCTGTCTATTTGTATATTAGTCTTAATTTCTTAAGAATATTAAGTTTTATATCATATAAGAAAATATTCTTGTCCATATCTCTGGTGTTAATATTTCTCTTTTTAGGCTGTTCTGATTTTCTAGTTGTTTTATTTTTCAACAGTATACTATTTTTTAAGACATGAAAGCATAAGTCAAAATGGTTTTTAATAAATTGCTTTTTCTCCCATTCAAATGTACAGAAATTCTGGGAAATCAACATTATATAGTAGGGTTAAAACATAGTTGCCTGGGCTTAAACTGCTCATTCTTTAGCTTCAGTTACATGAACTCCTGTGAGGTTTCTATGGGAATTTCTTCATTTGTCAACAGGAATCTGTATAAAAATGCCTATCTTGTGGGATAGCTATTGGTCTATCTAATTACACTAGCAATTGCTTATGTATGGCAGGCATCATATATGGGTGCTAATTAAAGAAATTTTCCAATTGGACACTGATTCATGGTCTCATGTCTTTAACATTTCTGTTACTGAAGATGAAAACTACAATCCAGTGCCTTGCTGGTCCAAGATTGGTCCATGACCTCTAGTGTCTTCTTTCATCGAGAAATCGTTATTTAAAAATATTGACTAGCTACATGTGATTAGCAGGATGAAGTTGATTTAAATTTGGTAAATTAATTTTTTACATAGTCATCTGTATATAGCTTCTGTGAGTAACATTGGTCTTATTAAAACAAAATAATCTAGTTCTGTCTCCATCTTCTTAAAATTTATAACACACTATAGCTGCTTCTTTTCATTTAAAATCAAATTATTTGTTATCTGTATTTGAAAACATTGACTTCATTTTTCTTCTTGTTGTACATGTCCCAGGGTAGGCTCTTCTCCTAACAGCTTGTGACAGATCTGGATGATTCTTTTCAAAAGAACTTCAGTACATATCCTCTCTCTCTCTCTCCTCCATTCTTTGGCATTCTCCTTGTCCTTATTAATTAGTAGTTATGGTGAGCTACTCATTGGCTTCTATATTACCTTTTCCAAACATGTCCTGATCAAAATTAATAAAGCCATTTCTTTATTGATCTGTCAACAGTGCTTAGAACAGCTAAACTTTTAACTTGATGAAAAATGTGTCTATGATTCTATCTGCTTGAATCTGTATGAAAAAGTTGACAGTAAAATGTTAGCAGTGAATAGAGCTAAAATGTGTGTGTAAAATGTGATGACCAAAGTATTTTCATTATTAATATTATCATCAGTATACTTATCATTGGCCAAAAAAAATATTGGTAATATATATGAGGAAGAAAGGCAAATTTTAAGTAGGAAGTACAAATTTTTGAAAAGTTACTATGAATAGTTAGAATGAGTTCATGTGTATTTGCTAATATAGATATCTACTATTTATGTTATTGAAATAATTTACTAAGAAAGTACAGAGAAACTGCTCTGCTGGTTGATTAGAAGACAGAAAAGCATTTACCTCTAAAACCTCTCCCCTTTTTTTGAATTCACAATTATAGATCACTGCAATCTGTCATTATATCGTTCTTAGACTTTTGGCTAATATAATAGTCTAAGCAGCCACAATGCCTCCCACACATGGCAGTGTTATAAAATAGCTGAAGCAGTCAGTATCCAGGCACGGCAGGTCTTGAGGAAAACTAAGTTCTGGGAAGTGAAGGAGCAGAGACGCCTAGAGGAGATAGAAACAGGAAGACCACTATCTTGGTTTAGAAACAGCAAAACTATGTTCTTTACTTATAACTTAGTATCATAAAGGACAGGTTGATATGAAGCAAGAACTAGGAAAATTGTTACAGATTCAGTTGTGAAGACTGAAGACTGTGAGGACCCCAGTAGGGAACTGTATTTGATATCTACAGAAAGGCGAAGCCTCAGTTTGTTCTAACCTGGGTATAACTGCAGTTTACTGTCTCTAGTTATCATGTACCCCATGGTCTCAACTCAGACAGGTAATACAGTTTCTCTTCAGAAGTCATGGGCTATGAATTTGCAGATGTCTTCAGAGAGCAGAAATGCCCTGTTGTTTTATATAAAGTTCTAGAGTATTTATATGTGACCTATGCATATCCTCCCGTATACATTGAATCATCTCTAGAATGGTTGTATAACCCATTGCAGTGAAATGCTGTATAAACAATTGATGACTAGAGAATATATATTGACTAGAGAATAAAAGAAAGGAAAAAAAAGGTTGTACATGTTAGTACAAGCACATTTAAAACTATTTTCGAAGCTCAGTTTGCTGATTCTAGGAGTGCCGACTGTGTGAAAAGTGCATACAGTGGTACCAGCGGTCCTGCTGTGTCTTTTCATAAGTACGCAACACTCAGATGGCTAAAGTGGAAAGTGAAATTTACAAGCAGCTCCAGGAAGAAATAAGAGTTACAGTAAGGGAAAGTAGTGTTTTTGAGAAATCAGAAATGACAATCTTAAAGGTACTTAAATATATTGAAAATTATGCAGAAAAATGAATTCTAAGACAAACACAAAAAGGACCATAAAAATGTAAAATAAAAAATACAATGATTGAAATTAAGATGAGTGCCTGATTTAAGAGCTGGAGGAGGGTAAACGCCATGATGTCTGCCACACGAGGCAATAGGATAGAGTAGCTGATGGAAGGACAAAGTATAGAGATGCCACCCATAGGCTCTGAGGAAACACGATGACTCAGTTGGTAAAGTGTCAGAGTGTAGATCCCCAGCATCCATGTGCGATCCCAGCACTGCAGCCTGTCCCCACGAACCTAGTGCTGGGCAGGTAGAGACAGGAGTGTCCCTGAGGCTCGTCGGTTAACTAGTCTAGTCAATTCTGTGGACAACTCCAAGTTCTGTGAGAGACTGAGAAAGACCCTCATGTTGATATATTGTATTATTCTGCATGCATCACTTATTACATGCTTGCTTATCTGCATGCATGCACACACTTGATAGATAGGAAAAGGAAGCAACACGGTTTTGGAGACCGCGAGCAGTTCTCAATCTGTGGGTCACAGTGCCCACAGGAGTCTCATGTCAGATCTGCAAATTTACACTGTGCTTCATAACAGTGCCAGAGTTTCAGTTATAAAGTAGCAACAAAATAATGTTATGCTTGGTGTTAACACAACTCGAGGAATTACATATTAAAGGGTTACAGCTTTAAAAGTTGAAAACCACTAACCCTATTATGAAATGGAAAACAAGCATAGAAAGACAAGAACATAATTCAGAGCTCTCTTTATCTAAGAGTAGCAACATCAGAAACAAAAAATATTTTGCTTTTAAAGGCTTCCTGGCTTGTTTGGTATGTGGAAAAATTCTGTGGAATTTTTTTTTTTTTTTTGTCTTGCTGTTGCTAAATTGCCAGCGTAAAGTACATTTGTGAATTGTTCAATGTTATCTGAGAACAGAATTACCAGGAGGTAAGCTTTACCCTGTGGTTGTTTTGTCGTTGTTTAGTTGAACAGGTTTTAGTTAAATATAAAGAAATGGTAAAAGCTTGTTGTTTGGTTTCTGGGGTTCCTGGTGTATGAAATTTAGGAGACTATACTGTTTCATTCTGAGCAGTACTGTGGCAACATTCCTGATAATGAATAAAAGCTCTTGGAAAGAGAATTCAGTGTAGACACCAATTCATGATTAGTGCCACCATAAAACTTTGAGGATGCTTTATGTTGTAGTCATCATTTATAGTACCATAAGCATGTGCGCACAGAAGATAGGAATCTGTTTTATCCTTTGCTGCCGTTCTTTTGTCTCAGTCTGTCATTTCAAATTCTTCATTTCATGTTGTCTTTTTTGTTTGTTTTTGTTCTTCATCTCCCTCCTTTTTGTGTCTTGTTCCTCTTCATTTTGTTTGCAATGACTAGTATATGCTGACTATGACCCATATGCTGTGGCAGGCGTTTGTAATGATCATGGCAAGACATATGCACTATATGCCATCACTGTACACCGGCGCAACCTCAACACTGAGGAGATGTGGAAGACCTATCGGCGTTATAGTGACTTCCATGACTTCCACATGAGAATCACTGAGCAGGTAATGAGGTTTGTAAAGCTTGTGGCCAAGCTTGTGGCCTTTACACTGTTTCTTGGTTCAGCTTTGATTCTACATTTCTCTAAGGATGTTCATATATATAAAGATATTGATATTTTATATACTTGGCATAATTGGGGACATGATTTTGAGCAGTGAACCACTAAATGAGATGTGGAAACTCAAACCCATCTAATTCATTGTGGAGTAACAACAAAGCACCAGTGATATGTTAAATGAAGGTATATTTCTGGTGTGTGAGAACAAGGCAGGTGGGTGGAGGGGAAGGGAGGAAGAGCCTGTGCTTTGAGAGGAGTTGCTTTGCAGCAGGGAAGGAGACTTCTCTCTCATTTGAACACAGTGGTGGCTTCGGAGGCTTAATTCAGAGCTATCTCTATTTTGAATGGTACGTTCATCCAACAGTGTTCCTAAGCCTGGATTCTTTGCTTAAATTACTTTGAACCACAGTCTAAAATGAACCTGACATTAACCAAATACTGTTTTAAATTCTTACTAATTTTAATCTTGTTTTATAGTAGTAAATATAAAAATTTTTAAAGTTAAATGAAAAGAAAACTGTTTCTTCCTATTTTTGATAAGGATTTTTTTTCCCTTAACTTAGAAGAAAACAATAGCAGATGGAAAAGATAATCTGTGGAGCTTGTTTTTACTCTTGAAAGTCTTGATTGATTCAAAATTTTAGTTGTATGAGTAGTATCAAGTAATAAAAAAAGATAGCACATAGTTAGATATGTGACATAAATGACATACTGTAGAAATCAGAAAATATTCTTTTCACTTAATATATTCAGAAAAATATGGTTGGTATCATGATAATCTGATTAAAATATTCTACAGCCAGTGTAAGATAGACTAATAGCCTTAAAATAATTAAAAACAAGAGGTCTTGATAGACTTCTACCCCAGTAACAGCATTCTTTTAAGGATACTGTCTTTGGTATATCTTTTCATTTATACATTTTAGTGTTAATAGATCTTTTCTTTATGTTTAGCTTGGTTTCTCTGTAGATAATGAATTTCCCCGCTCACAGTGGAGGAAAAGTACTCACTTTTATCAATTAGATCATTGTCTAAAAGCGGGAAGCTCATTTCGCTCCTCTTTCAACACTGACCCAATCATGAGTTCTTAAAAATTATATATGGCCAAGAATTGTTTCACTAAGTACAAATTAATAGGAATTTGAATTTATAGGACATTTTCTCTGTATAAATACTTGCAATTTTTTCTCTTAACAGAAATAAATGTTAACTAAGCAGTATTTAAAGGTGAAATGATTTTAAAATTGGCTTCATTTTGTTTAATTTAGTAATGTTCTTTTTATCAATCTAAATAAATAAAAATCATTTGTTTTCTTTAAAGACCTTAATAGTCTTATATTTATAGACAAGGTAAATAAACTAAAAGTTAAGAATTTAATGTTACATGCATTTTAAAATGACCTGAACTGCCCATTCATTTATTTGAGAAGTTTTTATTAAGTTTTTCCTGTGTGCCTGACTCTTCTCAGTTCTAGGAAAATAACAGTGTACCAGACAGGCAGACTCTATATATGTTTGTGTAGATATTTCTGTTTCCCCTTGTAAAGTCTGTGTACATGCACAAACACGCTGATGCCAATGTTGATATTAAATGGTCATTATTCAAATGAATAAGAAATTTATGTGTTTGAGTATCAAAACATTTTGAATTTTTCTTAACATAGTTTCAAACATATTTCATCAAACTTTTAGTGGTTTGTTAAGAATCTAAACTTGATGCAATTCCAAAAGCTGAAAGTCTTAAGATCAGGTGTTAAAAGGTTTGGCGTCTCCTAAGGCTTCTCAGTTGTTTCAGGCAAGAAAATGTCCTCTTACCTTTATGTGTGCATTTCTGGTGTGTACTGTGAGTATAGCACAGATTCAGGCTAACTGACAGCCTAAGCCAGAAGCCTTGGATTAATTTAATTACTTCTTTAAAGACACTGTCATAGAAAATGTAATTACAGTATGAGGTAAGGCCTTCCACATGTAAATTTGGGGAAATGTAGTTCAGACCCCTGTTCTTGGTAAGAAAGGATATACTATGCACTCTGAAAAAATGAGTGGGTAATTTAGAGTCATATGCATAAGTAATATTTTAGGAAATTGTGTATTTTTGGAAACAACATAGGATGTTGACTTCCACAAAGTGTAATTTTTTTAAGGCTTTCATAAATAAACCAGAAACTATTTTACATACTGTATTCAAGGAAGACTGTTTCGACTGGCTTTATTTATAGCCAAATTTTGAGTTGTCACTACTACTCCATAATTTCATGTACTGCTCCTGTCTGCTTTTTCTTCTTGATAATAACTGAATCAAAACTGTTATTTACATATATGCTGTACAGTGAACTTGTTCACATTTTCATTCTGAACAACCATTAGATTTTTCATTGCATGTAATTGTCAGAATTTTCTAGTTTGGGATGGAAATGATTCTGAACCTCACATATTCTCTCCCTCTTTCTCCCTCTCTCCCCATCTTTCTCTCTCTTAATGTCTGCAGCAGGAATTGTTCTTCATAGAGATAATGTATTTTAAACAAAGGATTTTAAAAAAAAGTTGCTTGCCTCACTATATATAATATGGAAAGAGGAAAGAGACTGCCCAAAGTTTCAGGTACTGGCTGTTGGCCAGGCCTTACCCTAGGTCATTCTAGCAATAGTTATAGTAACACCTTGTGCTTGACAAGGTATAGTAGAGTACTATCATGGTTGTACCTAATGTTAAGTCTTCAAAGCCTAGAGTGCTATATTGCTCTGTATTTTTTACATTACAAAGAAAAAAATAACATGTCAGTGACTATTGGGTCTTTTTCATAGTGTAATTTATGAGCTTATATTTTATATGTTGATAAGGAAAGGTTATTAATATTTATGCCGAGTTGTAATGCAGTTCCTGCCTATAATTGGTAATTTGTCCTTTCTGCTTTTTAAAGATACATATTACAGTGATTATCTTATAGTCACTAATATTAAAATAGCCCCTTAAATTTTAACAAGATATAATGTCATAACTTTGATTCAAATTTTAATTTCTCAGTACTCTTTTCATGAGTCAGATGGTTGCTAAGAAAAGTATTACTGCTTTACTATGAAATTTTGACTAATCTGAAAATTAGAACACCAAAATGAAACTTGATATGGCTGAATGCCCATTTTCACCAGTTATCTATCTTTATTCTCTATGGCCAAGTTCTTGCAATAAAAAGGGTAACTGTTTTGGGCTTTGTGCACAATGTAATTGTGATGTTTTGTTTAATGTAAGAAAATATGGCCCCAAATTTTCTGAAGATACTTTGACATGTAGAGAAATTGTTATGTGGAAGTCGTTTCTTTTAAAAAGAGCAGTATTGAATGTATTTTGTCTTCTAGTTTGAAAATCTGTCAAGCATATTGAAGCTTCCTGGTAAAAAGACTTTTAACAATATGGATAGAGATTTTTTAGAAAAGAGGAAAAAGGATTTAAATGCCTATTTGCAGGTAAGACCATTTTAGTATTTTTACAGCACACAAGTAGAGCAGGTCTTTACTGAGTTATGTTTGTTGCATCATATGTGTGGCATGCCTGTGACCCTGTGCCCCCATATCCAGTCTGATTAGCAGTGAGAACAACACAACTGAATATTGTAGCTGGTTGTAATTGTGGACGAGTAACTAATTTTAGTAATGTATCTTATTTAACATGTAGTCTTTTAAGTAGTTTATTTATTGTTTCTGTATTTAATGTTCAACTTAGACATTTTCTTTTAAGCAGTCAAGACTTATGCTTATTTGTGTTTAGATGAGTATGTGTAACTATGTTTCAGATTATTATAACTAGATATATTGTATGGTGTACCCAACAGTTAAATGCTTACATAAGAAGTTTTTAGGTTACCACAAAACCTAGTGCATTTTTGTTCCCAGAATAGTTCAAGAGAGAAATAGAGCTAAAGATGTTTCCTGGGTCCATCATCTTAGTCATAACATGTTTTCATAGAAATAACATAGGTTACATATTGTGTAGACTGGTCAAATGCCTAGAGGTACATTTTACACCTGAATACCCAAAACCCAGGTAGAATAATGAAGCTTTTTGATTCATCCTAGTAAGTGGGTTATAATGTCTTTGCATATCTTAGAAAGGTATCCTCTCAGTTGACAGTACTCCATTCTTTAGCTTCCTGTATTCTACAAAAGGACTCAGCCGACTGCAGCAGGAAACCACCTATGTGAGACCATGGATTTATATCTGTGGCTTGTAGCTGCTGTTTGTTGGTTTATTTGTTTGTTTTTTTCACAAGCACCAGATTTGACTAGTTTTAATAGTTGTAATTTGCTGTATTGAAAGGCCGAGAGGAGAAGGAAGAGCAGCTGGCTGTCACTCCATTCTTTCTCAGCTGGACACTGCAGTGCATAAATGCTGCATTTATAAAACTTGTTAACCACTTAATTTCAAAAGTACTGCATTTTAGTTTTATTAAGATCCCTATCAGTTAATTTTTGTACAGTTGATAAACTGGTGTTTCCCAATTGTGGCACTATAGGTTTATTTTTAAGGGTGGATGGCTCTCTTGTACTTTTAGCTCCTGCACTCAGTATGTCACCACTTTTGACTTAGAAGCAGCTAAGCTAGATTAGTAAGTTCATTTGCATTTGTGAAAGCAATATGTTTTGGACTTTTTTTTAATAACACATGAAAGTTTCTATGTATGTATATCATAAAATCCTATTTTCATTACTCTTAAACTTTAGCAGTATTATATCAACAGTTTCTAATATGGATAAGCGATAGAGCCAGAAAAATAGAATAAAATTAAAGTATTTTATAAAGTAGAATTATATTCAATGCTATCGTACCATCTTAAGATTTCTTCTTTTCCTTATTAGTTACTCTTGGCTCCTGAAATGATGAAGGCATCCCCGGCGTTGGCCCACTGTGTCTATGATTTCCTTGAGAACAAAGCCTACAGTAAAGGGAAGGGCGATTTTGCTCGAAAGGTAATCATATTATTGAATTTCCCTTTAAGAGCTTTCTTGCTTTTTTTTTAATAAAGGAAAATATAGATTTACATATATTTTAAAATGATATATTAAGTATATCTTGTCATGTTGGCTTAGTTAGTGTGTTGTTGCCTGGTGTATCTGTAAATACCAAATATGCAAATGAAAGACCACTGACCCAAATCATCATGGCCACATTAATTCATGCAAGCAATTAAGTAAAGCATGTTTTTTAAAACTTTGTGTACACGGGCTGCTTCTCTCTAAAAGTGGGGTTCAGGAGGTCAACATTGGATGCAGTTTATTGCTGAGGGGTAGGGGATTTCCAAATGGAAGATTTAGCGGACAAAATAGGCAGGGTTACAAGGAGCAGAACAGGCATAACAAGTTAGCTATAAGGAAGGACCTCCTGAAACAAGATCATGACTGCAAGGTACTTCTAAGGTAGTCATAGCAATAGGTAGTTGTAACAAAAGGAGTCAGAAAAAAACTTTCAAAACAAAGATACAGTTACAAGATGGTTGTAACAGGTTTTTGAAACAGAGACATGGCTGTCTTTTCCTGGAATAGCAGTGCAAACCATTTGTAATTAAGGTTACAGCAAGATAATAGCCCAATCCTTGAGAAACAGATTTAATCACAAGCAAGAATGAACCTAATTTGTCTTTAGTATAAGATAGCTTTCAAGGCAAACATGGACAGGCTGATTCATCATATCTTACATACAATCTTACATTATAATCTAGTGGAGCTTAAAAGAAAGAAAACAAGCAATCAGACTTCTAACGTAGTCTGTTAAGAAAAGTTTGCCAGACGTAGGTTACATACAAGCTTTTTAGTTTTTTTGAGTAGGTAATGTATTTTACTGGGCGAAATGTGTTTCAATTGAATTAAAGAAAAGAAAAGTATTAAATAGGATGTTTTCTGAAAGTATTATTACCTCTTGGGTGAAGTATTTGTTATTTAAACTGTTTAAGTTAATTTAAAATATTGTTCCAGGCCTGGCTTGGAGTTAAGTGCTGTGTTATCAACAGAAGCCTTATAAACAGTTCTCAGAATCGTGCTTCCTTCTCTGCTGGGGACCGTCAGTGTGTTTTTCTTTTTGTTACTTTAGTTTTCTCAAGAAGTTAGGATTTTCTCCTTTAAGCCACTGCTTAAATAAGATCTTATTCTGTGCTTAAACGTATCACACATATAACTTATATTTATAAATTTATATAATATATAAACATATAATAAATGTTTGCTGGTAATAATAAGAGTAAAAGCAAAATTTAGGATGGTGTACAGTAATCCTTTGCAGCTTTTTAAAAGTCTTAAATGATTTTAAAATAGAAACTGAAAAGTTTCAATCACACTTCTTCCCATTTTGCCATTAAAAGAAAGAAACCAAAAAACAAGCAAAACAAAGTAAACTGAAAACAAGAGGTCTGGGAATTGATGCAGAATAATCAACAATACTTAGGAGTTATAAATAGGAGTTCGTATGATTAGGGTGTTAAATTTCAACATCTTAATGGATGCTAACATTCTTAAATTGAATGTTTTAAAAATAAATTCTCATATATAGACTTTAGAATAGTAAAATGTGTGTGTGTGTGTGTGTGTGTGTGTGTGTGTGTGTGTGTGTGTGTGTGTATGTACACATATATTCGTGTGCATAGTTTTATGCTTTATTTCTTGAGTAGTTGTATTCAGGATGCAATCTTCCATGTCAGTAGAGATGTGTTGCAGTTTTCTATCTTGAAGATATTTGCCTTATTTTCTATTTTATGATTACGTTAACTTTAACCATAGAATTGGTAAGTCTTTGAAGATAAACTAAAATTTTTATGAAATATGCACCATCATTTTAAATAATCAGCAGGAGCACATGCAAGTTAGTTGCATATTACATTCTAAATTATTCTAAAGACTCCTCTAAGTAGTCACTAGATTAAATAATCTGCAAACATTTTATGAGAGGCTTTTCTCAGCTTGGCAAATGTCTTAGAAACCATTAAATTTGTTGATTTCTTTTTTTAAAATAATCTGTAGAGAAAATTGATAGTATAAGTTATAAGCATCCTTTCTCTTCTTGAAGTAACTTTTTACTTAAGGTTATATTAGGGCTTGAAATCATTCTTAGCCATAGTTAGAAATTCAATTTGAATGTTATGTTACTAGGTTAGAGAACTGAGTAGAGCTGGTAACTTATATAGACAGCACCTCTATAAATTATGCTGAGGGTGTACTTGTGCTAGCCCTCTGTGATTTACTCCTGTACCTCATAGTTTTAAAGTTTGTTTCTTTCCTGTCTGTTTTCAGAAATAAATCTTGTTTTAGGGATTTGTTTTAGGTCTGTTTTAAAACAAATCCTGTATTTGTATAAATAATGTAGAATGAACTCTCATGCTTGTGAAGTTTTGTTTAGTGAATATTATCTAATGTTTGAGAGTTGTAATTTCATTATAGTTACATGTTTTAAATGTGATAGATATTTCATAGATATTCTCATAAGGCATCTCTTAGAATTCTGCATGCTGAGCTGGGCATAGTGGTGCAGGCCCTTAACCCCCACATTCAGGAGGCAGAGACAGGCAGATCTCTGAATTCCAGGCCCAGTGTGGTCTACTGAGAGAGTTCCAGGACAGCCAGGACTACACAAAGAAACTTATTCTTGAAAAACAAAACAAACAAATGAACAAATGAATTCTCTTTGTGTATTTCTGACTAACATTGACTATTCCATAAAGCATATCTGTTTTATTGGTTGGCTGTCTCAGTTACTTTTCTATTGTGATAAAACACCATGACCAAGGCAACTTTTATATAAAAGAGTTTATTTGTGGCATGTGGTTTCAGGGGGCTAGAGTTCATGGCATCAGGAGCTGAGAGCTTATATCCTGATCTGCAAGTAGGTGATAGCACACTTAATGGTGTAACTCTTTTTAAACCTCAAAACATGTCCTTATGCTTGTGGAGTTCTCCTTAGTGAATATTATGTTATATTTGAGAGTTGCAATTTTCTCTATCCTCCAGTCCATAGTTCCTAATCCTTCCCAAACACTTCCACCAACTGGTGACCAAGTATTCAAGAGTATATAGCCCATTCTCTCTGAGACCACTGGCTCCCATAGGCTTGTGGCCATACATAATGCAGAATGCATTTAGTCTGCTTAATAATCCCCATAGCCTTGCAACACAAAGTCCAAAGTCTATTCTGAGTCTCCAGTCTCTTAACTGTAATCCTCTGTAAAAATCAAAAACAAGTAACATACTTCCAACATACAGTTTCACAGAATATGCATTGCCATTCCAAAAGAGAGGATTAGGGTCATAGTGAGGAAATAGTGGACCAAAGCAAATCCACAACCCAGAGGAAAACTGCCTTTTTTAACTCTAGTTCTGTGTCTGATGTCTAAAGGCTTATGGCTCCACGCTTCAGCTTTGCTGACTGAAGTTTGTAGCAAACTTCTCTCTCTTTGTTAATACCATTGTCTTATGTAGCTTTTTGACAGATGTCTCATGTTCTGGCAAATGTCTCACCATTTCTTTGGATTATGGAGAAAGTATAGAATAGTTAATTCTATTTGTATCGTTTTGTTTGGGAAGATACTCAGAATTAAATAAGTAAACAATGAAGGCTTATATTCCTAACCTAATAGTATCTTCCTCAGTCAAATTTCAAAATCATCTATGTGTGTATTAAGATTTGTTTTTAAGGTGTCAACAGTTTTTTTCTTTTTTTTTTCTTTTTTTTTAAGGGAATGTCATATTATTGACTGGAAAATCATTTCATCTTCTCACGGTTGCACTCTATTTTCTTAGGCTTCTGAGTTCTGTAACTGATCTGAGTATAACTTCTTTCTCGCTTTAGATGGACACTTTTGTAAATCCACTTCGCAACTCTATGAGGAACGTTTCAAATGCAGTCAAATCCCTTCCTGATAGCTTGGCAGAAGGAGTGACAAAAATGTCGGACAACGTGGGAAGAATGTCAGAGAGATTAGGGCAAGACATAAAGCAGTCATTTTTTAAGGTAAAAAGACATTTTCAGTGGCAGTTTCCTTTAAAGCAACTTGTTTTTATGTCACCTAAGATATAGTGAGCTTCTTCTCTAAAATTTTCAGACTTATATTCATAAAAAAGAAAAGTTAAAAAGGACAAATTTATCTCAGAAACTGATACTAAAAATCCTTTCATTCATCAGTCTTTGTTGTAGTAGAATTTTATAAATTCATTTACAATACATATTTAAAATTAGCAAAGTTAATATTTTTTATCAATTTATTACACTAGGCTATTTTGATTCTTTAATGGTATAGATTCTTTTGCAAATAAATAAGTTATATTTGCAAATGAGTTATAGTTAACATATACTGAAATATAACATCTAATTTCTCCTTATTCAAACAGTAGAGACTGATGACATCAAAGTAAGAAGTCTTTCAGCTGATCAGTGTCTCCACCTTTCCTTAATGTGCATACCTCTGGGTGGTGTAGAAGTTTCCGGAAAGCATTTTTATTTGATTTCTTGATGATGGGATTAGACTAAGTACGTTTGTTTCCAACTTACACTTGTAAAAGAATTTTGACATAGTTTTTTTTCTTTGCAAGGATGCCATCAAAGCTATAAATGACAAACCATAAACCTTAAACTTGAGTTGTAGAAGAGTGTCATAGCTAATTCCATCTGAATCTGAATGGCACAGACAGATTCACTGAAGGCAGACTTTCTTGTGTGTAGAGGCAGTTCCTTTTTTGTTCACCATTATCCTTTCATTATGCTTGTCCTTAGCTGTAACTGTGAAAGTGAAACATTGATGTGAGTGTCAGCACTGATGGTCACTCATGTGACCCTGCACAAAGACGACAATACCTTCCCAGGCCATAGCTGGCCATGGCAGCTTTTCCTGTGTTGCAGGGGGTTTCAGCTGATTTTAGTTTTCCATTCCTTCTTCCTCTTATCGAGTAATGGTTAATTGTTCAAACCTATTAACATACTTTCAAGAGATCTTAAAAGAAGATTGGAGGTCTGTTTCCTGGGTGTGCTAAGTTCAGAATATAGATCGTTAAGCTTTGTTAATACATTACACCAATAATCAAATCAAATTCTGATGTTTGCTTTGGGTTGTGATGGTGTTAAGATCTTTTGCTGTGTTACTGTGTTCACTTTTTTTTTTTTTAAATGTCTAGGTACCTCCTTTAATTACGAAGACTGATTCAGATCCTGAACATTGTCGAGTCTCAGCTCAGCTTGATGATAATGTGAGTTAGTGTTATTCTATAATTTTATTTATGCTGTAATTCAAATCATTTTTGGCAGATTATTTTAATAAATGTGCATATGTTTCATTCATTCAGATTTCCGTATTATGTTAACCATGGTAAATTCTTACACACTGCACAGCTTCCTGACTTCAACATTTTAATTTAAACAAACGTACAAATGAACAGTTAGCAGGGCTCCTGAAACCACCATCCTTCTTTGCTATTGTAGCCCTCTCCTCCACCATGGATTTACTGCTCTCCTAATGCTTATCCCGGTTTTATAGTCTCTACTTTTAAATAAAACTGTAAAGTATATACTCCTTACTTTTGTTGTTTTGTTTTATTGTTGTTTAACCTTATGGTAGTCTTTTATTCTGTTATTTAGTAGTTCTTTCTCAATTCTTGTGTCTTTGCCATATTTGTATTTAGTCTTATAAATGTGTATATTGGATTATGCACAGACTCTGAATATTTTTATTCATATTTTAAAAATGAAAAAGATAAATATATGTTTCTACTTAAGAGTCAGAATATATATACAACATATATATATATACATACATATATACAGACATATATATGTATGTATGTGTGTGTATGTATATATATATACATATATGTGTGTGTGTGTGTGAGTGTGTGTATAAATTGAGTTGTAGTATGTGCTCCTAAATAATTTTCTAAAACTGTTTGTACCTTTTTTATTATTACTAGCACAATATGCTACATCCTGGCTAGAGTCAATATTTATATCTCTGTAGATTCATGTATGATGGCCATTCGGTGTCATGTCTTGTGGGTATCTAAGTTTTTTTCAAACTTTTCTATTGACTCACCTGTGTTTGTTTTTTTGTGTTTTTATTAATTTGAGTGCTGAATATAATGTATGAGATATCATATATATGGTATATAATGTGTATTTCTGAAATACATCCCTCCCTCTGCTGTCTGTTGCTTTTGTAACTCTATATGTTGCCCTGTGTTTTTCTTTACAATTCTTCTTGCTTTGCCATGGCAACATTTAAATTTGCACTTCATCTGTGATTAATTATATTTATATATATAAATTGAGGAAGAGTTCAGCTCTGTTTACTAAAAGTCTGTCTTTCCCCATTTGCTGGTTTTTTTCCTTACCATATATGTATGCTTCTGTTCTTGAATGCTTTTGACTCTGTTTCTGGGCTCTAGGCTCTTATGCAGATTTATCTTTAATTTATAAATTTCTTTTTTCATTTTTCAGATAGATTTGTTAATAATAAAGTTATATATATATATATATATGTGTGTGTGTGTGTGTGTGTGTGTGTGTGTGTGTGTATACATTCTTATATATATTCCTTCTTCAAGATCGTTTTAGGATACTTCATGAGTTTAATGTATAATATCTGTAACATCTTTCACTCTGGATTTTATAGTTATTTTTCTTTTAATGTCTTGTGTCATTAAACTGATGTTATTTTATCAGATAATTAAGCAGTATTCATTTTATCACAGTAATGAAATGAGTCCTTCTTCCCTCTGGACTGTTTAAGTTATAAACTGTCTATTCGTGGCATTAATTAAATGTTTAGAACATAGTTGTGAAAAACTAAAAACCCATACCTTTTCTCATCTTTTCAGTTTATAGCATTGATTAGGAAAGTGAGCATTAAACTATCGAAAGTCATAAAATGATCAGTTTATATATAGTTCTAAGTCAGTAACTATTGTTTATTGGCATGCATAATTTTTCACATAAAAGCATTCTAGCTGGGTTTTTTTTTTATTATTCTGTATATCGACTAAAGGCTTTCACAGTTAAAGTATTTTAATTTATTTTCTCTTTTTTAATTGATAAAAACCTTGCATATAATATATTATTATCATACATTTTTCTCCCCTAACTTGTCCCAGGTCCTCCCCAAATCCCTACTCACCCAAGTCCACAACCCACTTCCCTGTTCATTAGAAAACAAACAAACCATTTTTAAAACAAGAAAATACTCAAAAAAGATACACATGCACAAAACCCCCAAATCATAAAATCACAAAATTCGAAACCACAAAAGACCAGTAAGACAAAAAGTGCCTAAACACAGCAGTATGAGATGAAAAGTCTATATAAAGTATATTAGTTTATTAGTTTGTGTGCTGAATATAATTAGGTGTACTAATTAAATTAGTACTAATTAAATTAGTTTAAGTTTCTAGTCTTTAAGTTTCTAGTCATTTAGTAACTAACTATCAACTTATCAAGTATGCTAACATTAATAGCAATATTAATTATACCAGTTAAAGCATAATATTTTCATAAAAATACATGCTTTATAATGTTAGTTTAATTAATTACTGGGTTGTACTTTAGCTTATTTTTCTGAAAAGTTTTATATATGTGTGTGTGTGTGTGTAATTATATACATAAACATCTTAAGTAAGCAAATCATTTTTATTGTTTCATCTGTTAAATATAGATAACAAGAATATTTTTATTCTTTTTTTTCCTTTTTTTTTGAGACAGAGTTTCTCTGTGTATTGCTCTGTAGATCAGGGTGGCCTTGAACTCTGCCTCTGCCTCCTGCGTGGAGGGAATAAAGACATGCACCTCCACCACCCAGCCAAATAATTTTATTCTAATGAAATATTTTTCATTACCAGAAAATAATTCTCAACTTTAGCATTTCATTACCAGACTGCTGAGTTAGACCTAAGTCATGTTTCTGTAAGACTCATCATCAGGAATCTGCTTGAGAAGCTTTTTAAACTACAGCCTAAGAGCTTACTTAACATTGGAGGCTTGTAACATTTTAGATCCCTAAAACCAGCTATGAGCTGTTAGAGATATTCTTTCCTGAATTACTATGTATGTGAGCTTTTGGAGGCTTTGAGGTCACATCCTGTCTTTTTTCTTCTTTTTCTCAGGTGGATGACAATATCCCACTTAGGGTAATGCTGCTTCTCATGGATGAGGTGTTCGACTTAAAAGAGAGAAACCAGTGGCTGAGAAGGAATATCAAGAATTTACTCCAGCAACTTATTAGAGCTACATACGGAGATACTATTAACAGGTAACTGTGTCTCCTGTTCTTCTGCTTCAAGCCCACTGATGAGTAGAGCTTAATTCTGTAAATGACTTGCTAGGCCTTTATTATGGACTTTTTTCTCCGGGCTTTTAAAGACCATTAGATCTCTTCTCAGAAGCAGCTTATCTTCAAATGAAAGTGTTACTTTGTGAAACTTGTGTCAGTTTTATTTGCCTTACAGACTTTAAGCTTACTCATTCAAAATCATATTACTTTCAGAAAAATAGTTGACCATGTTGACTGGATGACCTCACCGGAACAAGTAGCTGACTCGGTGAAGCGTTTCAGGTATGTCTCCAGGCAGTCACTTCTTCCATGTAGTGCAGACTTCAGCATTGCTATACCCAGTCAACTATTACTTAATGGCCTTTGGTGATTAACATTGGGTGTGATGAGCAAAGACTTATGAGAATCATAATGACTTGGAGCTGTTGACAAACTTCAGACAGTAAAGTCACTTGGCACACCAACTTTGCAACTTGAGTTTGACCCCAGAATCCCCCTAAAGATGGAAGGAGAAAATCAACTCCTATGCAGTTGTCCTCTGACCTCCATGCATACCCTGTGGCCCATGTACCACCCCCCGACACACATACAGATATATACACTGTGCATGTACACACATGGTAATTGCAAATACATACCTATATTCTATAGGGCTATTGTTCTTTAGGGCTATTCTATAGGGCTAAACCTATAGTTCTATAGGGCTCTTTATTTTTCTTAGACTAGCAAAGGCACAAAGGAAACATTTCTAAAATGATAGGCTAGATTTTTATCCCATAGGATATCTTTGAAATTATTGACAGTATTAGAAAGCTGGGCATGGTGGGGTTTGGGATTGAGGCAAGAAGACAGAAGTTGAAGCACAGCTGGTCACCAGAGAAGAAACCCCATTTGTAAATGTGAAGATGAGCATGCGGAGGACCTCCTGACGTACTCGGGCTGTCAGGAAGGGATGAGAAAGGAGCTGTGAGTGTTGTACTAAGGTGCTTCTCCCTGAGCCCCGTGTGCTCTCTAGTCTTCTATCCTTTCCTTCAAGTAAGCAGCTTGTCTTCATTTGGTTGTGAGGCAGCAGAGGGTTACAGAAGAAAAGCAGTTTGCCCAAAGGCTCTGGTGACAGGAAGAGGGGAATCTGATTTCTGCTCAGAAGCAAAGTTTCTCCCTTTTAGACTCCATTGTTTCCAAAAGTTGGATGAGCTGCTCTGGCCTGTTCATTTCAGTTAGAGCAGTTGAATTCTTTTTCAGTGATTCTCAGCCTTGACTGTAGGTTGGACTCAACTGGAAAGTTTAACCCTGTGTGGATCCTTTCTCCAGAGATGATTGGGTTGGTTTAACAGGTAGAAAGTCTGCACAATAGGTGGTTTTATTTCCTGATACCCAAAGTGTTTCTAGGGCATGTTAAGATGATTTCTCTGCAAGCATGCCCAACCTGTGGCCCAGATAGCAATGGAAGGGGCTTAGCACATCTGATGTCCCTGTCAAAAGGTTGAACACCTCTGGTGGCCTATAGAGTCGCATTCCTCCAAACCTGTTCAGTACAGGTACCTGTGAACCAACACATAAGAAGCAGGATCGGAGTTCAGGAGAATGAATTGATTGTGTGGGGTACATTGTAGACATCAACTAGAGATTCTTGCTGGCTGAGTTAGATAGGATGAGAATGGAATGGGATAGCCAAGAGGGAAGAGTTGTTAAGTTGCTAGGCTGCTCACTTTCAGGGTGCTATGAGTAGATTTGGGTAAGTTATTCACTTAACAGGTCCTCACTTTTGATTTTAAATGCCGATCATGTGCCTAAATTGAACCCTGCTGTTGGATGCTGTTTGTTATTTGTCTAAATGAAATTTTAGAAATGTTTTCTCTGGTTTAATATTTTATTTTATTTTCTTTTAGCAGTTTGTCATCAACTAGTATCATTAGACAAATAAAACTGCTCACAAACATTATTTTATTTTCTTAAATAGGGATGCATTTTGGCCCAATGGCATTTTAGCAGAGACAGTTCCATGCAGAGATAAGGCTATTCGAATGAGAACAAGAATTGCAGGAAAAACAAAATTATTTGCAATTATGCCAGGTAAGTAAACACATTTGATTAAAGTTTGATTTATTTGTATTTCTAATGACTTTTGACATTGATACTATGCTAATTTAGCTCATTTTTATTATTATAATGACCACCAGATGATGGTTTATTATCTACCAAGGGCTATGTAGGTGTTTCTCATATATTCTAACAAATCCTCCTAACAAGTCCTTTGAAACAAGTCACTATTTTAACTTTATAATTTTGTGTATGAGGGAACAGTGTCAAAGTCACCTACCCAGGATTTGTAGTTAGTAGCAGGATTCTGATTCATCTTTGAATGATTAAAAGCTACTCTACTGCCTTAAAATATTTTTTGAGAATTATGTAAAGAAAACATGACAGATAATTGAGCTAATAGAAATATGAATATGACCTGGACTACATAGGTCATGCTTTAGGGGACAACCTTATTTTCTTCTCTCTTTCTCTTTCTGTCTCTGCCTCTGTCTCTCTCTTCTTCCTTCCTTCCTTCCTTCCTTCCTTCCTTCCTTCCTTCCTTCCTT
>JANHMN010000010.1:30556556-30570337 GCA_030674055.1 Rhabdomys pumilio | reverse complement strand
CTTCCTTCCTTCCTTCCTTCCTTCCTTCCTTCCTTCCTTCCTTCCTTCCTTCCTGTCATTAATATAGATTTATTTGTCTTTTTTTTTCCTCTGAGAAAAAGAGCCTGTGACCAATGGGCTTTTCTGGCTAGGAGATGGTGAGGATACTTTTGTCACTGGATCACAAGTATCTTTAAGAGCACATAACTATTAACCAATGCCTAGAAATACTCTTCTGTGTTCATTGTGGATGTAGAGAGTGGATAAGATGAATTTATAAGCTCTTTTTATCTGTTGTTATCCATTTTCTTACAACTTTACTTTGTTTCTTTTCTGCTTTTTCTTATTATTTTTGAGATGATATCTCATGCTGTAGCTTAGGCTGCTCTGATACTTATGTGTAGCCCATGCTGGTCTAAACTCAGTGCAGTCCTACTTCAGCCTCCTGATTTCTGGGATTATAGACATGAGCATAAGCCAATATGCCTGACTTCTCTTATAACTTAAAATTAGATTTTCAGTGTTTAGTTTTCCATTTTTTTTTTTGCTTGTTTTTGTTTTTTTTAAATTTTTTTATTGGGCGTTTTATTTACATTTCAGATGTTATCCCCTTACCCCATTTTCCCCCCCCCCAGGAACCCCCTATCCCATGCCCCCTCCTCCTGCTTCCATGAGGATGTGTGCCTCCCCCCCCCCCACACACACACACACTTCTACCTCTATCCTCTAATTCCCCAATACTCAGCATCCAGCCTTCATGGGGACCAAGGATTTCCTCTCCCACCTATGCCTATGCCTGACAAGGCCATCCTCCCCTACATATACAGCTGGAGTCATGGGTTCCTCCCTATGTGCTCCCAGGCTGGTGGTTTAGACCCTAGGGCCTCTGGTTGGTTAGTATTGTTCCTCTTCTCATGGGGCCCCACAAACCCCTTCAGCTCCTTCAGTCTTCTCTCGCACTCCTCCATTGGGAACCCTTGATCAGTTCCATGGTTAGCTGTGAGCATTAGAAATCTGCCACATTGCTGTTACTTTCTCCCCATATGTGGTTAAATTTGGAGCCATAAAGAAATGAGACTTTAGAAAACTTAACAAACCATGACTTAGACTGTTTCCTCATATACCTTTGTAATAAAGGAGATTGCTCTGTGGCCCAGCACAGCTGCAGGAACGCTGGAGTCCATGGGTGCTGCTTACTTGAAAAGTATGGAAAGTGCTAGGCATTCCTGCACATTGGTTTACTTTCCTAAAGCTTATATTATTTTAGAGGGAACAACAAACAAAACAAGCAAATGATACTTAATATGATAGTGATCGGTTCTAAAGAAAAAGTCATCCAGTAGGAGAAGACGTTGCATCACAGTCACGTGAGTTCCAGCTACACAGAGAATTGCCAGAGGAGCTCTTGCTGGGAAGAAGGCCTGCAGGGGTTGATGGGATTGTATATATACTTCTATACTTAATCCTGTGCTTTGTAGTAGGGTCATACATCTCTGCTAAATTATAGTGCATCGCTGCTCAAATGACGACTTTTTGGAAGTTGCAAGTTTTTAACATTTTTAAAATTTTTATTATTAAATATTTGCAAATAAACATAAGACACCAAGATTAACTAACTAGATCCAGAGTCTACACTTCAGTGAATTCCTATACAATTAGAATAATTGTTCTTTTACTATGAATATATTTTTGTGTATTTATTTACCACAAAAAAAAAAAACCTCCACAACAGAAGTAGAATTAGAAAAACAATTAGCTGTATATCATCTTTTGTAAACGTATGTACATTACCTGCTTTCAGCTGTTCCTCATCTAGTGTTTAGCCTTTACTGTTTTACATGGTTTGCAGTATAGACATGTTCCTTTGTTTACATTATTGAGTCGATTCCAGATGTGAGGGAGAATGAGATTTTTCTCTGAGATTGTGTGGACTTGCTTACTATACATTTTACATCTGTAAAGTTATAAATTTTGCTCTTTCTTTCTAACACAACAAAACAGTTCTTTCTATGGTAATTTGGTTTGTCAATGTAATCGCCACACTAGCTTGCCCTCACAGTCTGGACAACGTCTCTATCTTTTATTTCTCTAATAGGCATTCTAGACTTCAGCCAGATTTCTCTACCTCACTTCTACCACTGTTTCTGTACTTCCCATTCGGTTGTTGATGTTCTGGTGACTGGGGATCATCCTTAATTTCCTTGTATCTATACTCAGCCTGCCCACATAACAAAATCAGCTATAGTCATTGCTTCTGCATCTTACTAAAGTCTTACAAATCTGTACAACTATAAAGACATTGGTAATTAGAAATCTTCATCAAATAGTGGGGAAAAGAAAGTGAGTACCACATGGGATTTAAGAGAGAGAATTGTGACTGTAATCTGTAACCTATGAGTATGGCTCCTAACTTTCTTGTGCTGTATTCTCTCTATATATAGTTTATATATATAGTTTAGGTAGGCTTTAAGACCCAGATATACACAGCTTGTTAACTGTATACCTACTATTTATGAGTTACTCTGCTCTATGCTTTAGATTCTTTATTTGTGATCATAATTGAGGCATTTATTTCCTTCTTCTGAGGAATGAATATTTGTATTTTTCTCTACTTCATTCAGATGAACTGAAGCACATTATTGGAGCTGAGACAACACGGAAAGGTATTCTTCGTGTTTTTGAAATGTTTCAGCACAACCAATTAAATAGGAGAATGGTGTATGTCTTCTTAGAAGGCTTCTTAGAAACCTTATTTCCACAGTATAAATTTCGTGAACTTTTCAACAAACTTCATTCAAGGTCAAAGCAAATGCAGAAGTATAAACAAAAACTTCAAAGTACTCAAGCGCCTTCTTTACAAAAAAGGTGACACTCCATCTTGTGAAGCTGGCGTTCATTCTGTCCAGGACTAATGGTGTGGACAGATCTTCCGGGGTGTAACTCGCATACTGCTGTGTCTACACCAGCCTTTCCATGTCTCAAAACAGATCACTAGTACATCCGTAAGACTGGTTCTTCTCATTCTCATCTGTAATCCAGCCACTACCAAGAGAGATTCCCGTGTCTTACATGATTTGGTGCATAATTTGCAACACTGAGAGGATACTGCCTTGTCTCATTCAAGAATGGAGTTGCTCTCTTCTGTTCCAAACTAATCAGCATTCTCTCCCAGTGCCAGAGTGCCAGAGAGTGTGTGAGAGTGAGGGAAGCACAAAACAACGGGTCATGGGTAACTTAACTAACTACTGTAGCAGCTGCAGACCGCAGTGGATAATTGGAGAGATTTGTTTCACTCAAGGATCTTGTGGGTCGTCAGCATTTTGCTATCATGTGGGTTAGCAGGTGAGTGATCTTTAGAACAATTGTTCAATTGTTTTAAGGCGGCCTGGGCAAAGTGAGAGAAAGATTGCCCTTAATGTAGGAAATAGCCCTTCCCAAATGACAGTCTTGTGTAGAGTAAAGCACTATAAAATAAACCCAATCAAAACCAGAATTTGATTGGATTTATTATTCATTGATAGAAATGTTCATTGATCTTCTTTTCTGTGTGCTGTAAGGGCTGGGCTTTGCTTTTACGGTTCTCAACTCTCCACTTCTCCTTTGGCATTCTGTGCAGAAGAAGCATGTGGTAGCTCTCTCATGAGTTCAAAATTTTTTTAATCTTTTAACAGATTACTGATTATATAGAAGGGAAATTATTTATTGTAAGAACTGCCAAATACATTGTCCTTCTAAAAATTGGAAATTAAAACAGTACTCTATTGAAAGTTACCATATGATAACTTTAAATCGTATGATCTAGACATGCCTTAGGTAACTACCAATATAGCAAATCAAAGAATTAATGAGCTTATAGTCCTATGTAAACATACAAATGCCTAATTCTACTATGTGTACATATATGAAAATAAATAATGAAAACAGAACTGTACTATTTTTAAAAATATGCTTTTATTTATATTTCGCATAATGTAAAATTCTAAATAAAGCTAGTACACAAAACCCTTTGGTGTATACATTTAACGCCCTAATATTTTATATCAGTGAAACAAAATACCTTTTCCAGTTGTGAAGCCTTTGCATTTCCTAGTGTTCTCTCCATTTTGTCCATTAGGAAGTATTCATATCTCATATATGCAGGATTTCTGTACTTTTAAATACTTCCAATGACTAAGGGTTTAAATATATTAGCTCTTTTTGTTTTAAAAATATTTAACACTAAAACCTTAAAATAGTGAAACTACTTTTCAGACCACTGAGCCAGTATCCTGATATTTAAAGAATGTCTGGGTGCTTATTGTAAAGGGACAGAGTATTGATAATCCAGAAGATTGGAATAGGATTTTGTCTTGCTGTCACTCAGATTCTTCTTACCCAGTGAAGCCTAGTAGTACGAGGGAAGCCTTCCTGTAAAGCTTCATGATGCTGTCAGTGCTGTGTGCATACGTGTAGTATGCACATATTAACCTGTAAAGCTTCGTGATGCTGTCAGTGCTGTGTGCATACGTGTAGTATGCACATATTCAGCATGTGTTGCATGTCTTTCAGAATTACATAAGTAAAACCCCTTTTTGAAACTTGCAAGTGAGGAAAAATTGTTTCTCTGGCAGAAGAACTTTTTCCTGTACTCCTGCCCTGCCCTGCCGGCCCTTCATTGGCCCCAGGCTTACAATTGGATGCATCAAGTGAGTAGACAGCATCAGCATGGCCACAAGTGCAATAATCTCACACATAACCTCCTGTTCCAATGATACTGTTACATGAGTACATTTAAGTGGATACAGAAGGATTCTTGCAAGAGCCTAGTGTGTACATGTGAAAAGCGTTTCTATATAAAGTGAGAAAACTGTCAACCAGGGGAAAAAGAGTCGTATAAACTCAGATCTTCTCACAGCCCTGCAAGACAACTGCAGTCACACCAAGACCAAACAAAGAGCAAAAACAAAACTATTTGAGTAGATGTGTTTTTAAGGGGATTTTTGTTGAGAAGCTTTTATATTTCAGGAGCAGAAATGTCAAATGGTCACGTGTCTGTGCACGGCTGTGTTTTACAATGAAGAGTGTGGCCGTGCTATAGCTACAGATAACCTAGGCTTGGTCCAGCTATGTAGAGTATTTAACCCATAAGCAAAGGACAGTGTTCTACGTTTAATAAAGTTACTATATTTTGTGCATTTTTTGCACATATGAACATATACACAAAGAGGTTTTATGTCTTCTGCTGAATGCTTTTAAGTCAGTGGTGCCTTTAGGCAAGAATCATCAAAATTCATCATTCTTTTGGGTTTTCTGATATTTTTTTCAGGTAGTGTAAAACTGCAAAGAAACCATCATAGCTTATTCACCTACAATTTGATTGTGTGACTTAAACGTAGCACTTAGATGAATATTTCCTATAATTCGAGTGTTCCATGTAGTTGCTGGAAACAGTTGTGCCATTGACCAGTGGATGCACTTTGTTAGCCTTAATTTAAAACAAAAACAATTTATTGAATATATCAGTTTGATCACTATAAGTTTGCTGCAGGCGTTTGGGGAAAAAATAGTTAAGTGCAATGAAAGTGTACCATTTTTTAAAAAAAGAAATTAAGAACAACATAAATTTCACAATCTACAGTTTTAATTTTGTGCAATATTTTCATTTAATGCATGTTTATTTGAGTAATTGTAAAATAACTACATTTTTAATGTTTTGAAATCTAATTTAACTGTCTTCTTAACCCAACAACTTCATTCTGTTGTTGCTGCACCTTAATTAAGGACTTGTTTTAAAAGTCTTTCTGTCACTCCTTGTAAAATTCTTTTCTTAGTAGAATACTTTTGCTTATGGGAGCATGGCTCCTGTGTTATAAGGGAAAACTAAAGAGCACATTTTAGGATTTGAATTGTTACAAATTACCTTGTGCATATCATTGTACATACGTGTCAGTCGTGCCTAACCTCGCTCTATCAGTGCTCTCCTTCTCTAACCAAGGGGAAAGAATCAGAATGTCAGTTATTTTTATTAACTACAGAAATTACAATTTTTATTTGGTTTGTGTTATGTTCTGTCTGTTAGAAAATACTAATAAAGTATTAAACGATTCTGTTGAGTTTACTTGGCAATATGGATTATTTTTAAAAATGCTTTCTCAAAGTCTTGTTTTTATAGTCTCTGAGTACTTTCATTTCAATTTAGAATTTGAGCAGTCAAGTTCCAAGATTGTAGATGAGCTACAGAATAATTAAAACTAGCTTAATTTCTTTCTTTTATGGGGTAAAACCACTGGCTATCACCATCTTAAAGAAACTTTATATTTTATTGTCACATAAAATTATATGGTGATTTTCTGAAAGACAAAGATCTAGAACTTAGCAAGTTTTATTTGATATCATTTGCGATTCACATTTTGGCTGTTATTTTAGACATGTTCTGTCTAAAAAAGACAGTTGATTGACATTCAGTAATATGCTTGGTTGGTCAAAATATGTATAGCTTTCTTGGTCTACATCCAGAAACTGCTTAGACATCAAATCAATACCTGTTACCTTACTAAGAACTGGCACCACCATATTTCTTAGAATACTACTGTATCAGTCCCTGTAAGATGAGTTGTTTAAGATGTCCTTTATGATGTGCTTTGACACAGCTGTCAATAGTGTTATCCAGAATGCCACAGTGGTAACAGTTCAGAACACAGTACCGTAGTCTTTGAAAGAGCTTACCCACTTCCTAAACCTCACTGATAGTAGAATCTTTGACACCCCTCTTCCCTGGCTTCTTGGCTTTTACTAAAAGTCCAGTCTCAAAGGACACATACACTCTGTGTGAACCGTGGTTTTAAGCAGGTTGACTGACATGTCCTACTAGTTGGAACACCAAGTTCTCAAGACAGCTGAGAGCCGGGCCAAGCTGGCCCACAGCCCTACCTTCAAGGGCAACAGCCAGGCCAGCTCTACCACTTCTTTAGCCCAGTTGTCCCAAGGAAGGGATAAGAAGCTGTCCAGTGGTGGAGCATCGACACCCTCAAGTAGAAACATGGCAGGAAAGATGGACATGAATGTGAAGAGTTAATGTTCGGTAGTTAATGTTTGTTGCAGTCCAAGCACTGGGAAGATGATATGCATTTCTAATAAAGATGACCAGAGGGAACAGTTCTTTGATGGTCTCAGCAGCCTCAAGAGCTTTCAGTCCCATTTAGCCTCCTCCAGTTGATAGATGGGACTTGGTTCTCCCAAGTTTCACAACGGGGAAGTACTAAAACAACCAGCCCCAGATGGTCTCAACACACGTTTTTGGTCTTTTATACATGTGGCAGCCATGCTGACAGCAAAACAGAGTGTCTTTGCTCAAAGAGAAAAGACCTGCAGGCTTGTGGTTTCCCTAAGAGAGGTAAGTGAATTCCAGCCTGGTTTAAGTAGGGTGCGATGAAGGCAGAAAAACCAAGCATTTTTCCTTACCTTCAGGTGATAACCATTCCATGGGCATAAAGAAAATAGGTTTTTCAAGGCACATGTGGTATGAAACAAATAATTACATGAGAAAATTGATAATTTGTTTCCTAGGTTACCTGCTTATTTAACAGAGTAGCAGTGGCATTTACAAAGGGCATCTTTCTTTCAAATATCTAGTATCCTTTTTGTTTTGAGTCCTTCCAAAGCCTGAAAATTACTTTGCTGTAATTTTCAATGTTGGAGAATCTACACCCTCAAGTAGAGAAGCATGGCAGAAAAGATTTACATGAAGGTGAATTTAAAAACACATTTTCTAAAAGTTTTCTTTTGGCAGGTGAAAGTCCTACTGAGATGCCACGTGATGGTACTACTAAATGCCCCTCATTGGCCCCCAGGCACACCTGACCTCCAGTGATGAATCCTGTGCCATGCTGGCTCTGGCTTTTGTCCCCTCAGTCCCTTGGTCTTGGTAAACTTGATTCTGGTTTTGATTAATGCAAAGCTGCTTTTTTTTTCTTTCCCTAATTGATATAAGCAGTATTTAGAAGCCATTTTTTGGAGCTTGATCCACCAACAAGCACTCATATCTATGCTGTTCCTCTGCCTGCTTTGAGCACTCAGATATCTCAGGCAACAGCTGCTCTCACTTGCAGGATTCAGGTGTTTGTCTTTCAGCCTTTATCAGTTTATAAGTGGTAAAATGGTCTGTTTGTCTTATTCACAAAGTGATCTTTTAAATCTGATCAAGAAAAGTATTCTTTGTGCTTGCTGGGAAGAAACCTGTCACCTACAACAAACTGGTAAGTTTGTTCTTCTATTTTTGATTTATGGGTGCAGTTGTAAAAGCATAGTCGAGAGTACACGCATGTGCATGCATGCATGTGTGCATGTGAGTGTGTGTGTGTGCGTTTGTGAATGTAAATGAAAAGCTGGTTTTCCTTGGAAGTGTAGTCTTTACACACATAATTTTAGTCTTTGTATTTGTAGTTGGCATAGACTCTCTCATCATCTCTCAGCCTCCATGAGGTGTAAAATCTGATCTGAAAAGATAGAGTAATGGGGGAAAAAGCATATAGTGATTTATGGAAACAATGAAATTTGTTTCCTGTAGTTTTGAAGACTTCAGACAGTTTCCTTTGGTTTTATAGTGTTTATTCTCCAGTGAGAATGAATATGTGATCTGGAATGAGCTGGCTCATTTGAGAGACTGCTTTCAGCTTATGTGGAACTTGGTGACTTTATAGTAATCTGTAGCACATTGAGAAGTTTGACTTTAGTTTTGAAAAAAGTTCCATTTAAAAGACGACCAGATTATGGGCAGATGCCTAGTGTTAACCAGCAAAATAGACGTAAATACTGAAATACAGAAGCAGTCCATCATGAAACACACCAGCGTCTCCAGGCAGAACTAGGATAGGTAGAACTATCAGATGAGCATGTAATATTTGAGATGGACTCACTATGATTCAGATAATCTCTCTCAACTCCCAACCTCTGAGCACTCTTACAAGTGTGTACCACCACAATCAGTAGGCCATCTTAAATTTAGTGGAGACAAATTGACATAAACAAGTTACTTTAAGTAGGATTGCTGTAATTTTAAGAGAACCAAAAATTTTTAGTACTCAACAAAAGCAGGAGTGGGAAAGTTTTCTAGCTTAAGTGTTTATGGCAGCTCAACTCTGGCAAAGAAAAGTGGGTGGGGAAGAGGTGTAAAGTAATGGCCTCAATGGCTGCATTATAAGAAGTCAAGATGCACATCACATAACTGCAAGAAGAATGCCGATACCATTTGGTTTTAAATTAAAATGCAAAGTGTTTGTAATGTGATATGTATATATTGAAGAAGCTTAGGTAATAATAAACAGAATATTTGGATAAATTATATGGTTGATAATTTTTATTTAAAATAACCATAGACAGATTTTCTAAAGTGAATAGCAATATTAAACTTTCTAATCATGTAAAACTTGGTTTTATTTTCCTATGGAAAAGCCCAATTTGAGTACTGACTTTCTAACTCTGATTAAGTGGTTCGGTGAGATCCATCCCATATACAGTCAACCAAACCCAGACACTATTGCGAATGCCAAGAAGTGCTTGCTGACAGGAGCCTGTTATAGCTGTCTCCTGAGAGGCTCTGCCAGAGCCTGGTCAGTACAGGTGTGGATGCTCACAGCTAACCATTGAACTAAGCACAGAGTCCCCAATGGAGGAGTTAGAGAAAGGACTGAAAGAACTGAAGGGGTTTGCAACCCCATAGGAAGAACAACAATATCAGCCAACCAGACCACCCCACCCCACCCCCAGAGCTCCCAGGAACTAAACCACCAAAGAGTACACATGGAGGGACTCATGGCTCCAGCCATATATGTAGCAGAGATGGCCTTTTCAGGCATCAACGGGAGGAGAGGCCCTTGGGCCTGTGAAGACTTGATGTCCCAGTGTAAGGGAATACCAGGGTGGGGAGGTGAGAGTGGCTGCATGGGCAGGGGAGCACCTCATAGAAGTAGGGGGAGAGGGTATGGGATGGGGGTTTCTTGGGGGGGGGGGGACAGGGAAAGAGGATAACATTTGAAATGTAAATAAAATATCCAATAAAAGAAAAGAAAGTTTTTTGTTTGTATCCCCAAAGGATTTTAAGATTCTGATAATATTTTTAAAAATGTATTCAGCGGGTTTTCTCCTAAGCTGGAAGATATTTTATCCCCACAGAGTATTTGAGAATACGTCTAGACCCACTGCTGTTTGATACATGTATATCTGAGATGTCCTTCCACCATTACCTCACTTACCCTCCCTACTCTGCCAGCCCCCTTCTCCTTTTGATAACTTTCTCTTCATCTCTCATGGCTTGTTTATTGCTCACTGTATTTAAATAGGGTCACTTGTATGACCATGGATGGGCTTTATTTTCCTGAGCAAGGACAACTTAACCAACAGCTTCCAGTGAGGAACATCCTAGTTCCCTGGTAACCATCACTTGCCTGTAGCTCCTCAGAAGAGGTGGGTGGGACTTTATGAGCCTGACCTCCATGGTAGGATTGATGGGTACACACTGTAAGGCTTGTACAAGTAACCACTGCTGTTGTGAGTTCATGAATGCAGCAGGCTATGTCATGTTCAGAAAACAGCTTTTCATAGCACCCAGTCATCTTTCAGGAGGCTGCGCTACAGACCCTGTGAACTGGGTGAGTCTGTGTACTTTGGGAGAGGACAAGGGAAGATGATGGGATATGGAGGATACAAACAAAAACCAGGAACTGCCGGGGTCTGCCACATAGACATTGGTTTTTATGTAAATAAGGAAGAATTGGGGAGGAAAACGAGATGGGTGGAGACTGGTTGTGGGACTGTGTCTTGGCTGATGCCCTGGGCTAGTACGGCCATGTGGTATATGGGCCAGCATCAGAATGTACTTCCAAACCTCAAATGGTGACTAGGAACTCTGGCTGAAGTATGAATATACTCCCAACCTCAGGTAGCTAACTCCAGAGCTAAGGCTGAAGTGTGGGCAGGCTCTCTAACCTCAGATGGTGAGTAGCTCAGGGATAAACGGTTGGATATATTCTCTACCTTCAGAGGTAAACTGCAGCGAGGACAGAGGTATGTGTGGGTTTCCTAACCTCAGATGCCAAAGCAGAGCTGGACAAAAAAAAAGCCTTTAGGAATTCTCTAATCCCCTCTGCCTCTGGAATTGTAAGTCCGGAGAGAGATAATCCTTTATTAGTTGTGCTGAGACTCTGTCCCTTCCTAACTATGGCTGCTATTCACAGTTCACATGAGTTGTTTCACCCAGTGAGGCAATAGGCATCGTAAAAGGACAATGGAGTAGTCAGACTGGCCAGGCTAACAGCGAATTCCCTGGTCCCTGACAAAAGTCGTTATTCTCAGGCAGGTTATTAGAATGTTCTTACAAGAGAAATCCCTAAGGCAAGGGAGGGAGTGTCTGCCAGATCACATTGCCCAGATGAAGAAATAATGGGGGGCATTGTCTTGGACAGACTTTTCCAAACCATAAAATCTTAGTCACCGGACAGTTACCTAGGAGCCGTGCTTCCCAGAGATGGGGCCAAAATGAATTTTCACCAGCAGGATTGCTGTACCAGGTCCCTGGGGGACGGCACATCTCGGATAGCTGTAAGTCTGTCAGGCACATGACATTTGGCAGACATGACGTCCTTAGCTGTCCTGACCTGGCCATTCTCCCTTTGTGTGTTTCCCTAGGAGTTATTCTCCTATCAATGTGAGGAATAGAAAGAAATCCCCTGCCCACATTTCACTACCTTTGGTTTTTTGAGATAGGGTTTCTCTCCTTAGCCCTGGCTATCCAAAAACTTTCTTTGTAGACTAGGCTAGCTTTGAACTCAGAGGTCATATTTCCTCTGCTGGGATTAAAGGTAGGCTCTGCCAGGCCAGTCTTACTCCTGTTTGTAAGTGATGCTTGCACTGTCCTTTGCAGGGCTATTTGTACTTTTTCCATTTTGGTTGACTGGACAGACTACTTTGGGGGTTTTCTTGTATGGCTAAAATACCAAATTTTCAAGCAGTAAAGTGTACCCCTCCAGTCCATCTACACAGAGGCCACTGCTGTTCCTGCGGATGAGTGCAGTGAGTTAGCTTGTTTCCTTCAGAGTCCCTTTATTTCTATTGAGGTGTAGTCATGGAGGTTAAACTTCGAAGGACTCAGTTTACATTTCATAAAAATAGCATTATATCTTCTAACACTGAAGTTTAGAGTGGCCCTTTAGAGTTTTGACTGATGATTAATCATACTGGGTAATATGTCTTGAGTTTTGACATTCAAATGGTTTGCACGTTTTGTCTCAGGAGTCGTTGAAAGGATCACCATGAGGTGATGTTAGTATTTCCCTGTTCTGTACCTACAGAGACTTAATTACACTCAACCTGTGCAACGCCATGCTGCTGAGACTTGGTGGATTTAGAATTCCACTTTGTTCTCAGTGACTACATAATTCTCCCTATGAATAGTGTGTAGGTATTCATACAGGACAGGAACCAGGGTGACATCATAGCTTGTAGGGAATGAGGGTGGATTTTGAATAATGCTGAGGTAAACCTGGGACATTAAAGCCTGACAGCATAGGCCTTGAGACATACATGTTTGGCTGTTTCCTGAATCTGAGATCATAGTGCTCTGAGGGCAGTGATGTCATCCTCACCTTGTATCGATTAGTGGGCATATTTCTGCGAAGTATCAGGAATGGATCATGTTCTTTGTATTATCAGTCTAATCAATTTGTTATCAGTTTATATTGTAAATTTGTATTATCAGTTTCTTTCCAATAATTTGGTAAGAAATCAAGCAAGTTCTACTAATTGTCAGAGGTGAAACTATGGAGCCACTTCTATGAAGACTATACCGTCAGAACTCCAGTTTCAAGAAGAAACAAAATGTCTAATGTGGTTTACTTGGAATAGCAGAAGGAAGAGAAGACCAGCATATGTTTGGTTTGGGTCTGAGCTGGATTGAGAACTAAACAAGTGAGCAGACAGGCCAGAGCTCTACTTCCAGCAGGGACTGAGAACCTTCTGGGATACAGTGTTCCCCAAGAGAAGGAAGGGGACTCAGCATGGTAGACCTTTAAGGAAAGAGTGGGATGCCTGATGCCCACTAGAATATTTTAAATCCTACCACTTTGAATTCAAAAGGTGCAGGCTATGGTGACAAGGTAGGTCAAGACGAGTCATTCCAGCATGCCGGGAACAAATGGTGTCAGAAATTTGAATGCTAGCATGAAGGTAAGCCCTTTGACCCAGAGTCCATAAGGAAGGATAGAAAGATCCTGGGCAGCCATGGTGGACATTCCAGGGGTGACAGTTAATACAACGCAGCAAACATGAGCAGCTGAGGAAGAGAAAGCTCCAGAGATTAGGCCAAGCAACAGGGATACTTCCTAGACCAGTTCAGGGAGAATTGAGGCATAAATACAGCTACCAGTCCCAATGACAACAGCCATACCGCAGCTGAGTGTTGGTATGCAGGTGACACGGCCAATGCCTACTAGCATAGGATGGAATTGTAGAGCTATTCAGAGTGGGCTCAGAATTTATGAATGATCAGGACATCTGAGAGACAACTGGATTGTGACAAGCCAGTCAATGCTATTGTCATGAAGGCTTACAGCTTCCTAAAGGAAAGCTAAGGCTTTAGATATCCACCCCACAAGTCAGTACATCACAATAAGGGTACCATTACATGGTTCATCCATCTTTGTTGCTTCTGAAAGACCAGTATCTAGGATTCTGCCTAGTGTAAAACAGTTGTACTGGAGATTGTCTTGGAAGACTCAGCAGCAGGTGCTGTTTCTTCTTTCCAGGACAAACAAGCATGGAATGTGCCCCGC
>JANHMN010000010.1:30536380-30556546 GCA_030674055.1 Rhabdomys pumilio | reverse complement strand
AAATTTTACACCTTTTAATTTAATTTGTTTGTGGCTGCCTGTCTTCCCAGCTGTCCAGGCTCTAGGTAGGGTTGGGGGCCGGGGGGAAGGAAGTCAGAGGGGGGAGGATGCTCACGTGTGTGTGTGAGAGAGCTAGCACATAGGCGCATGTGTGTGCGCATGCACACAGTCTCTCTCTGCAGCTGATGATGTTGAAGCTTGACATGGATCAGGGACTAAGCCAAGAGCATTGGCCACATTAGATTGAAACTTTGAGGACCAGCAAGAACGGTGCCTCATCCCGTTACTAGTAACTTGAGACTGGATTTTTTGGTACTGTGCAAAGCTCAAAATCTCAGGGCATTCATTGTATTCAAACAAAGGTTTACAAAAGATATTAAAAGAACATTGGGTCAATGAGTGACTCATGATGAGCTTTGCAGTGTGCGTAGTCAGGCTCCATCCTCCCTCCTCTCCTCCTTCCCTCCCTTTCTATAATTGAACCTAGGGTCTTGTAAATGCTAGCAAGTTCTCATACTGTGCTACACCGCTGGCCTTTGTGATATGAAATTGACTTTGATTAGAGTAGCCTTCATAACCTCTTCATACTTCTGAAGCTATAACTTGGTGAACCTTTTGGAAAAGTGAAAAACAGACACCCACCACCCACTCCACCCCACCCCGCCAAATAAAATGAGGCCAGGACTAGGCTGAAATTTGTATAAGAATTTACTGAGGGAGAGAAGGCATTTCAAACCAAGGTAGGGAGCAGCGAGACAGGAAGAAGGCGAGTTAACAATGCGAGTTGTCATGATGTTTGTTTATGTCCCACCTGTATGTCATGGCAATCATATACCAGTCTACAAATTCACATTGTAAAGCAATCTTAGGAGCACAAGAAGAAAAGAGAATTCCTTGGTATTCCTAAAATGAGGAAGATGTTTCTAATGATGACTTGGAAATTCAAGAGACATGAAATAAAGGTTAATTAAAATGCATAATAACTCCTCCAACTTGTAAATTATTCATCAGCAAAGCTGACAACTCGTAACTGACCTGAAAGCTACCAAAATACACACACTATTCACAGGTCTCCCAAAATTTATTTTTAACAAACTAATTTGCACTAGGAAGGTATGGTTCACATCTTCTCCTTGCTCTTCAGCTCAGTTTGGGCTTCTGGTGCTTTTTCAGGGTGTTTCATTGGGAAAATGATTTCCTTAACCGGCCCACTTTTGGAAAAAATTCCCTCATCATTTAGTATCAAGTCATTTTTCCCAAAAGAAAGAACTGCAGTGTTTAGGAGTGCAGCCTCTGGATTAGCTGCCTGTGGTTCAAGTTTTGGCTCTACTGGTTTCAATCTACATGGACTGGGCCTTGTTGATACAGAAATGCATCCATCTCAGATGGAAGAGGGGAGAGTTTATTCCAGGGCCGAGAATGGGTTGCCATAGCCTGGAGGTGTGCATTTAGTTTACTCAAAATAGCATGTTCCGATGTAACAGTTTCATGAAGGTTTTACAAATAAATACACTTTTTAGATTTATTGGACTGTCAGGTGGGTTATGCCAAAGCGAGGAAAGCTCTGCTATAGACTCGGGTGATCTGATGACATCCTTGGCCTTTGGTTTGCTAGAAGCTGATGGTGCATTTCATAAATATTTGTCTAATAATCACAAGCGTGGCTGTTAAGTCAAATACAGAAGTAGACAATGACCTGCTACCAAGGGAGCTGAAGTAACCCAGGATAGTTTGACTTTGACCTGTATGACATTCTCTGTCTCCGTAATCTCTTCGTCAGTTTGCCGTGTAGAGTATTAAGAACAGGTGTGGCTTTTAACTTTGGGAACTTCAGTTCACAGCCTTGCATGTATGCAAAGGATTTGATATTAAGTATGTCAACATTATACTACTGTGACTATCCAACCTGTTGATATATAGATAAAGGACTTAGAATAGCATCTGGCCCAGGACAAGTATGTTAGAAATGTCATGGCTATAACTTCATTCTAAACAATAGAAGTTTTGCTGATTTTATAAACTCCTGCCTTGTTGTAAAACTCTTTCTCCAAGCATGGTATGGCCAGTGCAGTCCTAAAATGAGAACGGATGTAGTAGCCTGCAGGAGATACAGGGCTGGGCCCACTGACACTGCTCAAGAGTTAGTGTGCATGCTCTAGTCATTGGTGCAGAGGCCGAGTAGCTAATGATGACCAGGAGAAGGAGACTGTCCTTTCTTGATGTAGCCATCCTTGAAATGCCACACTACTGGAAATTCATCTCATAGGTTGGCCAAAGTAGACTTCAGGACAGTAGTTTCTTTGCTCTTAATCTTGGCCCCTTGTCTGTGCTGAACAGAATTTATTTTGCAGTCATGAAACAATCTGTCTTTATAATGTTGAGGCTCCGCCCCTGAGAGAAGTTAAAGGGAGATGTTATTTCCTTACTGGGGCAAAATGAGCCCCATGGTGAGGCAATAATCTCCTATGCTTCCTTCCTCTCTGAATTGCTGCTCAGAAGTGCACCAGGCCAGGCCGGATCCATTCAATGGGAGGCCAGGCTCTGGAAGCTGCATTTTAATTAACTTGCTTTGGGATTGTGCTGCAGTGAGCAGCAGCCACTTAAGGAATGGTCCCTTGGGTGGATGACTCTGATGGGAAAGCATAAGACCTTAGGGAAGTTGGCTGGGCTCAAGTTCTTTAAAAGGTAAGCCATGGATTTTCTATAACAGCATAAACCAGTCCAGAGGAGGCAGGTCCAGTATGGTTCCAGAGTTGACACTGTTGACTTTATTGCGGTGCAATCACTTTGTAACTGCCTTCAGCACATTGTTCATCTGTGGTTTTCATCCTAATTTATGTGGAGGTTGGGGAACCATATTTCTAACCCTGAGCCCAGAGTGTGTATTCTTGACACAATTATGTTAATATTATAATGCTGCTTCAAGATACTACAGGAAAGGAAAAGCTTGAAGGTTTAAGACTTACTCTTGTGCTATAAAATTGAAATTGATGCTGTGGCAGAAAGTTATATGCCTTGTAATTGTTCGATTCCAAACCCCAGATTATCAGTTCTTAGGCTGGAAATGTTGAGAAAGTTCTTACGTTCACTGAGTGAGTCTATGGGTGAAGTTGAGTACTGGAGTAGGCACACGTTTATGTCCAAGTGCGCACTTGAAGGTCTCAAGGGTCGGTTCTCTCCTGCCACCTTGTGGGATCTGGTAACTTTAATTTATATTGTCAGGTCAGCATGCCTGTGTCTCTGTGCACTGAGCCATTTTGCAAGCCATAAACTATATTTTTGAAATGCACCATATGTAACTAAATCTCAATAAAATTGACTATTAAACTAAAAGAATTAATACCGTGAAACAGATAATGCCTTCGTTTAATGGCTGAAGGACCTGTATTTATTCATGACAACATCGTGCTAATGAAGCAGTCAGACCCAAAAGCAGTCATCAGCTGCAAAGCCTGGATTCTGACCGTAGTATTTGTGATGCTCAAAGCTTCTATAATAGAGAGAGATAGCCGAGTGGGGGTTTAACATGGGATCTATGTCCCTAAACCTGGTGGGGAGCCTGAATTCTAATATACATTACCTTGGTTCACCATTTTATTGAGGGGCAGTCTGAGGATGCAGAGGCAGACTGAAGCTGAGAACACAGCAAGCTCCAGTCCGTCACAGTGGACATGTCCCGGAGGACTGATCTAGATGCACTAACATATTGATGTATTTCAGAATCATCAGATGACCCCCCACTGAAGCTGCAGATAGCTCGACTGCATTCTAGGTGTACTAAAATAAGGAACACCATAGGACTTCTGTCTGCTAGGTGGGATGAGACTAGAGAATCTGGTAATAAATGATGGGTCTCTGTATACAGGGCCTTGTTGACCAAGGAGCTCAAGAGAAAGCTGTTCTTACCCTGGCCTTTGGAAACCTCGGAGGGAAGCTGGCTGGCATGGGCAAGGAATTGAACTCCTTGTTCCATTATGTGGGGACTCCAGAGCAGGGCTCATGAAGAAGCATGTTTATCTCAGGGACCCAAAACATGTTTTGGCTTTAGTGTTATATCAGCATATGTCCCATGTGTTTGTAGGACACAATTTCACTATGTTACCCAGGCTGTCCCTGAACTCCAGACCTTTCTGTCTCCACCTTCAGTACTGAGACAGTTCTGAAGTACTAAGATTACAGTTCTGTACCATGTCTGACTGATTTTTTCTTCTTCAAAGTAAATCAATTATGATAAAAAGTTTTAAACATATTCACCCTAAGTATTAACCAAAATAATAATGTATACTTGGATTACTCAGTGCTAAGGGGTCATGATTCTGTACCTTCATATAGAGAGATATAGAGAGATACTTGGGCAGTTTTACATAAATAACAGTTGAGGTTACTATTAGTAAATACATGGTATCATATAACCTGTCGTCAGTTTTATAAATTCCTGCCATTCACCATCGTACCTGAAGCAGAGAAACCACCAACATTCCTCTCAAAGGCTGTAAAGCAAATCAACACATCACAGAGTTTTCAGTGATATTCCTGCCATTGCCCATTTTGCTACCACTTATCCCTGTTATCCTACAAGACTAATTCACAAAAGATTTCATAGAAACAGGGAAGGAGGGATGTAAGTCAAGGCCTGCCTGGCTAATTTAGTGTCTCAAAATTAAAACTGCAGAGACTTGGAAATGTAGCTCAGTGAGAGGTCTTTGCTCCAGACTTTAAGATGCTGAGAAGCCTATAAGCAAAATTTTCTGGAGGTCTTTTTAAAGGCACAAGTATATAAGGGCCAGTACAAATACTGATCATGATGTATATGGTTTTATGTTAAGTTAGTATGTGCTATGGTATACAGTACTGGTGGTATACAGTACTGGTGGTATACAGTACTGGTGTGATGTATATGGTTTTCTGTTAAGTTAGTATGTGCTATGGTATACAGTACTGGTGGTTGTCCTTCAGGTGCAATTCTAAAACTATTCTGAAGCAAAAATCAAAATATAATCTATCCTGTAAGCCTCACTGTGCTTTGTAACAAACACACATGAAAATGCCCAAGAAGTGCTCACTGACAGAAAGGCTAAAAATTTTCAAAGGCCACCATTGTGTGCCAACAACCATTCTCCTCATGTTCGGCATGGGGAATGGAGAATTTTCCGCTTTCCTGCTGGGTACGCACACGGAAAAGCAAAAAGTTGGCCTCAAAAAAGAAATGAGGTAGAAGAAACTTGCCTCTGAAACACAGCCTGCCTCACCGGGCATGGCAGTGCAAACCTGTAACCCCAGCACAGGATGGCCCAAGTTCCAGTAACACTGGAAAAGTAACATTGCAAAGTAACACTGTACCTTGAGAAAAATGCTTACTTGATGCGCAGAAATAACAGAAAAGGGCAAATCATTATTCCTGGTTAAGGGGGCTGTTAGGAAGGATTAAAAATCCATCCCAAATAAAGCAATAGAAACCTCTCCTACCAAGTGATGAGAATTTAACTATAAAGATGCACCTGGTACCCTCCATCCACATCTAAGTGCCTTTTCCTATGTGCGAAATCTGTATTCTATTTTCAGAGACGTTTTCCTCCCCACAGACAGTATTAAAATTCTTTTGGGATATCCGTAAATAACCAAACAACATTTGCAATTCCAGGGGGCTTTGCACGCAGTGTAACCTGTCTGCCTGTTATCACCTCTGCCCTTATAATTGGAGAGCATGACAAACATGAGAATTAAACTTTCCTTAAAAAGCAGAGGCATGCAAATTACTTCAGATCTGTTTGGTTGTGTTTTCACATGCCCAGAGGGTCCTGTTGGTGCACAGGGCCCACGGTGCACAGGGTCTGGTATTTGTGTTGAGTGTATTGACCATAGCCTGGGGTTAGCCATGAGAGGCAGAGGAGATGGTCTTTGTGTAGGAAAGGTTAACATTAGGAACCCAATGGGCAGTCTTAGCAAGTGTTAACACAATAAAACATTTAACAGTGGAGTGGTGTATGATATTAAATATGTGGGTTTGCTCTGCTTTCCAAACAGAGGCCTTTGTCAAATGAACCTATTACTCACACACCTGTAGCCCCAAACCTGATGAAAAGCTCCTGTTTTTGCCAATGGAATTCTGAGGGTTTCCTTTGAACATTGCACCTCTGTGCCGCCAAACATAGGATGAGAATTCTTCACTTGGTTATCTATTGCGAAGAAATGAATACTGACATATGGGATTAGAAGCCTATCCAGGCTTTAAGGATGCCTGCCTGTTTAGAACAAGATCTTTATTTTTCAGAAAAAAAAATGTCAGATTGTGTTTTGATCATTTTTAAAGATGGCATGGGCCACTGAACTGTCAAGAGAAGAAACAAGGGTATACCCGAGCCTTTTGCATATGGTTGGGGTTGGGGGTGGGTGGTTTCATTGACATCTTGAGATGGATGCTCAAGACAGTAAAATCATTGCTCATGGAATTGTGTGCTGAGAGGACCACATCGCCTGAATAGGCTGAAACAAATGGTGACTTTCCACTTAATGTTGGGACAATGTCACCACGAGTGCCACGGAAGTGCCATAGCAATGCAGAGGGACAAAGATGGATGTCTGAGGATCCGACAAGATCATGGTTCCTTCTGAAGTGACCACTGCTAGGTAATACTCAATTCTGGTCTTTAACATAATTTATTGAAGTAGAAAATTTTGAGAACCACCTATAGGTTACATTTTGAGTTTGAAAAGTACATATGGTATAGTATATTGGATCTTGAAGATGGCTCAGCATACATGGAGTTTGCTGCCTAGCTGACTACATGAATCCTTTCCCTTGAACATGCATGGTGGAAGGAGAGAACTGATTCCTGCATGGTGGTCTCTGACCTGCAAACATGCACTGTAGCATGCATATATATAACATATACCATACATACATATGTACATACATACATATATAAAATATAAAAATATATATTATAGCTAGGTAGTATGGAAAACATACCTCCATTTTCAGATGAGAAACTTTCAATGTTAATTAAATGATAAAACTTTAAAATAAACATATAGCCCTGGCTCTGACATGAAATTTGATCTCTGTGATCCACTTACTCTGCTAGGAATTAGTATAAAAAGAAATGACAAGTTAATTGCAAGTTACGAACTACAATACAGATTTATTATGTTGAAAGCTTTGCAAGTCTGAGAGAGTAAAAAAAAAATCTCTGCTCACTTCCAAATTGTCACATCTAGTGCAAGGTGAGATGTTAAGATTTGCACAGAAAGACCTTTGTAAGGTCAGCACTAAAGCTTTATATTCTGAAGACCAGAGCAAAGGACAGGAGTCAGAGACTCCTTGCCTCACTGACAAAGCAGTGGCATGCTTTGAGAGCCTTAGCTTGTCTGGACCAATCTGGACCTAGCAGCTGTTAAAATGCCGAAGTGTTGAGGAAGCCTCAACTGAGAAAATGCCTCCATAGGATTGGGCTCTAGGCCAGTTTCCTAACTAGTCATCTATAGGGGAGAGCTCAGACTCCTGGGCTGTTGGTCCTGGGTTCTATATGTAATCAGGTTAAGCAGGTCATGAGGAGCAGACCAGCAAGCAGTTCTCCTCTGTGGCCTCCACACCAGTTCCTACCTCCAGGTGTGTGCCCTGCTTGAGTTTTTGTACAGTGGTGTGGAAGCATAAACCAAATAAAACCTTTCCTCGAGTGACATTTTGTCATGGTGTTTCAACACAGCAGTAGAAACCCTAACTATGACAGGCCCTAGTGCTAGAATGTGGGCATACGGCACCACTATATGGTTGGTTTTTCATTTAACCATCTCCCTATGACAAAAGTACATGTATTATAAAACAGCCAACTAGAATCAGTTCTGGCCACTTTATTATTTCTCATCCATATCTGGGGAAGATGGAAATGTCATTGACGATCAGAAGAAATGTGGTTGGTACATTTGCAGACTTCTTATCTGACTTATGGACAGAGTCAACAGGGCTTGAGATGCACAGTGCCCTCTGGTGGTAAATCAGCCACTGTCAGCCACATTTGTTAATATTCCATTAATAAAGAGAAGAGCTTCAGAATGTGACGTTCAAGGATGAATGTGATTTCAAAGGCTGCAGTCTTTTCTTGGATTGGGAGTTGGACGCTATTATCCACCCTTGTGGAGAGTGGCAGAGAAAGTTTCAATGATGAAGTCTTGAGGAAATGGATACGTTGACATATGTATAGCACTCCAAATGATTCAAACCTATGGGACATTTGGCAAAGCCATTGCCAGTATTGGTCAGGCTGTGGAGAGGCTGGTACGCCCACTTTGAGTGTTGGATGTATCGATGATTTATCAGATTGGGCAAAAACTAGCGCTGTAGCATGCTCCGCTCCATCTGTGCAGCCTGAGATTATCCACCCAGAGAGTCATCCTACCAAGACAACCTACCTTCTGCCCCTCAACCTACCCTCTGCCCCTCAACCTACCCTTTCCTCCTCTGCTGTAGCTAATGAGCTTCTCTCTCTCTCTCTCTCTCTCTCTCTCTCTCTCTCTCTCTCTCTCTCTCTCTGTGTGTGTGTGTGTGTGTGTGTGTGTGTGTGTGTGTCCTTTCTTCAAGGTCCTGAGACCCAAGCTGCAGAGGTCATAGGAAACCATGAGTAGAATCAGTCAGCATAGGCATGAGTATAGGACTGAAAAGGCTTTTGTTAAATGCTGAAGGGCTTTCGAAGATCCAGCAACAGTTCCCTCCTGCTGAAGTGTGTAGCACAACCTAACATGAGGAGAACTCCATCAACACTGGAGAGCATTAAGAAAAAAAAAGTGACATCTTTGATGATTTGGACCCAAACAAATGTCTAGCAGGCCGGTGATCCTGGACTTTCAGATAGACTGAGGGAAGGGCAGCTCTGGAAATAACAAGGCAGAGAGAAACAAAACGAAACCACAGGTAAGCAACTGGACCCTCTCTCAATGTAGGTAACAAGTTGGCTGTAGGATAGCTTCAATTTAGGGAGAGATTAAGAGGTAAGGCTGAGTTCTAAGGTGAAGGTTGGAATGATATAGTTTAAAATACCAGGGATGTTTTACATCAGCTTCTAGAGAAAATACAGCCGGCAAAACTCAGGTTTCATATTTTATCAATGCATTATTTGGGAGAACAATCCAAGAGAAGTAGAGGTGAAGGAACAGGAATAATAGTGCCAAAGAAGAGCTGGTCAAGGAATGGCACCTTGGGCATGCTCTCATTGGATACCAGTGTAGCTGACTGCTCTCACAGGCCTGTCTCCTGAGAGGTCATATGAGCTAGCAAGCTTTAGAACAGGTTTTCTGAGGAAAAGATTACCTTGCTTGGTCTTAACACTTCCAGAATGCAAACCTTTGACCATTGAAGACACCTGGCTTCTCTTGATTCAACCACAATGGAAAAGCTGGAGAGAAAAGACAGTGAGCTGGAGCATGAGGCAAGGCATTGTGGGATTGTGCATCTCAAGCTAATGCAAAGGAAGGTGGGCAGCAAGAGGCTGTGGTAGTGACTTTGGTAGTACTAAGAGGAACGAGGGATAGGGTGCTTATGCATAGACCATGCAGCATTTGAATGCCAGGGATTGCAACTAGAATCTAGAAAAACTTTGCTATGAGGAGAGAGCCAAGAATGGAGGTTCCTCCTTTTAGGAGCATGATACGTACCCAGGGCTCAGATGAGGACTCAGTTTTCTTAGTGCTCTGTTGAGATGGAGTTGATGGAAAGTCACAGATGAGTCAAGAGGATGCCATGTGAAAGGTGGGATTTAACACTGACAGAGGAAGCCCAGACATGATTAATTCAGCAGCCTAGCAATATGAGAATCTTCTTCTTTCAAACAAGCTACCATCTTGCCCAGATTTCTGCCCCCACCCCTGCTGTGTTATCAACATAGGCCAACATAATACATTTTCTCTATTTCCTGTTGTAGCTTCAGTACCTCAAGCTATAAAACTGAACCCTTTAGTCAGCTGCTGTACCACTTCCCGAGGTAAGTAGCCAGTTTCCAGTGGCTTCTTGCTTCCTTCTTTCCTAGTCCCCAACTCTGATCTACATTTATGTCTCTGTATTCAACACACTTCTTCCTCGACCATATTTTGTACTTGTAGGAGTCTGGGTAGTAACAGGCAATGAGGTTAAGAAGGAGAGATGGCATCTATCAGAAATATGCACAGACTGGCAAAGTCTATGAGGATGCTGGAAAACAATGTGAGTAGACACCATGACACGCTGAGTGTATCCCTGATAAAGCATGGCCAGCAAGGATGTCACTGTGACACCATATCACCTTTCACCTTTGCTGTCCCTGCCAAGCCCTCCACCCCACCCCAGTGCACCTCCTCATCAATTCACTCAGTGATGGGGATCGTCCCTAGAATTCTTTTGTGACAGTCACCAAGAGACAGTGACACTTCTTAAATTTTTTCAGTCCCTATTTTCTTTAAAGGTTCTAAGTAACAAATTTTACACATTCCTCAACAGAAAACGTGATTGTCTTGTGATTGGAGTTTCCCTACCAGAGTTTTCGTGCAAAGGACCATTGGCTCCTCTCTGGGGGTGCTTCTGCTTTAAGCCCCATACAATCAGCTACTATGGATTTTCTGCCAGATGATTTGCCATGTTTTCTAACAACTGAACGAATACGTTTATTGAGTAGTCACAGCTTGATATTTTCTGGCGGTAGCATTTCATTGATTTGCTCTTTTGTAATCAAATCAAATAAACAAATATTCCTAGGGACCTGAGCAGAGAGAACACGACGTAAACATTTATTGAACTGGATTGGTTATTTTGTGAAATTTTGCTGGTGGGCACACTGGACCGTGCAAGATGAGCTATGACATGTAATAAGCCACACACATTAGCCACAGAACTAAGTCTGCTTTTGTCTAACCTGTCCAAATACTTTAGCAGTAGCTGAAAAGGAAAAGCCCTATGTAATGGTCCTTACTCACGCACGTATGATTTCAACTAGAAGAAAATTATTTTCAGTCTGGAGGCTCTTTCCGCTAAGGAACTCCAAACTGTGACTACATTTTACATGTGTTTTCAATGTTAGTATGAAGTCCATCAAATATCTAATTATGGAAAAATGGGATCTATTATGACACACGTGAGCAAAACATTGACTGACTTTTTAATCTGTGAGCCACCATTTAAGACGTTATATTGACCTAGTCAACATTTTTCATATACACCATTAGGACCAAGAGCTTTGAGAAGGTGAGAAACCAGAGTGCAGAGTATCCTATGTATTGCTTATATTTACAAAGGTCATTAGCAGAATCAATGACTAGGTTATTTTGCTTTTCATAAGGTGCAAGGAAATAGTTCCCACCAGGCCCTCCGCTATATCTCAGAGGCTATTCACTGATTCTGCTAACACTGCATATGGGAAATGAAATTTAAATCAACCATAAAAGTATCTCCCTCCCCTTTTCCTTTCCTTCCTCACTCCCTCCCCTCTTTTTCTATGTCTCTCTGGAAAAAGACTAGGGCTTAACAGTAAGGCACTGGAACTGGATCCCATTTATGCACAAAAGGATTTATACATTTTTTTTCACTGTGGTGTGTGTGTGTGTGTGTGTGTGTGTGTGTGTGTGTGTGTGTGTGTGTCTATTCTACAGGGCAGAAGAGCACAAGGCTGTCAACCTTGTCATCTTGTGTGTCAGGACAGGTGCCAGCAAAGAAAGCAGGGCTAGTTTGGGGAAAATGGTGGTTGCTGCTGGTGAAAAGTTACTGGAAGCGAGCAGAGCTGCTCAGACAGCACAGTTTGAACGGAATGCAAGCTCCCTCCATGAACTCCAAAGCTCTTGGAGCTGAGGTCTGCAGCTGCCATGCATCCTGTGCTTGGCAGCGGTGAAAAGGACTGCATTGCATCCGTTACAGATGCGCTGGAGTCCTGGCTCCTGACCTTGAAAGGATCAGGTGCTCCCTTTCAGATGCCTGGCGCTGTAATCCTAGTTGAGAGGGACAGATTGGGGTGACTGGTGATTTTCAGGTTTCCTTTTGATCTTTTGGACCCTCATCTGCCGCCTGGCCACATGTGCATTCCAACCGAGCAACTGCCCCTCACCTTCCCCACGGGGCAGCCCACCTGCTTCCCAGTGCCCCCTTTGAAGTGCAGTGGAGAAGGCTTCCTTTCACACAGCACCCATCACTCATTTGATCTCCCAACCTTTCCTGTCCCACTTAAAAAATACTAGGTTTTCAGTTCACATGGAGGAAGTTGATGTAGTCTCTTTGTGTTTTGATTTCCCAAAGAAAAGTATGTTTGAAACCCAGAAAATATCAAATAAGCATTATTAAATCAAGCCTCAGTTTTATATAGCACCTTAGGGTCACTTATAGGTACTAATACCGGCTTCTTCACTATGAGGGAAAGAAAACTATTACTTGCCATGTTTCCTCTAAATTGCAAGAACACTATTGTGACATTCATACAGACTCACTTCTAATTTTCAAGTGATATTTCTTTACCTTACCAAATCATTTAATCATTTATCTAATAGCTTTGTTACTGAAGGCAAAATTTAGGTGAAAACTAGAGACCTTTTCCTCTCCCGGTGTCCAACAGTGTGTTTTAAAGCAGATTTCAATTCAGGATAGCAGTGGGAAGCTTTGCTTCATTTACTTTTTAAAGCTATAAGATCTTTAGGCTTATAAATCAATCTACCATTCAACTGACCAATCAAAGGAGACCACTGGTTTCTATATAACAACTCTCAAAAAGTTACGGCAAGAATCCAGAATCTGCTTATAGGTAAAATCAGAGGCTGATGGGGTTTGTGCTAAAACGTCTTCTTCCTGGGGTGAAATGGGGAGATGAGGTTCTGCCACTGAACTACGTCCCCAGCTCGGCATGTCTCACTGTATAGCCCAGGCTGACCTAGAACCCTTGACTCTCCTGGCTCGTCGTCCAGAGTGTGGGATCACAGGCATGTATCATGCTCTGCCCAAATAGAATTTGCTGACTGCGTGCTGGTGGCTACTCAGCAGTTCCTGGCAGACATTTATCAGTAATCCCATGTTCCACTCCTTAGGACAAATTCATGTTGTTTTCCACTAGATGTTTTCTAAACACACAAATTTATGTTTGGAGCCCTTAAGAAAGAAAATGGTTTCTTGGATAATCATGACCGGTTTAGTTCATACCAGAACTGATAACCTCACTGATGTAATTCAAAATTTCAGAGAAGTCTTTGTTTTTAATTTATTCTATTTTTTAAGACTTTTTTCCCCCAAGAGCACTGTATCTGTACGTACTGTATCTGCAGGCTATAAGAGAGCATCGGACCACAGTATGGATGGTTGTGAGCCACCATGTGGTTGCTGGGAATTGAACTCGGGACCTTTAGAAGAGCAGCCAGTGTCCTTAATTGCTGAGCCATCTCTCCAGCCCTGTTTGTGTTTTAACATGACACACTAAAAAGTCTTTTTGTTTTGTGGGAAGTGGGTTCTCCCACCACCATGAGTATCCTGAGAATTGAATTCAGGCTCTGGAACCATGCTTTTTCCTCGAGGTATGAAATAGACTCGGTAAATTTGATACCTTTTCTAAAAGACACACTTTTGTTATGTTTGTGTTGATCACTGGTTCCTTTAAATGTAGCTCTGGTCTTCCCTCAGTCTAGAACAATCCACTGCCTCACACTGTTCTTGGTGACTATCTCCTCAGAATAGTCTAGACACGTTGTCCTGCAGAGCTCTAAGCTTGGTATTCTTTTTAGTGGCTGTGGTGTTCTCTTTTGTCATAAGTGTAGCCCAGTGGGTCACTTCTAAGGTTGGTTCTTGTGTCTTATTATCAGGGCCTCATTAATGTTGGCTACTTGGTTCCTGGTACAATGAACTGTTCACGACAGACACAAATCTGGTAACCAATTATTTATTCAAACAGAGTGGTGCTTCGTTTAAATGGAGACTGATACAGACCTTTTCTATAGATTAGGTCAGGATTATAAACTTATCAGCCACATTGATATTTCTAATTAAAAGCAACCTATAGGAATATTTCCTATGTGCCTATTCCATTTTATATATTTTTCTCTTACATGGGAACTTCTGGCGTGTGTGTGTGTGTGTGTGTGTGTGTGTGTGTGTGTGTGTGTGTGTAAGTGGTCACACCACAACAGGCTTATGGTGGTCAGAGGACAACCTCGGGTATCACTCCTTACCTTCCTCCTTGCTTGGGAAAGGTCTCCCCTTTGTGTTCACTGCTGTGCATGTCAGGCCAGCTGTTGTTTTTGGCCATTCTTCTGTCTCTCCTCACATCTGTCTTTAGGGGAATGTGGGGTTTCAGATGCATTCATACATTGCCAAGTCTGGCATGTAAGAATGTGGGCTTGAGACTCCCACAGCAGCCTCTTCACCGGATAAACCATTTTTCCAGCCTCGGGAACTTCTGCTTTTTGACTGAGTGGTTGGATTTGTTACTTTGTTTCTAGTTGCAGGACATTACCCTTTCAGAACCACCAATACCTCATCTAGTGCAGGATTACACTGGAGCTTTCTGTATCCTGACACTGTCAATTAACATTAAGTTCTAGTGTGGATTTATTTCCTTTGTGTAATTGTCATCAAACATATATATATATATGTGTGTGTGTGTGTGTGTGTGTATGTATACATATATACATATATGTATGTATATGTATATATATATATATATATATGAATAATTTCTGAATTCTTTTAGATTTTTACCTTCCCCCAAATTTTCAATTGAAGTTTATTTTCTAGTATATATAAAGCCTTTTTAAGGCCGATATGAAATCATCTGGTATGAAAGTCAAAACCAATAACCAAATTTTATTTGCAAAAGTTTTGTCCCAACTTTACCCTTACTGATGAGTTCCCACGAACTATGATTTTGTAGTGTCTATTTTAATCTTTCATGTATTTCTTATAGGCAAAACATATATTGCCAGGGGCAGCCCTGCTTATACACTAAAGGCCTAGAATTAGCCATAGGCCTGACATAAATGCCTGCTAATACAAAGTCTTGGATCTCTGTGGAAAAACACTGAAACAAATATTGTAAACAAGCAGTTTTGGTGGAAAGTTGCCAAGCCTAAGTTGTCATAGACCTTGTAGATAGGTAACCTTGGTGGCTAGTACGGACCTAGATAAGGACAAGTGAATCATAGGCGGAGTCATAGTGATCTGTCCCCTGAACCTTCACCCAGCTGACACTCTGTTCTGGAAGATATCTGTACTCCCCCTGAACACCTATGCTCCTGCATCATCCCCTTTCCCACATCCTGCCTCTATGTGTATACAACCCCTGTGTGAAAAAAGTAAAATCAGCAGTTTTGTCAGCCTATAGACAAGCTGCTCGTTCTTTGTGTCCCCTGTCCTCCAGTTCTCTCTTCCAGGTCTTCTGATCCCAGTTCAATGCCCCATGGGATTGGGGCAATATATTTCTTTCATTCCCTTTATCTCCTTTATACAACAGATAGAATGCTGCATATGCTACTGTTTTTAGATCAGTTTGATTTCATGTGTATGAGTGTTCACCTGCATATACATGTGTGCATCACATTTGGGCCTGGTTCCTACAGAGGGAAGAGAAAGGCATCATTTCCCGAAAAACTGCAGTTGGACGTAACTGTCAGTCACTGTGTGGCTGCTGGGAACTGTACTTGGGTCCTTTGCATGAGCCACAAGTACTCTTGAACACTGAGCCGATTTCTCAACACCTATATATGCTTTTCTGAATTTTTCTTTTTCATATAACAATATTGCACCTAGAGGGACTGCTATTTTATTCATGGACTCTGACTCAGCACAGCTATTATTTCTGTGAGGTTTTTGTTTGTTTGTTTAAATTGGTTTTCTATGAATTTTAAATCATCAAATTTACCATATGTATCCAATGTATATAATATTTCCTATGCCAATTAAAACATTTTGGGAACTAGAAACATGGCTCTGTGGATAAGAGACCATGTGTGTATGTGTGCATGTGTGTGTGTTTCATGGTGTATGTGTGCATATGTCTTATAGTGTGTGTGTTTCAGGGTGTATGTATGTACGTGTGTGTGTGTGTGTGTACACGTATGTGTGTGCATGTATGTGTGTGTGTGTGTACACGTATGTGTGTGTATGTATGTGTGTGTGCATATGTGTGTGTGTATGTGTGTATGTGTGTAGATTAATTTAGCCCTTTCATGCTGTTTGCTCAGCTTCCTAAGGTATAGATGAAGATAGAGCCAGAGACTTCTTTCCTGTTTGCTTTACTCTATCGGGCTATTTTGCCTGGGGTACTGCCTCAACTTAATGTTAAGAGATGAATAGATTATTCTATTCTTCATCCCCCCTCCCAGAAGCTCCACAGTGTTGCTTTTAGCACTCAGTTGGTGATGGATAAGAGGGTGAAACTTATGTTGTACATTTTATAATTAAAATTTAAAAACTGATGAAACAAGAAGTGAAACATATTTTTTTCTTTTAAGGAGAAAAAATTAATTAACTTAATAAACGGTGTAACACGGGGCAAAAGGGCTAACCTAAAGTGATTTCTACCAGCCAGGCTGAATGATAAGAGTGTGCCTGGGTCACTAGCCCTCCTGTCTGGTCATTAATCCCCGAGCCTTGACAGTTGGCCCATGTCACCTATAGTCTAGCAGCCCATTTCCCAGCAGGACATTTGACTGACACTCACCCCTGATCCTTTGCAGGCCAGATGTTTGAAGACAGCACAGTCTTCTGGATGAAACTGTCTTTTATCTTCATGATTTATGACAGCCATCCACTTGATGATCAAACCAAGCCACTAATAATTCTGTCACAGGCATCTCAGAGAGCTCTTAGGAGGATATTTATATCCAAAGGCCTTGGCCCTCGGTTCTGCCCCACCGTGTTAGCACAAAGGTCTCTTCCACACGAGAATCTCATTCATGATGCTGCTGTCCTTTGCCCTGGGTTCCTTTGAGATTGAGTCTGTGCAGGGATGATGCCTGAAATGACCATGAGTCACTTGGGGTGAAAAGCTGCAGGTTCTGGGGTGAGCTCTGCCTGCCCTGTGCTCTCCCACAATTCCTCTGCTGTCAACACCGGCTGTGGTGTGAGGCAAGGTTTCTATTTTGCCTTACTTCCTTCCTTTTTTCAGTAAGAGTTTGTAGTTTTTATGTGGTAAGAAAGACAATGGCCATGTGCTCTTTAATGATCTATATTTTATTTTAACAGCAGATAATTAAAAACACTTTTCTTTTTAAATGAGAATGTTGGTAAAGGACTCAATAACAATACTTAGGATATATATATATACACACACACTCACACACACACACATACACATGCACATACGTATACATATACACACATATTATGATGGCATTCAGAGATGCACATTTGCACATGGAACTTGCTATTTCTCCTTGATCCCTTGCTCAAGGTGGTAAGATTAGTGCAACACACAGGGATGACCCCTGGCCATGTTAGTCTTCTGACACCAGTTGCATAACCACACAGGAATTGGCTGCAGAGTCTGACTTTGGATAAGCCGGCAGGCAGTAAGTGTTTGTCCTAGCTGTAACAAAGTGGCCAGTACAATGTTGGTAACTCGAGGGAAGATAAATGTAATTTTATGTGCATCGGAATCTGTGCTCTCTCAAAACAACATGGCCATTTTAATGGTGTTCTGGGATTTGACCTAAAGCCTTGCAGATACAATGGCACCATTCAACTATACACATCCAGCCCAGAGGTCTCTTCATTATCCACCGTCACTTGTCTGGAAAGATGACATTATTATTACTGTAATTATCATTTTGCCATAAAGATCTTCTGTGATATGTTTCTCAGAGGAGTTAAGCCACTTTTCCCAAGCACGGAATTAGATGTTTTATGATCGATCACTCATGATCTTACTAAAATGCAAACGTAGGTAGTATAGTAAGATCCTCTGAGTCAGAAATCTTAGAATCTACGTTTTAATAATGCGCTTACCTCACTCACATCACAAAGCTAACTATCACCTTTTAAGTGTGTCCTTAGTGTTTGTTTCACAGTGACTGAACTGCTGTCCAGAAGGAGGGGATGAGAGACACAAGGAAAGCAGGAGGAAGGGAGGGACTAAGGACAGAGATCCCAGGGGCACAGGCATTTGTCCTTTCTGACATCTGGAGAGGACTTGATGGTACTTAAACATGCTAGACAAAAGACTCCAAGAGGAAAACCAAACTTCAGCCCCAGGATAAACTAGAAGAAATCTGAGGAGGTGAGAGTCTGTAACTCTTGGAAAGCATGATGTCATCTCAGCCCAAAAGATGACATAGCTTTTCATAAAAATACCCTTATGCACCAAATAGAAGGACATGGAAGAGTGGAAAATAAAATTTGTCAAAACTATGTCAGAGAACTTTTGAAAGGAAACTAGCATGTGCTGTAGACCTACTACACACCAGGATACAAGCATAGGAAGTTTAGGTACACATGTATCTAGTCAAGCCCCACAACTGTCCCACGTCACACACTCACTGTATGGTGGCATCAGAACAGTGCTTGTGTCTGCACTTGCTTGATAGGATAGCTGGGTGTCGCTGTGTGGCTTGAATACACTTTAGAATGGTTGAGCATAGCAGACCTCACACCAGGGAGAGAGTGCCAGCTGCTCACCACTACCCATTACCTGGCTTCCCAGCTTGACTGCATTTCCCAAGAACCTCTGTAGTAAGGGTATCTGTGACGATTTTTGGGGAGTGTGGGCACAGGAACAAGTTTTGCATTTCTAGGCTCTCTAGTTCAACAATTTCCTGTGCTCACACCTCCGTTTCCTACTGGCTATAATGGGGTTTTCTAAGGGCAACTTTGGAGTCGAGGGACCTGAGGCAGGGCCCCTGTAAAGAGACAGACCTCCACAAGCAAAGAATGATTGCCTTGGATTCCTTGAACCAAGACACATTTTTGCACTGCTACTAGTATGATTATTATCTTGACATGTTTCTGTGAAAAAACACCATAACAGATCTTAAAACAGAGAAATCAGAAAAATCAAGATATATGAACACAGTTTATGCAACAGAAAGTACCTAGTTAGCAAATGTGCTGAGTTGTGTCTACCTGGAGAAGAGTCATAGAAAGATGAACTGGAGTGACATGTGCCACTCTGGTAGCAGCATCACAGGTCCATAGCAACAACCCTGCAGATGGATTTGGTGGAAGGGCACGTGGGTGCCTCTGAGTGTTCCCACCATGCTGGAGGTTAAACCCAGGGCTTTGCATATGCTAGGCAAGTGCTTCATTGTGGTGCTACTTCTGGATGCCCCATTTCAAGTTTAAAGTGAGGTAAACGTTACAGACAATGTTAGGGACCAGAACATGGTGCCTTTTCAGGGTGATGACAAGCTTTGAGGGTCATATGAAGGGCTCTCCATCTGGACCAATCATGGGAGTGTATGAGAAAGGCCATCAAACAGCTTCCTTATAACTCATGTGGTTTTCTATATTGGTTCTATTCGAATAATAGCAACATATTGTGCCATCCAAAGGGATAGAGACTGACAGAGGGATTCTGTCCTCTCTGCTCTCCTTTTCTCCCCGTGAATGTTAGACTGCTGCTACTGAGTCTCCTCCATCAACTCGGGGACCTGTTTAATGAAGAAGACTAGATGTGGTAGTTGTTAAGCATGGACAAGACATTTCGTTTTTGTCTGGAGGATGTCACCACCCCGGTACCAGCTCTATTCACCTTTGGAGAACACTGTTAGTCTGCAAGGCTGGTTATGAAGAAGCTGCAGGAAGAGGAACTGTCCACTGCCAGTGTCATCAGAAAAGGTGTTTTGGAAAATTGCTGCCTCAAAACGCAGGCTATGTGGACGTTTCATAAATCTCTTTAGGTCTAGTCAGGGAAGGTGATGGATGCCGTGGATCTCAGCATCTCTCAGATGTCTATTCCTCGGAGCCAGTTTTCCTGACTGCTGCTAACAAATATATTATTGACAGGAGCCTTCTAGTTTGACACTTATATTCTGTCTGCCCCACTGGGATTTTTGCTATTTAATTTTTTTTCATAACATCTTGCCTGTAAGTGTCACTACGTACTAGCAAGCTTGGTGGACTGGATTTTCAAAGTATATATTAGAGTCTATAAGAAATGCAAAATGTAGCAAAACAATCAACTCAGTTATATTCATAACACACACACACACACACACACACACACACACACACACACACACACA
>JANHMN010000010.1:30504558-30528908 GCA_030674055.1 Rhabdomys pumilio | reverse complement strand
ACACACACACACACACACACACACACACACACACACACACGGAGATCTAGTGGGTGTGGGAAAAAATATGGCTGGGGAGCTGCAGGGTCTCTCATGCCACACTGTGTGTAGTTGGCTGAGAACGCCCCGGGTTCCTCCAGCTGTAAGTTAGGCCCGGTTGCTCACCAAAAGTCTTCTCCACGGTTCCTCACGGTGTGGCCCCAAAACACGAGGAAGTCCTTGGGTTTCCAAAACCGGTTTATTGACATGGCGGATGGTGAATGGATCTGGATGTGTGCCCCCAAAACCCAGGGCACACCTGAGTTAAATAGGGAGGGGAAGAGGGGGGAAGAGCTGGGGAGGATTGCTCAATTGGCTCCACCCTCTGGCCTTCAGGTACCTCATTAGTATGTAAATCTCTTTAGGGCCTGGGGCCTGTTTATCACACCCACCTGTGTACGTGACTGAAGGGTGAAGGTGGAATGGAGATTTGACCTCATGTCAGGCCCAACAAGTGGGTAGTGGTACATGGAAAACATCTCTTAGTACTTGAGACTTGGTGTAAATTTCTGGCTTCCACAAATCTTGTGTTGGTTTCTGAGGTCATAGGGCAGGGCTAGTTTCTGTGAGTTTGGAATGGTATTTGGAGGTGTTGGAGCTGCCTAGCCACGGCAATATAGATCCTTCCAGTGAGTTTGATATTGGATGTGAGTTTTCTGATTCTGATTTGTCGGAAGGAGGGGAAAGAGTCCTTGGCTGCTCTACTTCTAACTGGGTTTGAACTCCAGAAGCCAGTGTCACCTGGCCAGTGTCACCCGGCCTTTCCTTATGATCCATCCTTTGTCGGCCAGTTGTCCCATCTGACTGGCCTCATTTAAGACTACTCTGGATGCACATTTCAACCTCAATGTGCCTTTGTAAAGAATTTCAAGGGTGACCTTGAAGGAAAATTTATTAAAGCCTAGAAATCTCTGGAGATGGTATTCTTTGAATGGATTTTTGTTTCTGTGCCCTCCACCCTGGGGTGGGTAGAAAAAGAATTAAGACAAGTGGTGAGATGTAACATCAGAGGAAGACAGCAAGGAGACCTAGCCAACTGAGTCATGATGTAAATCAAAGGTAGGAATGTCTTACATAGAAAATGGAGGGGAACACAACCTCATACCAGAAGGGAAACATAAGGGGGCTCATTAAACTAGTGTATTCGCTGTTTATCTGCTTGAGTGTCTTCAGCTTCTCTTGTATTGACAGAGATGTCTCGCTGGTGAAATCATGGCAGTGTCTCTGACGTAGATTCTGGGAGTCCTCTGTCGTTATGTATATAGCAATTGGTTTGACTGGTACAAGAACCCGTCAGTCAGCTCTAGCAGCGCTGGCCTCTCCTAGATGCTCCAGGCCTTTTCTGCACACTAATGCTTTTTTAGGTTAAGGTATGGCTGCGAGCCTACACCACTTTATCCCTAGTAACAAATGAAACCTTCCTTAAGTGTGACTACATGTTAATAAACACAGTCAGTGGGACCACTTAAAAAGAACGACCTGTTTATGAATGAAACCCTTTGAAAGATAGACTATTTTCCCCTGTGGGCCAGAGCATAGGCAGAAAACAAGGAGCTCTTTCAAAGGCATCGAACGTGTTGGGGGAGGGATTCTAACTTTCTAACTACAAAAATAATGATACTTTTAGCTTCAACCTGTCTTGCTCCAGGGAGTTGTAAATGTACTTTATGGGCACAAGTTGAACCTTTTCAACTTCTACTTTGTTAGTGGTATTTCCTAAGTGGACATGATCTGAACCTTAGTGCACTTCCTGAGAAACGGAGCCAGTAGGAAAGCTGGACAATTGGTCCGGCAAAACCAAGAAACTCACAGGTAAGGCAAAGAACAGAATAATTGATTTAGGAAATTCTGAGATGGGGGAGCATCTTCTTCGGCCAAAGGCTCCTTTTCATTACTTTCCCTGAATCTCTTTGCTCTTAGCAGTGACTTGAGGGCAGCAGGAGCGACTAATGATGCAAGAGGCGAATGACCTATTTTTGTAAACAAGGCGTGCAGCCTGCTGTTCTTTTAGACAATAAAATATTAGCAAAACTCACCTTGAAGATATTAACATTTCCCCCGTGTATCTCTAAAAATATTTCTATCTCCAAAACCTATGACTTCGCATTTTTAAAACTCCCACTGTATGAAAAATATTCTAAAGAAATAGTGCCTAAATAGTTTTGCATTTCCCTCTATAGTTAGTCTCCTAACTGTAAAATATACACTTATATATAGTAATAGTTTTATTTGACAGTTTTTTGTTTTTAACAGAACATTGCACAGCATCAGGGATCACATTGAACATGGCATGTGAGACCAGGAATTTTCTTAATCTATGGGATTTTAAAAGATTAAGGGGCTGGAGAGGTGATTCAGAGGTTAAGAGCACTTGCTGTTCTTCTGGAGGACCAGAGTTCAATTCCATGCATGAGCATGGTGGCTTACAACTGTTGATAAATCCAGTTCCTGGATATTAGATGCTGTATTCTAGCCTCCAGAGACACCAGGCATGTACACTGTGCACAGATATACATTCACACAAACCTTCCATATATATAAAATAAGATTATTTTTAAAGAATTAAATCTTAGCCAGGCAGTGGTGGTGCAAGCTTTTAATCCCAGCACTTGGGAGGCAGAGGTAGGCAGATTTCTGAATTCGAGGTCAGCCCCTGGCCTACAGAGTGAGTTCCAGGACAGCCAGGACTACACAGAGAAACCCTGTCTCGAAAACAAAACAAAACAAAACAAACAAACAAACAAACAAAAGAATTAAATCTTTCAGATTTTAACTTTGAAAATTCAGTGAGACTGAGAACTAACGGTAGGGACTGGGGAGACAGACAGACGGACAGTGGTTCATTGATTAAGAGCATTTGCTATTCTTCCAAAAAACAGACTTTGGTTCTCAGCACACATGGGACAGCTCACAACTGTCTGCAACCCTTTCGAATCCCTCATCTGACTTCTACGGGGACCTACCTGCACACAAATGACCTGTGCTTACATGAACACGTATAGGTAAGTAAAAATTTAAAAAGAAATACATTTTAAAAATGACCTAAATCTGGGGCTGGAGAGATGGCTCAGCAGTTTAAGAGTACTGACTGCTCTTCCAGAGGTTCCTAGCAACCACATGGTGGCTCACAGCCATCTGTAATGGGATCTGATGCTTTCTTCTGGTGTGCCTAAAGAGAGCTACAGTGTGCTCATATAAATTAAATAAATAAATCTATTAAAAATGACTTAAATCTTTAATGTTAAAAAGTTAATGGTAAGTAAGGGGCAGAGATGGTGTCTGGTTGCCTCTTGTCTGTTCAGTCTGGTCAGTAACTTCAGTGGACACAGCCACTGCTTGGGACAGCACTCACATTCTTTCTTTTCAGATGTATTTATTTTGTGTATGTGAGTACACTGTACCAGAAGAAAGCATTGGGTCCCATTGCAGATGGTTGTGAGCCACTGTGTGGTTGCTGGGACTTGAACTCAGGACCTCTGGAAGAGCTCTTAACCGCTGAGCCATCTCTCCAGCCCAGTGCTCCCATTCTTGCCACTTCTCCCATGTTTTATGAAAAGTATCTTTTGGGAATGGAATGGCCAAAGCCTTGGGATATAATGTATGATGTCAAATTCACCCTTTCCCACACAAAGGGCACATGTTTTACATGACACCTGTCTGGGAAGCTTTGTCTAAGAAGGACACATGCTTATGAGATTCTGAGGCAAGGCTGCTGGGAATATTACAGGGTTATTATGAGGATCTGATGTGGTTATCAGTGTATTTTGGGCATCCTGGGAGATACCTGCCCTTTATCTGTGCAGCTTTGTGTTTCCTATTGCACCCAATGTGTGTGTGTGTGTGTGTGTGTGTGTGTGTGTGTGTGTGTGTGTGTGTATTTTTAGATACAAGGAACCTACTTTCTACCTAAGAATGATTCTCTTTTCTGATGACTGATTGCTATCATACATCATTGGTGGTCTTGGTCCTCATTCCAGAATGTGCCTTGTGAGGAAAGCCAGGCAAACCCAACAGACTGATCACCATGTCAATACTGTGATTCTGGAGTGTCTTCCCAAATCACAGTCCCTTTGCTCCATGTCCTTTGGCTCAATCCTGGTTATACTTCTGAGTATAGCTCAGCTATCATCTTCTCGATGATAACAACTTTCCTAATTAGTTTGAAGCAGTGACTCTCCTCTCTTGGACCTCAGTATATCTCCACAGCACATTGTTTGTGGCTCCTCCATGGACTACGTTGCACTGAAGTTATGTGTCTTCATGTTTGTTTTTTTATATTATCATTTTCTAAGTGTGGCCTGTGTCATGTTTATATCTCCAGAAAAGCCTAGTATAATATCTGGGATACAGTGGTAAATATTTATTTAACATTTTATGAGTTAATAAAGCATATATACAGCTAGACATTATCTGAGATCCACCAGGAAGACAGGAGAATAGTATATATTAGTAACATGGTGCAACTCACACAGTGAACACAAGGCAGTGCCTTCCCTTCAGACATGGACTAGCGTAGTTTGATTTTGTTTTTAACATTATAAATTTTTATTTGTGTGTTCTGTGTGTTTGCTTCATATGTTCGGGTGCTCAAAAAAGCCAGAAGAGGGCATCAGACACCCTGGCACTGAAGATACAGTGGGCTTAAAAGTTATCTAACATGAGTGCTGAGAACCAAACTCAGGTCCTGTGTGAGTGCTGCAAGGACTCTCGGCCTCTGAGCCATCAACAGTTCCTGGAAAATAAGGCCAGTTCTTTTGAAGTATTATGTTACTTAGAAATAAGATCCCACTTTCCCCATTGTTATTCTGGGGTCTATGGAGGCTAGGAAACCTAACGTATCTCATGGATAATCAGCACCTAAACATTCAGTCAGTATGCTCCTGTACATGAGCAGAGACATCTGAGAAAGCTGGTAAGGTCTTGTTAGAGCATCAGGGAGTCCCTGGGACACACCAACCCTGAGCAGATGGATTCAGTGGAAGGGAGGAGGTTGTGCCTTTCTCTCACTGGTCCAGGACAATGGCTTCAATGTGTGGAAACATGGGAATTTTCAAAGCTGGCCACCTGTGCCCTGTGACCCCCATTTAAGCAAAGTCATCTTTCTTAGTTCTTGTGGTTGGTTTGTGTCTCAGGCAGAGGTAGAGAATTCCCAGGTGTTCCAGGAGTACCTGAGTCTACCATGGCACATAGGGGTGACGGAGAGATGCTAGCCAGCTCACACCTGCAACTGTTTAGAAGTCCCGCCAATTGCAGACCTTTGGAGAGCTCCTAAGGATATGTGGGTCAAAGTGCAGCAGTTTTCTCCGTGTAAACTCACTCATCGAAGTGGATGAAAAGGAAACTCGAGAATGTGCCCTGAGATCCATTTTGGGAAGACAGGTAAGATCATGGAGAAAGTCTATTGAGGCTGTAAAGCAGATCCTACTATGGACCAGCCCATGTCCCTCCAAATCATTAAGGAGGTGATTAAGGTGGGGTCTCATACGGACAGTGTTAATACCATAATAAGAGAAGAGATATTGATAACCCCTCGATTTCCTCCACCGTTAGGAAGCCACCTGAGGTCTGCTACCTTTAAAGTAGAAAGAAATTAGTTCAACTTGGTACAGATCAGTTAGGTCTTTGGAACCTTTGGAATGTAACAAATTTCAGCCACAGAAATCATTAAAAAAAAAAAAAAAAAAAAAAACAGACCAAGAACTTCTTGCCAGCCTTAACTACTCTCCCCTGTCTGCCCCTGAACAATAACAATAATAAACCTCTCGGCTGTAATGACCCACTACGGTCTCCTTTAGAGCCATAACTGAAAGGGGCCACAGAGCTATGTACTATTTCAGACCCCATTGTGCAGACAAATGGCTTCTGTACTAGTTCTGCTTCTATTGCTAGGATAAAGACCATGACCAAAAGCAACTTGGGAAGGAACGTGGTTTTTGGCTTATACTTCTACATCATAGTCGATCTCTGAGTGAAGACAAGGCAGAAAGTATTGAGGGAATGTGGAAGCAGAGACTGAAGCAGGGATGTGGAGGAGGGCTGTTGACTTGCCTGCTCTCTATGGCTTGCTCAGCCTGCTCTCTTTTATAATCCAAGACCAACTGCTCAGGGGTGGCACTGCCAGCAGTGGGCTGGGCCCTATCACAACAGTCACTAATCAAGAAAATGTCCTCTGTGTCTATTCTAGGTACCATGAATAGCTCTGGAGTCCTTTGGGCTTGTTTAGAGCTATTGAGTCGGAGTGGGGTCCCTGGAACAGCAGCATTAGTGTCTCCCAGAACTACACAGGCCCGTCCAACAGTGAAGGGCAGCATCCTCCACCTGGGAGGGCCCGGGTCTCAGAGGAAGGTCAGTCTGACAGCTCCAGGTCGGCTACCAGTACAATTTTTACAGTTACAAAATGATTGAGTTCAGAAATCACTGTACTACATGAACATTCTCGGCAGAGTAACCCATTGTTGGCCAATAGAAACCCATCTGTGACCTTGTGTCCACATCTTGCTGGTTGTGAGAAACCACGTAAACAGTGCTGCATCAGTCATTAGAGCACAGTTATGCTGATGAGCTGATGCAGGGTGTGTGTGTGTGTGTGTGTGTGTGTGTGTGTGTGTGTGTGTGTGTTGGAACAAATGTCCCATGGCAAGGGAATATCCCTTGGCTCTACGTGGCCTGGATTTCTTGTTTTCTGATCTCTCTTACTCAGCACTCCCTGCGTTCCACGCATGCAATTTCTGTACTTCCATTGCTAGTGTACCAATGGTGCTCTGATTTACTCTATAGACCCTTCCCCCACCTAAGTCAGATCTGCTTGCCAAAGATGTTGGTGGGGCCTCTGTTCTCTCAGGAGTGACTCGGAAGACTGGGCAGGTGACCTAGTTCTGGCTGACATGTTGGGAAGGTAATTATGCTGCTGAATAACTGAGAAATTTTCCTTTTCCTTTTTAGTGTGAGATCCTGAGCATAATCCACGCCCCTGAGCTGTGATGTGTGAAGATGTGGTGCTTGGAACTAAGACAGCTTGCTTGGCTTTAGGAAGGCATTCTCCACTCAAGAATACTAGAGTGGAGAAAGAGGCCCTGCGCTCTGATAAGGTTGCAGAATTATTGACTTAACAGTTCCCAGAGCTGTCTGTATGGGTCTTTTATTATACGAGACAACAGATCATTGTGGCCAGAACTCATCAAATACTAACTATTGATCCTTTGAATGTCTCTTGACAAGAAGGGATTGATAGGTGTTATGCCTCTATATTCCTTCCTAACATTTTATGAGTCTTTACTCATACATCTGAGTGAGACATCTCAGCTGATTCTCAGCTTATTGTCACTCTCCCTTTCTGCCCTCCCCACCCAACCTTCGATATTTGTTCTAATGATTTTGTGCACTCACCTAGTTTTTTTCTCTCAAGTTTTAAACACTCTGACCCAATGTGAGTACCTCTGGTGGCAGTGTTTGGTTTAGCAGTGTTTGGGGTCAGGAAAGGCAGTTATGTTATGCACAGGAGGCAGAATCTAAAGGAGGCAGTGGAGTCCCACAGTTCAGCAAAAGGGGGTGAACTCAGAGTCCCCTTTAACCCTGCAGATGGGACTTAGAAGCCAGAGTAGGAACATCAGGAAAGCTATGGAGAATAACGGGCTTGCCACCACTCAGCCCTGTGTGAACTACATCCCTGGTCTCTGTGACAAAGGTGAGAAATGCTTGTTTTGACAGACTATTTAAGGGACTATTGTCAAGGCAGGAGTCGTGGCAGCCTTCCTGGAGTACAGGCTTGGAAGCAAAGATGTTTGCTAGATATAAGAAGATCTATAAGGCACCCATAATGGCCTGGGTTTTCCTGTTAGGCTCTAAGTCTTAAAGGTTCCACAAACTCCCGAATGGCATTGCAGCTGGAGTCTAAGTGTGCAAACACCTGAGGCTATGAGGACATCTTATATCCGAACCAAATCAGCTTCTCAAGGTGTTGGTCTCCCTGGGGGCACTGCCGAGGTCAAGTGTCCAGGCCTGCTGGATTTTCCCCAAGGCTGACCTTTCTGGGAATTCTTAGCCTGCTGTATTTTTCAGCCATCTCTCTGTGTTACCTGAATCCCGTTTCTTTCCGCTGTTCAGCTGATCTTTTACTGATGACTTTGTGTGATTTCACATTTCAGTTATGTTTTTGCTGAACATGCTATTTTTTTCTGACCTTTGGAAAACAGATGTAAGCTGGCCAAAGCTAAAGGGTTTATTATTTCTTTTATGGTTAACATTGCTTTCTAACATTTATGAACCAACATTGCCACCTAGTGGAGAACTGATTTATAAAGTCAAAGGAAATCACTGTGCCTAATCACACCAAAGATGTTTGAGTGGTAAAAAATTGAACAAGAGAACCCAGCAGTGACTCATGTCCAGAGGATTGTATTGAACACGAGGAAACTGAGTCTTATGGAAAGTCATACGCTCTGACATTTAGGTCCATATGGCTAGTGACTTGACTGATGACCCTTGTTCCTGATTCTCAGCTTATTGTCACTCTCGCTTTCTGCCCTCCCCACCCAACCTTTGATATTTGTTCTAATGATTTTGTGCACTCACCTAGTTTTTTTCTCTCAAGTTTTACACACTCTGACCCAATGTGAGTACCTCCTGAGGCAATCACAAAGTAAAGCAAAACTACTGACAAACATTAACACCCCTGCCCCTGCCCTTCCCCCCCCCGCCTTTTTGTTTTTATTTTTCAGGAGTGAACATGGGGTCTCATGCAAGCAGGCACCTCTGCCCTGGAGGTATCACTCCAGCATGTCTCTTTTTGACATACTTATTTTGTCCCCTTTTCTAAATTTTTCTGGGTGGCTTGCGTGTCTGGGAGCATTTTCTTTCTCTCTGTTGTCTGTTTTGGTATGGAAAGTGATTTCAGCGCTTTGTGTGTCAGCTAGCCATATTGGTACAGCTTTGGGAAGGCTGGGGTTGAACCAGAGACTCTAAAATGACATTGAATCTCCTGAAAATGCTGCCACCGCTGCTCAGAGCCGTAGCCCTAGACAACAATGACTACATCCTTGGCAACTTCAAATTTCTGTTTATTTAATGATTGATGTTACATGGGAAGTTGAGCTGCCTAGTATTGTCAACCTGATTCCAGTTGATATATGACAGAAGAGAACTTCAACTGAGAAAACGATCTCATCAGATTGGATTGCAGGTAAGTCTGTGTGGGCATTTTCTAAATTAATGATGGATATACCAGGGCCCCACAGTGGGCTGTGCAACCCTGGGACTGGTGCTCCAGTTTTGTATAAGAAAGCATCATGAGCCATTCATGAAGAGTGAACCAGTGGTTTTGCATTGATACTGCTTCAGTTCCTGCCTCCAGGTTCCTACCCTGCTTGAGTTTCTGTTTCAGCTTTCCTCCATGATGGACTGTGGGACTGTGACCGGGGAATGTATAAGCCGAAAACCAAGCAAACAGGCAAATGAAAAACAACAAAAGAAAGTAACAAATGTAAACAACACCACCTCAAACCCTTCCCTCCCAAGGTACTTTTGCTCAGAGTGCTCTATCACTGCAATAGAAAACTACCAGAACGAAATGATTCTATCTAAATCTGTCTGCAGATGGGATCCTGGAACTGCATGCTGTATTTGAACAAATGAGGAACACTGAGGAAAACTTGTTTTTATTGAACAGCATTATACCTAGAGTGAAGAAGGTCACTGTGTGTTTCTGCTTGCACTGCTTAAAGAGCTAAGATCAGTGGCACTGAGGGTTTCCATTGATGTGAATAGACACCGTGGCCATGGCAACTCTTATAAAGGAAAACACTTAGTTGGAGGAGCTGGCTTACAGTTCAGAGGTTCAGTCCATTATCATCATGGGGGGAAGCATGGCAGTATGCAGACAGACGTGGTGCTGGAAGGAGCCAAGGGTTCTACACCTGGATCATCAGGCAGTAGAGAAAGAGAGAACAGGAGAGGGAGAGAGAGAGGGAGAAAGAGACTGGGACTGGCTTGAGCATTTGAAACTTCAAAGCCTACTTCTAGTGATACTCTTTCTCCATCAAGGCCACACCTATTCCAACAAGGCCACACCTCCTAATAGTGCTACTCACCTGTGACCAAGCATTTAAATCTAGTAGCCTCTTCAGGCCATTTGTGTGCAAACCATACTGTATTTGGAGAGTCTCCCTGCACTACTGGATGCATTAGAAGTCCACTTCATCTCACAGGATTGATCTTAGGCTTGTCTTTTTGTTTTGTTTTGGTTTGTTTTGTTTTGGTTTAGTTTACTACAACTCTGTGTCTGGTTGCACATGAGATCACCTGGGAAGCTGAGGCACATACTGATATCTTGTGCTGTTCCTGACTAGGACTTTTAGAGCTCCTCAGGTGACTAACTTGTGGTGGCCTGAGACCCCATCACTGTGTAAGAACTGGAAAGAACACCTTCATTCCCTTCCCTCTTCCCTTTCAACTCATCATCACATCCACCTGCTTCTGCTGGAGAGGGACTCAGCTTCAAGCTGCCCGGGCCATTCTGTCAGGCCAGCTGGTGCTACACACACCCAAACAGAATGAAAACATTGTTAGAAGCGAGTACAGTTCTTCCCTGAGATCCCCGGGGCTTCATGTCTGCTTCCCTCTGCACCAGCTGAGGTCAGGTGATAAAGCAAGGAAAGTTTAGGCTTTTGTAAAGACATAGACTGGGTCCACCTCATATCCTTGGAGAGATGAACTAGATGATCTGTTTGTCTTTGTGGTATGTGGGGCATCAGGAACACCCAGTGAGTTTTTCCTTCAGAACTTTTCATCCAGGGTCCTAGGCACTCAAATGATTCTTGATTTTGGAAGTAACTCCATTAAGATTAACATTTTATGACTGAATCAGGTGTTAAGATTAACATTTTATGACTGAATAAGCTGTGTGTGTGTGTGTGTGTGTGTGTGTGTGTGTGTGTGTGTGCAATTGTAAAAGACAGAATCTTCATCTGGGGATAGTCATAAGAAAACATAAAACAAATTCTCGCTAGATAAATGATTGACAGCGTGCATTGTGATCGATGGCAAAAGAAACATGTCTTTGAATTCTAGCTCCTGAGAAGCTGAGCAAGGAGGTTAGAAATTTTATGACTTGCCTGGACTACATGGTTAGGCACTACCTCCAAAAAGAAGGTGTGAATATTTGTGTGGCTCCCATTCGCAGTGGAGTGATGGTCCAGTGGAAATCTGAGGTCTGGAAGGATTTGACTGGGACCTAAGGACAGCTATAGAGTTACTTACAATGGAGCCTGAAACTACATAAAAATTTATTTTGGTGTTTGGATGGATAGGGAATCCCAGAGAGGGAGTTACATTTTCTCCCTATGTGGTCTAACATGATCTCTTGCAGAAGCACACTTTAGTTTGTGAAGTGTTGTTTTTGTATTCAATTGTTTTGGCTGTAGAATGGGCCTCAACATGACAGGAACACATGCCTTTCTCTTGTTCTAGACTTCTGCCCTCTCACTCTCCACATCCTCAGGAATTCAACCCTCCTTTTATTTTTATGTCTTTTCTTCCCCCACCCCAACTTGAGTTTATGCAATGATATATTTTCATACTCACTATCTATGGGAATGGTCCCATAGACTCATGTGTGCAAATGCTTGGCCCATAGAGAGTGGCACTATTAGGGGGTATGGCCTTGTTGGAGAGTAGGTGTGGTCTTGTTGGAGGAAGGGTGTCACTGGGGTTGGACTTTGAGGGTTTATAAGCTTAAGTCTAGCCAGTGTGACCCTGTCTCTCCTGCTGCCTGTGAATCAAGATGTAGAACTCTCAACTCTGCTCTTTTTCTAGCACCGTGTCTGCCTGCATGCTGCCATGCTTCCCACCATGAGAATAATGGACTAAACCTCTGAAACTTTAAGCCAGCCCCAATTAAATATTTTCCTATAGGAGAGTTGCCATGGTCATGGTGTCTCATTAACAACAACAAAACTGTAACTAAGAAACCAACATTTGCATAGTTATTTTTCTATAGATCTAGAATAAGGGGAAAGAATGTTAAGAACACACAATATCAACTAAAACAACCCTCTCACCAAAACAAAACAAAACAAAACAAAACAAAAAAAACAAAAAAAAACCCAAGATGATCAGAACCAAGAGAACCAAGAAAGGGTAATGAAAAGAATCCAGTTCAGGGAAATTTATTTAGTTTGTAACTCAAGCCCAAACATTCCAAAGGCTTTTAGTATGTAGCTGATCTCATATGAAATTAAATTTGCTTATGGTTGTTTGCGTTTTCCAATACAATTTAACAAAAGAAATCATTTTATCTAATGAAAACATGTCTTAGTGCACCATGCATTCCATGGTCATTATTTAAATAGTTGTATCCCTAAGTGAGACACCATCTATAGCTGGAAACCAGTGGGGCAGCCAGACCTTGTAGAACATGCGTGTTAATCCCAGCACTTGGGAGGCTGAGGCAGGAAGACTATTCTGTTTAGTAGAAAGACCCTATCTCAAAAAGCATGAAAAAGGAGATGAGGGGGAACAGGAGGAGATGACAAAATGGGAGACGAAGACACAGTGGTGACGTGACTATCTTCTAGAGTTTTAAGCGCAGACTGTATCAGATGTTCACAACCTTCTAATGTGCTTAGCTACTTCTTTGACGTAATCCCCCTGCTCTTGAGAATTGAAATATTATTCAAAATCTTTCAGGGGGCACTGGAGGACTAGTCTGATATTTGACTTAAGATGAATATTTTCAGTATCATTAAGTTTCCCATGTGCACTCTGTTTTTCATTCGACGAACAAGAGAGTCCATGAATTGCTTAGTAAAACCTCTATGGAATGTTGCATTGGTTGGTTGCGGGTGATGGAAAGAAAGAGCCCCACCCTGGCCCCCCAGAAACGGCACAGTGTGGGGCAAAGAGAGGAGAGTAAGGTGGAATTTCTGAGTCAGTTCTAAGAGGAAAGGCAGGGAGCAGGAGGGAGAGACAGAGTGGAAGTGCAGGTGATAGCAACACTAATATGTTGCAAGAATGCTCCACTGAAGGAATGAATCATTGGATTAATCCAATTGTGAAACTCTATTACCCTTTGCTGTGATTGGCTGCAAAGACCATGTGACTATTTCTGACCAATAGGAGAAAAGGTAGACTTTTCTGGGGGATCTCCTGGAAGGGCCTATTTTGCTGACGAGAGAGTCCGTGGGTAGAATGTCTCCTTTTCTTGCTGTGGGTGAGGTTTTGCCATAATGATTGATTAGCCTGAAGGGCAACATTTCTGATTCATTGGGGATGACTGATGGGCAGTCAGAAAAGGAGTATATTATTGATGAAATTTGATCACTCTGTAGAAAATGGAAACAGTTAGCAAAGATCCCTCCAGCACATTTATTCTGTAATATTGGGTAAAAAAATAATCTTATGTCAGGGAAATCAGGGGACGGTCTTCTGGTGAGAAAAAACTTTGAGCTGTGTTTTCAAAAACAAGGAGGAAAAGAACTAGTAGAAAATGCAGAGAAATGTGGGGGAAGGGTACAAGGAATGACTCAGAGGCAAGGAAGCCATGCCTTCCTAGACTCCCTTGTTATTTTAGACACAGTCTTTTGGTTGTTTGGAAATTCAAGCTTTATTATGTGTGCTCTTCAAAGGTTTTGAGCTAAGCACATAGCCAGAAACATACAGTAACCTGTAATTTGTTCCAGCCGTGAATCCACGTGGCTTTGAGTCTTGGAAGGGAAGAGGCTCATGTGGCAGGGGGCAAGTGGTGGCAGTCTTTGTTGTTTTGTTCTCACCATGCAAAAGAAAACTGCTTCTTTTGTTGGTCCAGGTCATCTGAGAAGTGACTCCCAAGGCAGGATTAAACATGTAAGGATTTTATTGGGGGAGCTGCCAGAGAGAGAGAGAGAGAGAGAGAGAGAGAGAGAGAGAGAGAGAGAGAGAGAGAGAGAGAGAGAGAGAGAGAGAGAGAGAAGAGAGAAGAGAGAAGAGAGACGAGAGAGAAAGGGAGAACGAACTCAGGGCGAGCCCTTCAGATCGAGAGGCAATTTAAGGTAGGGATACAGAAAGACAGAGGTGGCTCTGTGGCAGCACTCTCAGCCACTGTGCAATTTAGAGAGGAGGCTCAGAAGAGCCACGAGGAGGAAAGTGTTTATGAAGTCACCTCTATCCCAGGATCAGAGCTTGCCCTGTTGTAGTGTCCCAATGTCACTTACAGCAGGAAGCAGGACCTGAACCCAGTCACTGTGATGGGTTGAGAGCTGCAGGGGTAGCCCATTGCTCCACTCTCAGCAGTTTTCCAGGGTAGTCTCAATTTCATTTAAGAAAACAACAGGAAAAATAACAAATCCTGACTAGGACTGGTCATGGAAAAAAAAAACATAATATTTTTTGTGCATTTTAAGTGTAAAGCTCTTAGCCTTGTGCTGGGTTAGGAAAACCCCTGAGGACTTGAGTTTTCACCATGCCCTCCCTGCAGAAAACAACCTAAGAACAAATGGACACCTGTGATGGCAATGGTGCAAAGAAGTCTTATCACAGTTTTTCAAGCCTCTCTCCTTTCCAGAACTTGCTCCCCCGCACCCCCAGTGTCTGTTGCATTGTTCTTTCTGGAGCTGGCATAGGGGTTCATTCTGTCTGTCTCCTCTCATTCTGCTTCTCAGACAGACACAAGATCTCAGAACTGCAGATGCTCTTGAGTTGGGGACAGGGGAGAGGTCCTTGGCTAAGAATCCTGCTATCTTGGCTTTCTGGCTTTCAAGGCCTTGGTCATTTTCCAGTCTCAGAGCTCAGAGTCCACTCTGGGTGCTGACTCACACAGGTCTGAAAGGTAATGCTACTTCTACATGAATTACACCATAACCACTGTCCCCCTCTAAGTCAGGAAGAACCTCTCTCGTCTTCCTTATTTTTGATGGGAACTTTCTCTGTAATTTAGAGTTGAAAATCTGGACTAAGCTGTTGCCTTGAGTTTGTCCTTAAGGATTGATGATATAGACCCTCCTTTTATACCCTAGCAATCCTTACGTTCATGTAATTACACACACTGCATACACGCCTGAGTCCTCCCACACAGAATAGTGAACATTTATGCGTGTATTCCTAGAGTTACATACTTGGCATGCTTTGTACAGTTACTGTGAACACTGAATTGCAAGGCATAGAGTCATGGCAGCCTCAAAAAATGTAAACACAGTCACATGGCATCTTACATAGATGATCATCAATTCAAAAGCCTACTCATATGGACAGATTCTATTGTTTTAATTTTTCATAATGAAAAAATAAACAATCCAAAGTATTAAGAGACTTGCCTGAGGCCACACTGACAGGTGCCAGAGATGAGGTTCAAACTGAGGTGACTCAGCTGGCCCAGGAAAATGGCCTCAAATAGCATTTGTCTCCATCCTTTACTCATTCCTATTCCAGAACTAAAGCCGGAAGGCCCAGCCCAACCCGGTTCTACCTCAGCCAAGAATGTGCTTGTTGGAGCATCTCAGAGTCTTGGTCTCTCCCCATGAACATCAGCAAATGACCCTTGAAATGTGCAACCACTTATAAGGTTACAAATAAGTTGTAGCCAGTAGGTAAACGTATAAATAAGGAATGCACAAAGAATGAAAATTAATGGCACAAGATTTTTTTAAAAAATGTACAAAGGCCAGCAAGGTGAACACTGTATCTCTTTCTTTCTTTTGTCCTTAAATTCTCCCAGTTGCCCTGAGCCCTCTTTTCCCCAGTCCTCAGGCCAAGGCCGTTACTGACTGGAAGTAAAATTCTTGGACGATGTAAGTGATTATGAATAAGAGGGTTTGAAGTTGAGGAGATCTAAACCCAGAAAATATGCAAACATAGGCAATTTATTCTCTAACCCTCATCCCCCATAACTAAAATAGAGCAGTTATTTAATTTGGTTGTGACTGTGAAGAGCACCTGACAGTCATGCACTTCCCCTTGGGAAGTACTCAGTTTCCCAGACTTTCAAGTCCACATTATATTTCTGACCTTATGTTCAGACCCTTCTTGCCCTCTGGGGCTCCCCACATATCCTCCAAAATTTCATGGAATGATCCTGAAGGAGAGTGTACTTTCTCAGTTGTGTCCTTTCTGAGCATGCCAGATGGTTTCTAGTTAGAGATCTAAGGGACACAGGGGATTCTAGAGGACCCATTCAAATCAGTGTCTCTGTTTAGAAAGATGGAGACCTCTTGCTACTTTCTTTTCTAGAAAACACTGGTGTGGAGGCCTCACCTTCCACCCCAAGTCCTGAGTCAAAGGATGAGAAAAGCTTGTCGTTAGATACTGCCCACAACCTAACTTCTTCTAACCTGGACAAATTCACCAAAGCTAATTCTTTCTTGGTAGTGTGAAATGTTTATTATTATTGTTACTATTATTATTGTTATTATTATTACTATTATTATTAGTCATGTGTGTGGTGTATGTGCATGTGTGTATATGCTTGCATATGTGTGAGTCCATGTGTATGCACATACATGTGGAGCCAGAGGTTGATATTAGGTGTCGTCATCAATTGCTCTTTACCGTATGTATTGATGTAGTCCCTCTTGTTGTGTCTGTAACACACTGATTTGGCTAGTTTATGTGGGCAGCTTGTTTAAGAAATCCTCTGTCTCTGGAGCACAGAAAGTATAGGCAGACCTCCATACCTATTGGTCTTTCTGTAGGTTAGGATTCCAAAACTCTAGCTCTCACACTGGCATGGCAAGTGCTTTATCCCAACAATGATCATGTATATATATATATATATATATATATATATATATATATATATATATATTTTTTTTTTTTTAAAAACCCTCCTATTTTCAGATTTCAGTGAGGTGAATTGGGAGGCTCTTACATTACTTCACTCTATTTACACCTTAGAAATGTATAGATGAAGGACTTCATGCCATATGTTGCAATATGTGTTTTTGTAACATGTAATTTTTGTTAGACACGACCCTCAATGTCCTTTGAATTGATGGGCCTTCACAGACAAAACATATCCCATCTGTGCCACATGGTTTCATGAGGAAGGAAATGCAGCTTTGGTTCTTTGTGTACACTGTCTGGCCGGCAAGAACACATATGCAACTGTTCACAGCAATGCGGAAGCTATAAATATGGCGGTGGTTTAGATACATGAGTGCAACCTTGCTTTTCTGTCATAGCACATATGTAACTCGTTCTCACACTATTTGTGCAAGTGTGCTTAAACTTCATTCTTTAGGAGGTGGCTCTAACTCTACCCCTCCTTTCCTACCCACGACAACATAAGAACATGGGTAACACGCTAGCAAACATAGCTTTGCTTGGTTTTAAATGCCATTCACTGAAAACCCCAGGACTCTAGTTAGTAGTGAATGACTCACAGCATATTTCTTGACTAATGATTCACATACTTGAAAGTTGGGACATACTGAGTAATGCATCTATGTACTGATTGCTATTGGGGTTCACAACACTACCCTTTAACCTCTCAGTAACATGAAAGCAACAACCTGGCCATATGGCTGGCTTTGTCCTTTTACATATAAAGGTGCGCTTACATATATAACTTCCAGAGTCACACAATGCTTTCCCACCCTTGGTCTTTACCCGCTACACACTTCCCAGTGTCAAGAACCCCTCAGTGTGTCTCAAGATCTGTAGTCCCTTTCAGTTATGGCTCAAAAGGAGACCATAGTAGGTTATAATAGCAGTGGGTTTTATTATTGTTGTTGTTCAGGGGTAGGCAGAAGGGAGTAGTTAAGTCCAGCAAGGAATACATGGTCTCTTGTATGGTCCCTCTCCTATATAAGGGTGGTGCTTCCTCCACACTGTTCCACAATATAGCCCTCCCTACCCAGTTTCCCATGATGGAGGCTACATGGCCAGGCTGCCAATCCTGGAAGGAGTTTGGAAAGATGAAACATCATGGCTGAATTTTTATAATGCCAATGTACCATTCCAGACCCTATTGTGAAGACAAATGGTTTCCTTATTAGTTATATTTCTATTGCTGTGATAAACACCTTGACCAAAAGCAACTTGGGGAGGAAAGTGGTTTTTTTGGCTTACACTTAACATAATAGTCGATCTCTGAGGGAAGTCAGGGCAGAAACTGTGAAAGAAAGGTGGAAGCAGAGACTGAAGCAGGGGCATGGAAGAGTGCTATTTACTGCCTGTTCTTTATGGCTTGCTCAGCCTGTTCTCTTATATAATCCAGGACCAACTGCCCAGGGATGACACTGCCTACAGTGGGCTGGGCCCTACCATACCAGTCACTAATAGAAAATGTTCCATGAAATTGTCTGTAGAAAATCTGATGAAGGCATTTTCTGAATTGAAGTTCCTCTTCCCCTGGCTTGTGTCATGTTGACCAGTACTGTTCTGAAGATGGAGAACTCTCTTGGAACACTTGGTCCTAAATAGGATATTTCCATCAAATTCCTTGCCTCAGGGCTCAGGGAACCCTGTAGAAAAACAGGCAGAAAGATTGTAAGAGCCATTGAGGATGAGAGACGTAAAGGAAACAAGGCCCTTAGACACAACAGGCCAGACACACACAGAAACTCACAGAGACTGTGGCAGCTTGCAAACTGGTCTAAGTCAGATGGAGTTCTCCCACTGAGAGGAGAAGTGGACACAAATCTCTAACCATAATCTAGAAGCTATGTCCAGTCGATAACCACTCACACAGGAAAACTCGTTTTGTTTTCTCCAATGGAGAAATACTCACTGGGTATACAAACCACATATGAGCAAGTCCCGTGCTTCGAGCAAGTTCCATGCTTAGCAGTAGATGGTCAATATAGAATGAACTCAGTGATATTTTTGGAGGTTTTCTTTTTCTTTTTTTTTCTCTTTTCTTTCTTTCTCTCTCTCTCTCTCTCTCTCTCTCTCTCTTTCTTTCTTCCTTTCTTTCTTTTTGTTTCATAATTTTTTGTCTGGGCATTTTTGTTTGTCTTGTTTTTAAACCTGCAAGCCTTTTGCTTATATACTATGGTTTTCAATTTTGTGCCTTTTATATGCAATGGTTTCTGATTTTGTGTCTTTGTAGGAATTCTATGTATTCAAATATGTGTCTCTCAGTGCTCTGTCATCTTGTGCTTTTTCTTTGGTTCTTTGTTCCATTTGTTCATTTTGTTCTATTTAGGTTTGTTTATATTTTATCTTATTTTCATTTTTATTATTAATTTTTTTTTTTTTTTTGCTTTTTGATACAGGGTTTCTCTGTGTAGCCCTGGCTGTCCTGGAACTCACTCGGTAGACCAGGCTGGCCTCAAACTCAGCAATCCTCCTGCCTCTGCTTCCCAAGTGCTGGGTTTAAAGGTGTGCGCCACCACTGCCCGGCTTTATTATTAATTTTTAATATGCTTGATTTTTTTTAATTAAGAAGGGAAGAAAGGGTATGGATTTGTGTGCGGAGGGAGGTGAAGAGGACCTGGGAGGGGTTGGGGGAGGGTAACTGTGATCAAAGTATATTGTATTAAAAATCTACTTTTCATAGAAAATGACACGAATATTCTAATCACAAAGCTTCTGATCTTTCTGGGTTCAGTTGGTCAATTCCTGAGTTCCTGTCATTTCCAGGAATTCTAAGGCTTGTGCAGTCATTTCCAGCAACAGAACAGCAGGGAACAGATAGTCAGGCAAAGGGGCTTGCCTGGGCTGGTAAGGAAAAGATACAATCTATTCCTGGCCTATCTGCTGTCCTGCTTATATATTTTCATACAATCACACAGCTGCCCTAAAAACAGCGTTCATCTCCTCACAGAGGAAAGACAACTGCCTGGAGGGCGAGGCTGGCCTTCCAGAAAGGAAGGGATGTTTGCCCTGTTTTAAACAGTGAGTGAGAGGTCAGAGGCAGAGATTGAGCGGGCAGAAGGGAGGCAAGCCAGGCCTAAGAAAAAAATGCCAGGAAAAGCCTTAGGGTTGGAAGAAGTCATACATTGAAAGAGGAATGGAACTCCTTGTGCAGAAGCATGGGTAGAAATGAAATAATGAAACTTCACAGCTTCGGTAGGTGGGCTAGGTAGGGTCCAATGTTAAGACAGCTGACAGTCACCTTGAAAAGCTCTTGAGAAGGTGCCTCTTCGAGGTGTTGCCTGTATAGTTCTGGCAAGTACAAACCACAGTCAGAAGACTGGGATGGAGTTTCATGCCCTCCCTGGGCTGTATCTGTATATATAGGAGATGTAATCCCTGTGTGAGCCAAGCTCTTTCGGGACTGCAAATGACAGTTCCTGAGTTCTAATCGTCGCTTTGCTGATGTTGACCCTTGGTAAAAGAAATTGTGAGTGCATATGTGTTGGTGTGTTACGTGCGTATGCACACGTTTGCAGAGTGTGTTAACAGTGTTGATAGCTGTGTAAGAGTGGGTTATTATATTCAGCAGAACAAAGTCCATTGAAATACATTTCTCAAGAGCCATGACTTGCAGCTTGAAGTATTTGATGATCATTCAGGAGAGGCCCCAGTTCTTAAGTATTTTCATAAGAAATGAATTTGCTCAAGAATTTTGGCATCTTCTCATTATTTTCCTTGAACAGCATAACCCTGTCTGAATACCAAGTACTATTGAAACTATTTCAATTAAGTGGAACATTAACAAGCAAGCCTCACAGCTGGGCACTTACTGCCTCTCCCCTCTGCCATTTGGACACATAATTATAGGGAAAACATTAAAATGCTGCTTTAGAGACATTTGTTCATTTCTGCCCATTCTAGGCACACATTTCTTGAGCATCTTCACTGTCCTTGCTACTTAGCTAGTGGTATTCAGAGATATGTGACTTGATCTTGAAGAACTGAGTCTGTGATTTACCTGTGACTGGCAATTACTTCAATATCTTGCACAGAAACCTGGGAACGATCCTTTTGGTCCTTTCCATGGATACAGAGAGAACTTTGGGGTTTCCAGCTGTCAGTGGGTGTTGAGGCTGTAATTCACTGTTCTTTCAAGAAGAAAGTAAGATAATGTTTGGGTAAAAATAATATTGCAAATCATATTTCTTCTCTTGCCCCTCATTCCTCTTCCCTCTGTTCTTCCTCTCTGCCTCTTCCTTCTCACCTTCACCCTCCCCTTCCTCTCCCCCCTCCTCCTTTGGGGATGAACAGTGATGATAAAGTACAACAGAGGAAAGGCCTTTGTCACTCTTCCTCCACGTGGACTCATTAAGAATTGTTTTTCCTTGATGACTCCTTACAGATCTAAATGTCATATGCTCACCAGGTCAGCATTGCTTAATTCAAGGGAAATGGCATGGGTCACATTTGATGTGGATATGTAGCACTTCCATGTGTGGCTACAAAACAGCCCAAACAAAGAAGACAGGATGGCGACTTTAAAGACTGGGAGCAAGCCACAGATATGAGGGTAAGGAAATTGTGACTCGGCATTCTCCTTGCCTCAAAGTTCACACTGAATACATAATTCCATTTCAGTAGCCACTTGAAGATATTCTTTGGGGACTATATGTAGATAAATGAAAAATGAGTTGTGTTCTGTACCATCTTGCAGTTGCTTTTTCTCTTCAGCTTAAGAATGCTGTTTCTTGCAGCAGGAGGAAGGGGGATGGGAAAAGGGATTCCTGGGCCGGGAGTGGGGGCTAGAAATGGGGTAAGGGGATAATATCTGAAATGTAAATAAAATATCCAATCAAAAACAAAACAAAACAAACAAACAAACAAAAAACACAAACAAACCGAATGCTGTTTCTTACAAACGTAATATGGCATTCTTGCTGCTTCTATTAAGAGTATATAGCTGCTTGGGGTAGGTATATTGGTCCTAGAATTTTTATCATTAATATATTTAAAAGAACAAGGACTTTGGGATACAAAACGTTTATCCTTAGAAGATGTTGAGTAGCAGTCTCGGAGGGAAAAGGAGTGGCTTCCCAAGTCTGGTTGCCAGAACTTAGCAGGGGCACCTCTCCAGATAGTTATTATTTGGTGTGATAAAGAAGGAGGGTTACCTGTTTTGATCTGCTCCTGTTTGAGGTTAGGGATTTGGTGCGATAGAGGACACTGAGTGCTTGCCTTCCAGTCATCTCATCTGTCCTATTCTCAATGGAAGGTTCAAGTCATTTCACCACTCCCAATCTCTCTTTTGCTTTTCTCCACATTGTTATCATCTTGCTCACATCATATTTCCTTGATTATTTATTGACTGTTGTCATCCCCAGTAAAGTACACACCTCGTAATAACAGGCACTCTGTGTTTCCTTCACGCTGGACATGTAGCACTTATGAGCAGTAACAAGCCGACCCTGATAACTGTGGCTGACAGTAACATGTCCTGAGGGTTCACTGTGTGCCTGGCAATGTTCAAAAGCACTTGGTGTTCATATGCCCTGATGTAACAGTTCTTGGATATACTAATATTTTTATCAACATTTACAAATGGGAAAACTGAAACTTAAGAACAAATCAAGCAGATTCCGGAAAGCTGCATAATCAGGGAGTGGGGACACTGTGATTAAACACAGGCTGAGGTTTCAGCATTTATCAATTGTATCTGCTCATTCAGTATTAGATTGCTATTAGGCTCTTAATAAGTGCCTTTTTAAAGGATGAACGTGCAGCCTAAATGGTGATGCAGCTGCCCCATTCCTTCTATCCCTTCATCTTCTCTTCACCCTTCCCTCAGCCATGGCCATAGGGCTGAGGAAAGCCTGCTCTAGATGCCACAGAGCTGACCACCCAGATTCCTCTAGGGGTGATCTGCCCATGCACCCACATAACCAGCCCCTTTGATGTGCAGATGAGTCAGAGGTTTTGCAGAACCTGTCCTGGTGTAGTCACCAGAGCCCTGGATCCCATCATAGGCCCCCACAAGCTGTGTGACAAAGAACAGTGTGGGCTCCATTCATTGACTCATGCTGGATTCACTAATGTTTGCACAAGCTAGGGGGCCAATCAAAGATTTCTCTTTTTTCTTTGTCAGTGTGTTCCAAGGTGTGTGTGTGTGTGTGTGTGTGTGTGTGTGTGTGTGTGTGTGTGTGAGTTCAATTATTGTCAGTGGGCATAGAAAGCACTAGGAATCATGGAATCATTTTCAGAAGTTGGATATGAAAGATGTAGTTTCTTTGTTTTTCTTATGGCAGTTTTTGTAAATAACTTTCATCTCCCACTGCTTTGTATGAGTATGAGTGTCTTTTCTCTCTCTCTCTCTCTCTCTCTCTCTCTCTCTCTCTCTCTCTCTCTCTCTCTCTCTGTGTGTGTGTGTGTGTGTGTGTAGAAGAATACATACCTGGATAAAAGGGGAAAGAGTAGCTGAGTAATGGTGGCACATGCTTCAAATCCCTGCCCTCTAGAAGATGGATCTCTGTGAGTTTAAGGTCAGCCTGGTCTACAGAGTGAGTTCCAGGAAAGCCAACTGTACACAGAGAAACCCTGTGTTGAAAAAACCAAAAACCAAAAATCAAAACTCAACTCCCTCCCATCCCTCAAAGTTTCAGTTGGAATAGTTAAGCATTGCAGGCCACTAATGCCCTCACTGCATGGCTCTCTACTTTGTATACTGCCACTAGCGACACGCACGACCACCACTTAGACTCAAAACTGCCTTGGAGATGGGGTTGCTTGGCACAGTTGAGTGAAGGCCTTTTCTGTAAGATGGAAGTGAGCAGAATAAAATAGTCCTGTGTTTGTGGGCTCTGACAAGTACAGGCCTGCTTCTGTTGCCAGGAAATTGTTTCAGGATCACAGCACGTGTAGTACAGAAACCCAGAAAGCTTAACAGGCAAACAGAACTGTTGCTTAATAGTAAAGTTTCATTAAGTCCAAAGGATGCCTAGGTACCATTTTATATTTCCAGAATGAGGGAGATGTGCTGTTTTGTGAAAACTTTGAGCAGGTGCACATGCGTTTTGTTTATCATTGTCTCAAGTGAGTTTGTGAGCTTTTATTTTGTTCAATACATACAAAAAGGAAATGTTGTATATGTGTTTAGTTTATTAATCTGTCTATGTCATCATGCTCTTTTAAATTTATTTAAAAAAGATAATTTATTTATTTTATATATATGAGGATATTGCCAGCATGTATACCTAAGGATCACGTGCAGCTAGTGTCATGGAGGCCAGAAGAGGACGTTGGCGTTACAGACAGTTGTGATCTTCCATGTGGGTGCTGGGATTTGAACCTGGGTTTTCTGAGTTCTTTTAATAACTCAGAAATAATAAACATTTTAATAAACGTTTTATGCACTGTTATTATTGAGATTACGGTTGCTCTTTTTATTACCTTTCCATAAACTGAAAATATACTTCTTCCTTCCTTCCTTCCTTCCTTCCTTCCTTCCTTCCTTCCTTCCTTCCTTCCTCCCTTTGTCTCTCTCCCTCCCTCCC
>JANHMN010000010.1:30491205-30503033 GCA_030674055.1 Rhabdomys pumilio | reverse complement strand
TCTTTCTTTCTTTCTTTCTTTCTTTCTTTCTTTTTTTTTTTTTTTTTGAGACAAGGTCTCATATTGTAAAGACTAGCCTTAAATTTCCTGTGTATGTTCTATGTGGTGTTGGTCACTGAACTTAGGATTTCATTCACAGTAGGCAAAAACTCAACCATGTCCATGTGTTTTAGAGAAATAGACTTTATGAGAGAGTTGATAAACAACGAGTTAGAAGGCAATGCATGATTCGGACAAGGAAAAGTGGAAGAAGGACAGAAGTCTCATGCCAGCTTCCAAAATGGTGCCTCATTAGGAGAGAACATTTGATTTAAGCTTTGGAAAAAGTCAATGGAGTAAGACACGTGTAGAGATAGTCAGACTAGGGAAAGGCCACTGAAGGCCATACCCAGTGCTTCTGAGGAGCACCCATGAGTCTGTGGGCTGAAGCGTGAGTAGCAGTATTTGGTGACTAAGAAATAGGCGGCTGTAGAATACTTTAGGTCCTTCAAAGACTTTTAATTTTATTCAGAATATGGACATTTTAGAGATGATTTGTGGAGGTTGTATAAGTGTAAGTCTGGCCATTCTCTGAACAAGTAATAGGGGAAATAAAGTTATTGCAGAAATCTAGGTGACTTAGTTGTAAAACAAGTTACCTCAATCTTGAACTGTGAGCCAGTACTTCCTCACAATATCTTGAGGGTCAATAATATAGCCTAACTGGATCCTCTCGTTAGGATCCCTCAAGAGACAACAATCATAGCTAAGTTTGGTTCATCTCAAACTATGATATGGGAGGGCTTTGCTTCAAGTTCTTCACAGTTTTCTGCTAGTTGACTGAGGTCTTTGCTCCATCCTGGGTATTGGTTAGAGAGAGCTGTCAGTTTCTGGCTATATGTGGCTCTCCATAGGCCAGCCTACAACATGGTAATTTACTTGAGGATAGCAAGCAAGCAGGCAAACATGTTGGAATGGGTTGGGGAGAAAGACAGGGTCAGATGGGAAAATGAATGTCAGAAGTTATATCTTAGTAGTTTTCCAGGTTCAATGTTTTTTTAGAAACAAGCCATTATGTCTAGTCCACCCTCAAAGGGAAAGGATTGCACCAGGGTGTGAATGCCAGGAGATGGGTGGACTAGTTCTTTGCGGCAACAAGCTACCTAACCAAAGCAACTCAAGGAAAGAAGAGTTTAATTTGTCTTACACAAATGTATCAAGGGATACATTTTGTTATGCTGGGGAAGGCATGTCAGCAGGAATGACAGGCCAGCTGTTTAAACTGCACCAGCAATCAAAGTAGAGAATGAACAGGAAGTAGGACCAGGCTGTGAAACCTCAAGTCCCATCTCTAGTGATTCACTTCCTCCAGCAAGTCTCTGTCTCTTAAGGGTTCTTCAGTCTTCCTAAAAGTCTTCTGCTTTTATAAGTAGTTTTTAATGTTAGACCTTTCACCTACTTCTATACTATCTGTATCATTATGTGTGGATACAAATGCATATCTGATGTATATATGTGTATATATCTGGTGGGTTTTTTGCAATATTTTATTATTATATAGCCCACATTCCCTATCTTGAAGTCATCCTCCTTCTGGTTTAGCTTCTGAATGCTGATATTGTGTGTATGTGCTGTTGTGACCGGTTGGTATTATTTCTAGATGAATTTCTTGGCACTATGTAGTTGAAAGTTGATTCGCAGCCATGTCTCCACTCACTGGGTCTTGCACATTCGGGCAATTGCTGTCACTGAGACAAGTCTCTATTCTCTATTTTGTTCATTGGAGTGTTTTTCAGGATTTACATTTAATGAAATTGGCAGTATGGTTAACTTTTAAGTATACAATTTTTTGTACTATTTATTCATGTATACTATTTTTTTCCTTTTCTACTTTCCCACTTTCTTTTAGATTAGTTGTGAGTTGTTTGTTTGTTTTGTTGGTTGGTTGGTTGATTTGGTTTAGTTTCACTTCTATCTCCATGTTATGTGGATACTTCTTAAAAATTAAAAAGTTCCCTTCTGTAGAGTAGGAATAGTGATCATAAAACTCAGAAAGCAAATGAAAACATATAAGACTCAGGAGCTAAACAAAGCTTACAAGGATCAGGAAACTTTAAAGCTTCCATGATTCACAATGTCTCTCATATTGTACATAAACTGTAACAACTGCTGGATGGTGGGGACTTTCCAGTCAGCCACTTTCCAAGTTGTACAGGGAGCTTCAGGGTAATCTGCTGACAATCCCCTTCTTTACTGCCTTCAAGCTCTTGTTGGTCCTCTACCTTCTATTTCTGTGAATGACTATTCATATATGTCTTGCCAGACATTACTGGTCATTGTTTAAATGACTTTGCAATATCTTCCACATTTGTGCGTGTTGAAGCCAGTGAAAGGCTTGCCTTTCTTTCCAGGATGTATCATTCAGTGTGTAAACCGTGATTCATTTAGCCCACTTAACCAGCATACATTTAGTGGATTCGTTAATCCACTGGTAGACATGTGAGTTGATTCTGCCTTGTGATTATTGTCACTCATGTCACAAAGAATCCTCTATAGATGTGTATATGTCTGAAAGTTAGATCGCTGGGCTGTACGTTAGTTCTGTTCTTTGGCTAGAGAGATGGCTCAGCAAGGCAAAGGGCTTGCTGTGGAAACAGGAGGGTTAGAATTCAGATTGCCAATGTGGAAGCTGAGTAGACAGTTCAGCCACCCCTAATCCCAGTGTGGACATGAAGCAGAGACTATGAGTCTAGCAGAGAAGTGAAAATGGTAAGTTTTGAGGTCATTGAGAGACTCTACCTCAGTAAATTAAGTAGAGAGCCATGGAGACAGGGGAAGACCTCATGCTTGATTGTCTGCATGCGTGAATGCTGGTGTGCACTTAAACACACACTTACCTACATATCCCCCACACAAACCTACACACTCATACACAAAACATAAACACATATGTGCATACCCCCTACACACACACACACTTATTTAACAGCTTTTTTTTTTTTTAAAGATTCTGGTATCTTATTTCCCAACTTATATAGTTTTAAAAGAAAAATATGTGAAATTCTTATCCTTATTTCTGTATTTTATGCGACAGTTTCCTCTCTGTTTTTTTCCAAAGGCTTATCTCTTTATTGCTAGCTTTGAGTGATTCTATTGTGTTGTTCTTTAGCCAAACTATCTTTAGTATGGTTCTCTGTCTCTGTCTGTCTGTCTCCCTCCCCACTTTCTCCTGCATAGGGTTTTTTAAGAATCTTTGTGGATTTAACATTTTCCTCAACATTGGAATATTTTAAACTAAGTTTATTAAAATAACTTTTCTTCCTTTCTTTTGAACCACAACTATACTTAAATAAAGTTGAAAGATCTGATTTTTTTTTCCAGGAAATTTTCCATGTTTGATTTTGCCTAATTTCTACTTCTGTATTCAAGTTCACTGATGTTTTCTTGTACATGGTGAATGCTGGTGTGCACTTGAACACACACATACCCACATATCCCCCACACAAACCTGCACACACATCCAAACACAAAACATAAACACATACATGCATATGCCATACATTTTGCTAGTGATATTGTAATTCCATATGTAATTTTTTTTCATCTTTTTAAAACTAATGACTAATTTGCCTCCATCAATTTTGGCTAACTTTTACCTTTTGGTTCTTTAGATCCCTGGTGGTTTTTTGTTTGGATCAAATTGTAAACCAAGGTTACTTGTTTGAATCTTTTAAAGAGAGCTGTTAACATTATCTAGAATAACCTTTAAGGCTAAAAAGCTCAATTTAGACAGGCCTGTATGGTCTCTTCTGACTATCTCATGTACCTACAGAGTCGTTGTTTCTCACTGTAGGGACATAAACTTGTACTCTTCCTTACCTTGAGTGAGTTCTAGAAACCCCACTGTAACCCTCCACTCTGGTACATTTTCTTTTCTCAGAGAATAATGCCTAGCTTTTGTCTTGATGTCTATAATCTGCGGTGCAGACTATGTTTGCACATACTTTAGTGTTCCCCTCTGTAGACTTCTGTTGTCTTGGTGGAATGCCATTTCTTGGATATTGTGAACATGTAGGGGAGCACCTCAGGCTCTTGTCTCCTCTCCCCAGTAAGGCAGCAGTTTCAAGGGAAATTTCCCAGTAAGCCATAGAGTACTTTTATGTAAAAGCATGGACATGGACAAGATTCACTTCATTATTTCATTTCTGCCTAGTCCTAGTTCTTCGTTGTCTCTGGTTTAATGTTAACAATAGTTATTTCCTGTGTTTGTTCCTCTTCTCAGTTGCTTACAGAGGAAGGAGAATTTCAGACTTGTTACAATCTTAAGGTAAGTTTTTGTTTGTTTGCTTTGAAAATCTTCCTCGTATAGACTTCATGCAATTCCAGGTCAGAGCCCTGGCAATGGAAGACTCTTACTGCAGGATTTTTGGAAGTGTTAAAGTAATGCATGAAACCTGGAATTCAATTGAACCGCATAAAACTGAAAACTTCAATCATCTGTATCCTGTATGGTTTGTATGATTCAACTTTTAACATTACTAATTGTGGCCAGTCAAGGAGAGCAGACCCTGGCAGGGCAGTTCTGTACTTTCAGTGTGTGACTGGCCAATGGTGGATGCTTTCTGTATTAAGTGATGCCTTAAACTGCACATCTGGAAATCTTAAGACATTTCTGTTGATTTCAAGCTTTAGTTAGCACTCTCTACCTATCATTATTAATCTGGTTATTTGGTACCACGATTTTTCTTTGGGTAGATGGGCCACTTCTCTAACTCAGTTTGCAATTTGTTTGAGAACTGTAGCCTCTTTCCTTTTTGGCTCAGTGAAGTTGTCTTCCAAGACAAGAACTTTGTAAGAGAAAACTCTAACCATATTATCAACAGGCAATGGAGCAAAGCCACTGGTCTCTGTGTCCTGTCTGTGGGAATTTTAGCAGACTGTGGCCAAGTTCCTTAGAGAGAAAACTTCATCCCTACATTGATGGTTGTTGAAGTTATGATTGTGTAACCAGGAAAGATAAAGGATTTGGAGAGTCATGCTTAAGCCTCATACAATTAGGTCATTTTCTTCAGTATTTAATGTACAAATGGAGAATTGTCTTATTCGACTAAGAAAAATGTGATAAAGGAAAGACCAAATTTATTATACTCATAGATCATTGCCTGTTGTGGTTTCAGGTTCATTGTGTCATGATATAATAAAGAACCTGTCAAACGTAGAAGAAAATTATTTTATGGGTAATCATATTGACTGAATTTCATGTATTTTCTTTGCAGGAGCTTTATGAAAGTAATGCTGTCATTAGCCTATAAAAGATATAAACAAAGTGATTGTTGGTCCAGTTTGTCTGCCATCCCTGCTCCTCAGAGTGCCAGTGACACTTATGCACTGGACACACTTTTTGTGAATGGATACAAATGCCACCTGCATTGTGCCGAGTCGGTCAAGGAGGCAGAGACAGCTGCCAAAGGCTTATTAAGTCTTATTGCTTTGTGCTCATCAGACCAGGAGGCATAAAGAAGCGTGGAATGAAGCTGGGCTTTTCTGTGTGAGTCATGGGAAGATTCTGCGATGTCAAGAGGGGTTGCTTAGAACGCAAAGATGGTTTAGAGAAAAAATATGGACATGGTCAATTTTCTATCTGCTCTTAAGCAACAAGGTTATTTGAACTCCACAGCTCTGAAGCATTAAGAGAGGCATAGAACAAATGTAAATCTTATTTTTAGTTCAATGTTGAAACTGCTAGTAATCTCCCCTATGTCATTTCTCCATCTTCCTGAATGTCTGTCTTTAACTCTATGAATGATGCTGGAGACAGTACAGAAGGTTTTCACCCCTTACTAATCCTTTTAACAGTTTCTCTCAGTGTTTGGCTGTTCTTGTTGTTATAGAACATTTCATTGCATTTAAATGGCAACTGTTATGGTGCACAAAATAAATAAGGATGTTTAAATGTTAGTCCAAAACAATGGGCCTTTATTAAAAATGTCAGGAAAAAGTCCCAAGATACATACTGAATGAGTTTCTGTGGCTGGTGGAGGGCCCAGGCCTGTCAACAATCTATTCCCATTGATATTATTCCCGTCTCTCAGACACTTGGACTTGAAAACTCATTTTCAGTCTGTACTTCTTGACTCTAGATTGCGACAGTTCTTGGGCCATGAGGAGTTAAGCCAAAAAGGTTTGCATTAATTTTCCTTCTCCCTAAAGACGCCAAGCTTGGTGTTTCAAAGAAAGCTAGCTCCCACAATGAGCCAACTATTTGGTGAGAAATGTCTCCTATGGGAGAGAGCTGTGAGCTGAGATTCCAGCCTTCCAAATGTCAAATGTTACTCATTGCAGCTTTGCTTCTGCTACGTCTGTGCAGTCTGTTTCGTTTAAATTTGAGAAAGTTTGTTTCCACTGGTAGGTCAGGGAACTTTTACTTGCTGTTTGTAATCTGACTTTGGAACATAAAAGTCTGATTAATCCCACTTACTGGAATTTCGATGTTTTCATCAAAGCCACAGTTTCCACCTAAAATTTTATACAAGAGCAAAAATCCCAACCGACAAACATCCTCTTTTCTTCTTTGTTGATGGGTATCAAAGTATCTACTGTGGTAAAATAAAAATGGAAACTGCATCATGAGGTTGTGTTTTTTTTTTTTTGTTTTTGTTTTTTTTGTTTTTTTGTTTTTGTGGTTTTTTGTTTTTTTGCTTTTTATTGAAAGACAATTGTCTCCAAGGGTGTTTAAAGAGAAGTTAGCTCCTGAAGTGAGTGTTTAGCTGAGATTTTTTTACCCAATGGTTTGCCAAGAGTAAGCCTTTCACTGCTTTCTATCCTTTGTACACAAGGGATATTCTAGGCAGGCAAAGCCGATGTTACACACACTGTAGTCACATCCCATGGAAGTCATAAAACAGCACAAATCCTTATCCACAAAATGACTTGGTTGAGCAACCACTGTGATGACCTTTGGGAAGATGAAAGACCGTCAACTCACCCCAAACAAGCTTTGTCTCCTTCCACTCCAGTCCTCTTATTACTTCCTTATGCCACTTGAGTTCCACACACTGACCTCTGGAATGCTGTGGAAGGACTTGGGTGAGGAGGAACTATTGGAATTGGGTCAAGACTTAACTCACCAAGTGTTTCTTCCCAGGCAAATTCTGACTAGCCAAGAGGTTGATACAGGTATTAGTCTGGAATGCCTGATTCAGCTACACAAAAGACTAAATGATATTTACAGGAAAATGGGTGTGACTCATAACAAGAAAGTAAGTCAGGCTCAGAGGACAAATAATGCTTGTTTTCAGTCATTGGTAGATACACGATTTTAAATAGACATACCACCAATTGGTGTATCTGTGCATGTATCCATCCGTGCATCCATCCATGCAAGCATGCATCCATTCATTCCATCTATGACATGAAGGTAGAAGAGAGACTGTCCAAGAGAAAGAATGGGACCAGTGAGATGGGGTAGAAGGGGGAGTCAATTTGTACAATGTATGAGTGATGCTGGCATAAAAATATTCTAATGACACTCTTCTCTACCTATAACAAATATATGCCACAAAGTTTTATATTGAAAGGTATTTTCAGACCCTTCTGCTTAAATCATTTACTTAGAGATTTAAAAAGTATAGATACTCAGATTCCATTCTCAGAGCTTCTGGTTCAGCGGGACAATTCACTGACTCTTTTGCATTTGTTTCTAGATTATTCTGGATACTGTTATACCTGGGGAATTCTGGCTCCAGTTGCCAGTTTACAGCTCGGGCAAAAGAGAAAGCATTGTGGATTATTTGACCAAATATGTAGATACTGCTGGATTAAACATGTGAAGGTAAAACTCTGCCTGATGTTTAATCTATAGATCATCCCTAAATCTCCTGTGGTTTGTACAGATTCTTTGACTCCTCATGGCTAGCTGATAAGTAGTCAGATGAACTCTTCTTAGGAAAAATGTCCTGTCACTGGGTAGATACTGAGAACTTGTGGAACTCCTTGAAAGTACACGTTCTGAAAACCTACTCAGTCATGATCTTAAGGAGAGTACAGGGTCCATTCTTACATAAGCCTCAGTTGATTTAAAAAAAAAAAAAGCTAAAATTCTGAGACTTTCTGATTTGTGCTAATGATGAAAGAAATTGATCAACTATCATTGGGTCCCAATGGATCCATAACACTGACACAGAAATCACATTTACTTAGCTAAGATGTTTACTTTTAATTTGATCCACAGGTGTTCAGTAATATTCAGAAAGCCTGTTGAGATGTGCATGGGAGAGCTTTAATATTTGAAACACACAAGAGCTCTTAGATACAGCTTAAAGTCAACACTAAAAGAATGAAAATGAGTACAGGGAACAGAGCACTCTAGGTGAGAAAACAAAATGAATGGAGAAATTAAAACGGTAACTGGAGTTTAATGATCTACAAATAGAGAAAAGCATAATGAATGGGAGACGAAATTGCAGAATGGATTGGTATCTGAAAGACAGTCTGAATAAAGAAGACATAAACTATTGTAGCATGTGTCTGTGCAGGAGTGAGGTGGGACAATCAAATGGTAGGATATACAGATGTATGGAGGGTTGGATAGGCACATAGAAACTCCCCACACAGATTATTGGGATGTTTGTGGAGTAGCACTAAAAACATAGCACCTAGGGATGCTGAATATAGTGTTGGTTCTTGTAGAGGGTTTCCTGTAAAGAATTTCAATTTATGAAGTGAAAGAGATTATAGAATATAAACAAACTCATGTTCATTAATCTTATGCCACTTTTGTGAGCATGACTTGAGCCTTGCTAGAAACAAAGCCTTTGAATGATTAGATTCAATAATGAGTTTTTTAAAATATACTTTAAATGCAAAACTGTATCTGAATATCATAGACATGCACTGCAGCTTTTTTTCAGAACATACATATACATATACACATACACATACACATACACATACACATACACATACACATACACATACACATACACATACACATACACATACACATACACATACACATACACATACACATACATATACATATACATATACATATACATATACATATACATACATATATATTTCTCTTTGAAATTTTTCAGAGGTTATAATATTAATAACCTCAGAAATTTTGTAGTTGTGATCTCTCTTCAATCCTATGTTAAAAATTGGCTTCAATTATTAGTATGAATAACAAGAGGAGAAAGAGAATTTGTCTATCATACTTTCAAATGTAACCATGACAATATGAATTTTCCTCAGTGAATGAGATGTTCTATTTCACTGAAAAAGTCTTTTGCCTAAACAACAATTGCAGAATAGGTTTTGTGCTAACAATACTTAAGTTAATTGTAGCACATGTTAATACAGTTTAATGGGGGACAATTCAGTAGAATTATGACTGCTCATGTCATAATTTCTTTTGTATTTTCATTTCTGTTAACTCCTGTAATTCTTATTTTATTCCTGTGTCTACTTGTCATGGTGGAAGATATTAGGAGACTTTTTATAGTTAAGGTTACTTTTGCCTTTTTTTCTGAAGGATGTACCACTGGAAATAACAGTAGCTTGCTGAAAGATCATTTCCTCTAAAGTCCTTCTCCCCCAGATGTTGCTTACATCATCAACTGGAATTCAAACACAGGAGATGATCTATGTACTCATGAACCAGGAAAGTCTGGCCAAAATGTATAGTAGCATTCCCAAGAAGACAAAGATGCTCTACCTTCAGCTAATCCTTTGATGTTTGTTAAAGAAAATGAGAAACCTTCAGCAGCAAGAAACTAGTATAAACGTATCTCAGATAAATATCTACTTTATCATTCTAGATGTAGTGTTTAAAAGTGGAATAACACTGCATTAAGGTGGTAACTTGTATTTGGGGTTTCATTTCATAGTTCTGCATCTGGTATTTGTTATGGGCTCACCTTAGGTTTGGCTTACAGTTTTAACAACATGATTTCTAGCTTTGAAGACCATTTAAAAGACAGATCTTGGAACAATTCTCCCACCTCCCTAGGCAATTATTGACATTAGATATTTGGCTTGGTTTCCACTCAATGCCAGAGTCTCCCAGCAGATGTCATCATAAGGCAGACTTGTTCAGCGAGGTACTTTTAGAAGTACAAATATTCATTTCCTGTAGTCGTGATGTGTAGGGTGGGTGATGGATTTAATTTCTGGTGGTCTCACCATGCTGGAGGCTGTCTCGTGGATATAAATAGCCTGCAAGGATTCCTGTCTGCCATTTCATAATGCTGGAATATTATGTATATTCCTCAATATAAATAAGAGAAGAACTTCAGCTTTGCATCCAGGCATTTCCTGGCTACTGAAAGGGCCACTCAGCTTAGCAGCAGCCATGGGGCAGTGCAACATATGGGACAAAAATGAAGTGTGCGGCAGCCAGCTGCATAGATAGAGAGATCCCCATGTAGTGTGAGAGACCTGTCATGTCAAATGGGAGGCATCATCAATTTTTTGACCACACGTTCTCAACGATGAATGGAAATTACAGATGGGCATGTTCATGGATGGCATAATCATGTGTTCCCACCATGCTCAGCAAAGTGCATAGCTGGGCCTTATCTGAAAAGGAGCAACGTTTTGTTGAAATTGCCTCAGTTATTTTACACACATTAAATTCATGTGGAAAAGATAGTTCCCCCATCACCTCAGGGTTAAGAAGGGATAGGAAGGGAAGAAAGTAGGAAGAGAGGGGAGGGGAAGGAAGGGAACATTGGCTTATTCTCTCTAAATTCAAATGGAAGTCAGTCTAAATTCTCACTTGGTTTCATGTGGGTATATAGTGATTCACTTTTATTTTCTGTGATGATTTCATGATGGCATTTTCTTTTAATAGTTAAGAACTTTTTAAGCCACTATTGCCTTTTCATTGCCTGATTAAATTTTAAATTTATTCATGTATTTTTTATTCATTTACTTATTTGTTTGTTTGTGATATATGCCCCCCAACTTAGTGTGTGTGTGTGTGTGTGTGTGTGTTTGTATATGTTTGTGTATGTGTGTGTATACATGCATACTTGTTTGCCAGTGTAGGTGCATGTAGAAACCAAAGGTTGATGTTGGGTGGTTTCCCCAAGTCACTTCTCCACATTATTCTTTGACACAGGATCTCTCAATAAACCTGGAACTCACTGTTCTGGCTAAACTTGTGTCAAAGACACACTGGGATGTACCTGGCTCCACACTGTAGCTGAGGTTATAGGTGGACAGCTTCACAGAAGTTTTTATGTGTGCCATTGAGATCAGAATTTGGATTTGCAAGCTAACAGGCAAACATTTTACTTACTGAGCCATTTTTTTAGGCCTCGACTGGATTATAAAAACTGTAATTCACTGAGAAAGCCTTTTCTAAAATCCAGAACTCTACATTATATGCCAGAGAGTTAACTAAAGCTGAAAATTTTATAGAAATTTTAGTACTGTCCATGAGGCAATCAGCAATTTTATCAAGCTTTAGACTTCAAGTAGGAAAGGCATATTTTTTTCAAAGGTTGTGGGCGGAACTCTGGAGATATGAGGGAAAACATGCTTATTTATCAGAGCATAAATAGACCTTGTCTAAAAAGTCTGCACTGGCTTTTTTGAGCATTACAAGCAACAGCCCCATCCCCAGCATCTGGTAAAGAAGAATGTCATGAGCAGCTTGAGAGGAAGAAACAGTTATCAGAAAGAGTATATCCTCTTAGATATAGCAAATGAAAATACAGATTCCAATGGACATGTACTTTATACCAGAGAAATTTAGTTACAGTGGGCACACATAATTCATATTTCAAAGAGCAGGATGTTCTAAAAGGGTAAAAATAAATTACTCCCATGAACCTTAA
>JANHMN010000010.1:30475318-30491195 GCA_030674055.1 Rhabdomys pumilio | reverse complement strand
GGGAAGTATCTTAGGTAAGGAGATGGCAACACCCTCCCCAAACAGGGAGTAACTGGGACCCACTAGGACTCAGGAATTCACTCCTGGCTCAGAGCACTGGTTCCTTTCTGTCTGAGCCCCAGCACTGAGGAGATCTTGGGCCCCAGTAGTAACAACCCCCCCCCCCACACACAGTTCTGAAACAACCAAGATAATAGAAAAGACAGGCTCCAGTAAGAGACAGTGAGTGTAGGTAGCACTAAGGAGATCCAGATGGCAGAAGGCAAGCACAAGAACATAAGCATCAGCAACCCAGGGTACTTGGCATCATTAGAACCTAGTTCTCCCACACAAGAAAGTCCTGAATTCCCTATATCACCAGGAAAGCAAGATTCAGATTTAAAATCACTTCTAATGATGATGATAGAGGACTTTAAGAAGGACATAAATAACACTCTCAAAGAATTTGAGGAGAACATAGGTAAACAGGTAGAAGTGCTTAAAGAGGAAACACAAAAATCCCTTAAAGAATTACAAGAGAACACAAACAAACAAGTGAAGGAATTGAACAAAACCATCCAGGACATAAAAATCGAAGTAAAAACAATAAAGAAGTCTCAAAGGGAGACTACCCTGGAGATAGAAAACCTAGGAAAAAGATCAGGAGTCATAGACACAAGCATCACCAACAGAATACAAGAGATAGAAGAGAAAATCTCAGGTGCAGAAGATACCATAGAAAATATTGACACAATTGTCAAAAAAACCACAAAATGCAAAAACTTCTTAATACAAAATATCCAGGAAATCCAGGACACAATGAGAAGACCAAACCTAAGTATAATATGTATAGATGAGAGTGAAAATTCCCACCTTAAGGGGCCAGTAAATAGCTTCAATAAAATTATAGAAGAAAACTTCCCTAATCTAAAGAACAAGATGCCCATAAACATACAAGAAGCCTATAGAATGCCAAATAGACTAGACCAGAAAAGAAATACCTTCTGTCACATAATAATCAAAATGCCAAATGCACAAAACAAAGAAAGAATATTAAATGCAGTAAGAGAAAAAGGCCAAGTAACATATAAAGGCAGACCTATAAGAATTACAACAGACTTCTCACTAGATACTATAAAATCTAGAAGATGCTGGACAGATGTCATAAGAGAACACAAATGCCAGCCCAGGCTACTATACCCAGCAAAACTCTCAATTATCATAGATGGAGAAACCAAGATATTGCACGACAAAACCAAATTTACACAATATATTTCCACAAACCCAGCACTACAAAGGCTAATAGCGGGCAAGCTCCAATACAAGGAGGGAAATTATACTGTAGAAAGAGCAAGAAAGTAATCCTCTTTCAACAAATCCAAAAGAAAATAGCCTCACAAAGATAATTCCACCTCTAATAACAAAAATAACAGGAAAATAACAATTATTTTTCCTTAATATCTCTTAACATCAATGGACTCAGTTCCCCAATAAAAAGACATAGACTGGATACGTAAACAGGACCCAGCATTTTGCTGCATACAGGAAACCTACCTCAGTGACAAAGACAGACATTACCTTAGAGTAAAAGGCTGGAAAACAATTTTTCAAGCAAAATTCAAGGTTTCAAATTTTTCAATTTTTCAAATGGCCCTGAGAAACAAGCTGGAGTAGCCATTCTAAAATTTCCAGCCCGAGAATACAAAGGGAAGGACTCATGGCTCCACCTATATAGGTAGTTGAGCATGGCCTTGTCAGGCATCAGTGGAAGTGGACAGCCTTGGTGCCTGAAAGTTTGGATTCCCTAGTGTTGGGAAATTCGAGAGCAGGGAGGAGGGAATGTGAGGATAGTGGGAGCAAACCCTCATTGAAAATCCCAGAATTATATGGATTAGACATGACAGAGTCAGGCCACCAGATGACTAGATTCCAGAATTCAAACAAAAAATTATCTTGATACTAAAATTTGTTTTGAGAATTGTATATTGCAGAATACACAGCGTTGGCATATCTACTCATCAAGCAAGCTGAGCAGACCTCCTTGGCCCTCTGATGTCCTGGAATTCCAGATGGATGCAGTGAAGACACACTGTCAGAGGCGTATCAATTTACTCTTTCCCCTGTCCCTCTTCTAATATCTCAATGCCCATAATCAGCTTGAAGAAGTTAATGAAGAGTTGGCACCCATATTCCCTGGCTTGAGGACTGAAGTGGTTAATATTGGGCTGTCTTTCTAGGAAAAAGTAGTGATTTTGTTGAAACAGAGAGGATTAGCTAGGATTTATTGCATAGCCATAACCTATTGGCAGAAATCTGTATAATTGTTATTAAGATGAAGTTATAATTTCTTAAATGGTACAAAATTTTCTTTGATTTCAGATTTAAGGTTTTCATTGGTATGAGCTTCTTATTGATATAAAAGTGAGATTGATATTGTTACTCTCATAGGCATTGTGCCTATATAACACATTTAGGAATTCAAAGCTTAGACCCAGTTCTTCTTTAACTTTTCTAACTGATTTGAGATGGTTAGCCTGTGAGTTAAGAGCCTATAGCAAATTCATGGCTCTGAGTTTATTGTTAGGGTGTTTTCTATATTTTATTTAGAAATAGCTGAGAGGAGTTAACAGACAACAGTCTAGATTGCCTTACATGGATAGTTGGTTTTCAAAACGTCAGAAGTCCACATAACTGACGTTACAAACATTTCTATATTAATGTTCATTTTGATTAGAGATCTGTCTGCTTCTGACAGCTTCCTGTCTTGGATTCTAAGAAGAAATTGAGCATCTTTGGAGTTACTTCAGTTGTGGTAAGACAGCAACTAGGCAAGAATTGCCTCTTGTCATCTACAGAGAAATTACTGTCCAGAAAAGGACACACTTGTGGAATAGTCGACTGGTTATATCTGCCAAGACAGAATAATTAGCCCCTAATAATTCTGCATCACTAGGTCTGTCAGATGATCCTGGGCCAGAAGGCTGAAGATCGGATGCTCCAACGTTTTGTAGTATAGGGACTGTCCAGGTGTTCAGCAGTTTCTATAATTTGGCTAAGTTTTAGAAGCTATGCTTTGTGCTTCCCATAACTTCAGATAATTCAGTCATTCTGGATTTCTGACGGGGTTGAAAAGTTATAGTCTCATGGCCAATCCTGGCTATTTACTTTGAGAGAAAAAATTTGAGAGGATGGTTTTCAGCTGACATTCATTCTAAATCCAAGAAAAATGCTAGATTCAGAACTAAGATTTTTAGTTAGGAGAGATGACAGAGGTTCTGTTTAGTCACCAAAATGATGAACTGGGTATTAGCTCTATCTTGTACCTTACTAACACAAATTGGTATAGTTATACTCTAATAGTATTTTGAGAGCAAAGTTTTATTTTAACAGAAAGGGTGACATGTAGGAGGAGCTAATATGGGAGGAATAAGGAGAGGAAGAGGAGGAATAAGGAGAGGAGGAGCTAGGAGGTAAGAGAGAGAGAGAGAGAGAGAGAGAGAGAGAGAGAGAGAGAGAGAGAGAGAAACATGGAGGCGGATGTTCAAGTGTCTCTGCCAGTCAAAGATAGTTGTTATATCTAGGTTGGGTATTGGGTCACACTTCTGATTGTATGGGCATCTTGTTATTGAGCATTACTAAACTTGTAAAGCCTTTTATTAACATTTTAAAAAGTTACTAATAAAGACAAATCAAACAAAAATAAGATTAAAGCAGTTAAAACTAGTAGTGGCATTGCTAACAAAGTCACATTCTGATAGTAGTAATGGAGTATAGAATTGCACTGCCAAGTCATTAATTTACACCAATAAACATAATTTGAGAGGAATACAAGTCCTTGAAGCTAATCACTATATTCTTATTGCAAGTAGGCAAATAGAATCAATAGCCAAGTTATTTTAGTTGCTTGGGAAAGTGGCAAACAGGGCAAGCAGAAATTACATGACCTTAATGGCTTGTGTCATCTGACAATGAGCCACTGCCTGCGGTCCCAATAATGTCCTGAAGTCAATCATCTGGAAGTATAACAACAACAACAAAAAAGACTTTTCTTAAAAGCACCAAAAACACATCACCAGTGATTGTTTTTAGTTTAAATATAATCCTTCTTGTCTCCTTATTTTAAAAAAAAAAAAGACAGGACTTAAATATTCTTACTGCACACAAATGACAAGTGTGTGAGATTATAGTGGGCAAATATAGTCACAAATATTTAGAGAGACCAAGATGATATTTTGATATACAAATACGTTGTGAAATAAGTGGGTGACAAACTAATTAATATAGCCATGACCTCATCCAGCTAGTTTTTTAAATTATTGATTGAGAATTTTATATATGCATGTAGTGTGTTTTGATAAAATCCACTTTCTTTCCTTCTGTTCCTTTTCTATCTCCCTCACCAGTTTTCCTTCCTAACTTCATATGTTCAATTTTTAGACCCGTTGTGTGTGCAAGGGTGAGTGGACATAGGTAGCCTCTCATGAAACACATCGTTGAATAACACTGGTTGTCCCTCCCCCCCCCCCCAGCAGCCATCAATTGCCAGTAGCATTTCAGTGAATGCTGGGACTTCATGGACCCCTTCCCATCTATGGGGATTTTGGCTGCTTTGATCTGGTGCAGGTCTTGCACATGCAGTCACAGTCACTGTGAGTTTACGTGTGTGATGACCCTGTCATGTCTAGGAAAAAACTGTTTCTCGGAAGTTGTCTACTACCCTTGGCTCTTATAATCTTTCTTTCCCTCCTCTGGATTGATTCTTGAACCTCAGTGTGAGTGCATGTGTGCGTGTGTGTGTGTGTGTGTGTGTGTGTGTGTGTGTGTGTGTGTGTGTATGTAATATAGACATCCCACTTAGACCTTAGCACTGCATAGTCTTATTCTCTGCATGTTGACTGGTTGTGGGCCTCTATATTAATCTCCATTTTAGAAAAATGGTGCTTCTCTGATAAGGATTGAGAGATCCACTAATCTATGGGTATAATGATAAGAACTTAGATGGCAGTTTATTAATTCATGTCTTAGCAGAATAATAGTGAATAGGTTCTTCCCAAGGGCCTGTGACCTAGCCATGCAAGGAGTTTTGAGCCCAGTTCATGGCTAACTAACAGATTTATAATCTCACATAGTTATTGTTTTCTCTTTCTCTTATAAGAAAGCAAAGCCGAGAGACTAGGAGATAGTTTAATCCATAAAGTATACATTTTAGGAGCACAAAGTCCCAAGTTTAATACCTAGAACTCATGTTGAAGCAAAAGCCAGGTGCAGCCGCACTCACAATTGCAGTCTTCGTGCTGGAAATGTGGGGATAAGCAGATCCCTGAGACCCACTAGTTAACCAGTCTACTCAGCGAGTGCCACTGGGAAGCCCTCTTTCAAAGAAGGTGGACAGGGAGCTACTGGACATTGTCCTTTGGTCTTCATACTCATATGCTTGTATGTGCATATAGGTATGTGTATACCTGCGGAAGGAAGAACAGGAAGAACACATTCTTTCTCTCCCCCTCCCTCCCTCCCTCCCTCTCTCTCTCTCTCTCTCTCTCTCTCTCTCTCTCTGTGTGTGTGTGTGTGTGTGTGTGTGTGTGTGAGAGAGAGAGAGAGAGAGAGAGAGAGAGAGAGAGAGAGAGAGAGAGAGAGAAAGAGAGAGAGAAAGAGGTGCCTTAAAGCTCAGGAAGTTGGGAAATCCATGTCAACTTGACAGCATCTAGTGAGGGCTTCTCCACTCTCTCATGGTAAAAGGACAAAAGAATAAATGAGGCCTCACTGGGCAGAAGACTGGCAACTAGTCAAATGCTGCTATGTGAAGCCTCTCTCATCAACACAGTAGGAGCCTTCATGGACTGATCATGACCCCATACGGACCAACCTTTAGTAAACCTTGAACAAAGTCTGAGTTTTGGAGGAGCCACACAAGCTACACCTATCTCCTTTGCGCTGCACAGCTTTCAAACATCGCTCCCATTACCTGGGTTCTTTTCAGTCTGTTTGCTGAGCAAAGCATCTACATTCAATGGAATCCTATTGTCTATTTTTGCTTTTGTTGTCTATAACTTTTTATCTCATTCTCAAATTTTCCCAGACCAATGCCAAGATGTCTACCTTTTTATGTTTTCTTGTAGAAGCTCCCTAGTTTCAGATTTCACATTAGAACTGATTGTTGCATGTGGTGTGAGATAAGAAGTTCAAGTTCATTTTCCTGTGCATGGATTCTCCAACTCTTTCCTCTTGAAACTTTGAATGTAGCTAATTAAGAATACATTTGTTTTATTCCAATTTTCATTTCTTTATTAATCTTGAGTCATTTTATTTAATGTTTTACTTAAATAACATGTTAAAATACAACATGTTTCTAATCTTTTAAGATTTTCCTTGTGTCCAAATCGGCCCAGATGTGTCTGCAACAGAGTTCAGCAAAGATCAATGGCCAGCCTGGAAAAAGAATGTGGGTCATTTATCTCTTTCTTCCTTTGTAAACTTCTATATTATCTCAATTTGTTTAAACTAAAAACTGAAGTCCTAATGTTGTTGAAGGTCATAGTCTGAACACCAAGAAGCCAAGTTCAGCCATCAGAACCCAAGAAGCCAATTAAAACAGCCAATTTAATAGAAAGCAGAAAATAAAGCTTATTTAGTGTTAAGAATATTTGGAAGAGACAAAGTGATGCAATGTGCCCTTCAAGTCCATCTTTCAGGTCCAAGACTGACTAAAGTTTACATAGAAGAGCAGGGACATAAACATCTCAGCAGGCTGGGTCAAGATGGAGTCCTACCCACCATTGTCTCATGATTACCAGGGCTTCAGTCTATCTAAGGTGGCATGACAAAATGTTAGAACTGTGTCCAAGCTCCTTCCCTGTCTGGGAGACGGTTTCTCCATCTGGCCAGCACTGTTTCCTTCTCACAGAATGAGATTTCTAGGGGAATTTTCATTCTTCTGGTGTCCATCATTTCAGTACTCTGATAGAGTAAGATACGTTTTTTTTTCTAGTGCCTTCATTTCTGCCATTTCTAATTTAAAAACCATCTTGCTGGGCAGTGGTGGTGCACGCCTTTAATCCCAGCACTTGGGAGGCAGAGGCAGGCAGATTTTTGAGTTCGAGGCCAGCCTGCTCTACAGAGTGAGTTCCAGGACAGCGAGGGCTACACAGAAAAACCCTGTCTTGAAAAACAAAAAACAACAAACAAACAAACAAACAAACCCCATCTCAGCTACTTACCAAGTCATCTTACACTTGTATCTATAACTGATTTAAGCTTTATTTTTCCCTCATTCTTTTTCTGTAAAACTGATTGCCAGGATGCTAAGCTGTTACACTTTTAATCAGTTATATTTGCAAGTAAGATTTCTGAAGGCTGCTATTTCATTTTGTGTGTGTTCAAGTCTCTATCCTTACTACTCAGAGCAGGGCCAGACACATAGTAGTTTTTCACAAAAACAATTTTTGGGTAAGGAACTTTGAGCTTCTCTGATAAGACATATTACGGTATCAAGAAGTGTTTATGAGAGGTACATAAATGTCATTAGATATGTATCATGCCTTCTAGAAAGAGTTCGAAGCAGAACTGATAATTCTCCCCAACATCCAAGGGAGGCTCTAAAAGGCACATGCTAGATCCATTTCACTTCAAAGTCTTGTAATATAACTCTGTTCTAATTGTTTCTCAGTCCCAGTGCAACTGACCAGGGTGAAATGGGTGTGGAACACTTTATTACTGGTTCAAAAGATCAGTATGGGAAAACAGTGAGTCATACTGTGATGATTCAGGAAGACAACCCACATCCAGGGTCTGAGACACGGAGGAGCGCAGGCTACAAAGGGAGACACAAGAGTCTTCCTGTGGCATTGTTAGCTTGGAGCTGTCCAGAGGTAGAGGTAGACCAAGTCAAACAGACTAGCCATTCCTGCCCTTGCTTCCAACCACATCTTTAGCTTTGCTGGCAGTGCAGTCAGCTTTCCTTCTGTCTGTAATCCTCTGGCTTCCTGTGAAGTAGCATCTTGTCCCCATGTTCCCATCCCATGGAATTATTTTTGCTTCTCTGTTCCTGTAGTATTTTAAACAGAAAAAAAAAATAGTGACAGAAGTTTACAGTCCAGACTAGACGGATTGGGGGTTGAATTGTCTTTCAACATACAAGCTTATGCAAGGCACTTGGTATCTCTAAGGCCTGCACATTTGTAATACTGCCCACTACAGTATTGTCTTAAGAAATTAAATCATTGACTATGTGAGCACTAAAATTAGCAGCTAGCAAGCAGAAAGCACACAGGATTAGTTCAGATGATATAGTTTTGAAGAATAAAATGCAACTCTGGGCAGTTTATAATTCTGGTTATGCATATTTAGTTGGGTGTGTCTAGGAGTTGGAGTAACAGGTACTGGAGATAAATGGGCATAGGCAATATCCAGTAAGAAGCCACACAGGCTGTGATTGACAAGCTCTTTGAACTCACTCTTTCTTGATCTCTGTTCATCTGGAGCATTTAATGCCGTGTACCTGGAAAGGAAGATCAGAGGGTAGATATGATGATGCTTGTTTTGACTCCACAGACGAAGCAGAGGAATTGGAATAGCTTAGTCAGGTAAACAGCCACACACCTTTGTCACTGGGTATAAGAGAATTCCCTTAAGGACCTCACTAGAGTTGTTTGCCACACTCCTTTCATGCCCATAAGTTTTTTAGTAGAAGTCATCTCCTGGAGGCATGACTGCTACCATTTAGAAACTGATTAAATGCATGTGTAGAGCTGTGTATGGTACTTGAGAATTGAAAACTGGAAACAATAATTAAATTCATGACTTAAATGCTAACTGTCCTAGTTTAGTTTCCATTGCTGTGATAAAACACCATGATGAAAAGCACCTTTGGGAGGAAAGGGTTTATTTCGACTTGCAGTTCCATACCACAGTCTACCACTAAGGGAAATCAGGCCAGGAACCTGTAGAAGTTAAGGCTGGTTCTTTCTTCCAGCTCTCCAGCTCCATGCTCCCAGAAATAAGATTCAGACTCAAAATATGTTTAAAAACACTTTTGCCATATAGCTCGGCTTTTTTCTTTGACTATTATAACTTAATATAACTCATTTATATTCTGATGGGTTAGGAACATTCCTGAAACCATAAGGTGAGAAAGTTCTCTCCTCTGATAAGAAAGATCTAAGATGCACACAACCACAGTTTGTAGTGATCAAAGGTGATTATGCTGAAACCCAGCAGTGGATGCCTGTGGATATGGTGACACAAAATTGAGAGCAGTGAGCCACTTTCTGAGAAGAATGAGCATTCAATGTGTGCTGATTTCCAACTTGTCACACCGAGATGCTGCTGAGAAGACACCTTGGTCTCAGCATTGGGACGGCACCAGTCCCTGTTTACTGGCCACTAAAGAAGTAAAGAAGTTATTTACTTCTAATTGTCCTGCCCTGCTCATTATACCTGCTTTCACAATTACTTTCAAAATATCTGTTTTGAGCTACTGTCAAATGACTTGTTTATTGAAAAAAATCCAAAAAGTGTGTCAGAGAGAAATCCTGAATGGCACCATGGAAAGGAATATAGCTGAGTTTACATTGGGATGAGCAACTGTGGACCAGCATAACAGTATGCTGCCTATGGCTGTCAATTCATTGATGGTGACCGATATTTCACATAAAAAGCAAAACTTCATTACACGTGATCTAGAAAATAGACTTCGATTGTAAGTTGAATTCAGAAATTTGTTGCATTTTTGTTTCTCTCTAGACATTGCTATGTAGAACTATATAGGTTTAGGTCAATCTTAAATTCTTGATTCTCATGCCTCAGCATCCTAAGTGCTGTGATTACCATACTTAAAAGGCTTTTGATTGTTGAAAATAGAACTTTGTGTCTCAGATAAGGACAATAGTACATATTTTGGTGATTGTCACTTGGCTTTCCCTATATGTTTTTGTAATGTAATGATTTTCAGTTTTAAGCTATTCACGTGCCTACACATTAAATGACTCTTTAAATTTGTTTTTTTTTTTTTCTGGCAGTTTCATGACATTATCTTTTTAAACATTTTAGTTGAAACATACTTATTTTAACACTAATTTTAGATTGGAGACCTGGTTCAGTGGATAACATACTTGTTTTACAAATGTGGGGTCTTGAGTTTGGATCTCTAGATTCCACATAAAAGCTGGGCAAGGTTGAGTATCAACCTTTAATTCCAGCACTCAGGATGCACAAACCAGATCCCCAGGGCAAGCATACTAACTATACTGACTAGAAACTGTAAGCTTCAGGTTGGACAAGAGTCTCTGCCTCAACAAAAATGTAAAGAGCAATTAAGGACAACAGATGTTAGCTCTAGGACTTCAGACACACGATTAGACATAAACAGGTACATGTGTAGTCCACACAAGTGTGTGCCCATGCAAGTGAATATGCATTCATACATATCACACATGCATATGCGCACACACACACACACACACACACACACTCACACACACACACACCACCTAATTCATTTTTTGTTGTGAGAATATCATGTTACCTTAATATTATCATATTATTAAAAATAGCTCTAGAATTATTTGAATTTACTTTGGATGTTCAGTAATATTGATTAGAAAGTCTTGGTTTCTGATCCATACCCTCATAAGGCTTTAAAAGCCATAAATCCCCTTCATTACACAGAAAAATCAATATATAGACCCAGAAGCTTAAAATCTCCACCTCTCTACTCTTCTAGCCTACTTATGTGAAGACAGATTTTGTTGATATGTGTCTATATCAACCTGATGGTATACACTATAGAGTTAAGAGATGAGTATACACACTCTTCTTTAGAACAGACAGATATTTATGGTAATGATTTATACCTTTGAATTAAAATTTTTCTCTTCCCTGCCACACACACTGGGTCTGAATCTTTTTGTGAAGGAGGGAAACAAAGCTAAGAAAAACTTTCATTCTATACTTTACAGGGCAGTAGAGATGATCTAGAATCCAGTTTCTCTATAGATCTTGGTTGCTAGGGAAATAGATGAACAGATGGGTGCCGACCTCCATCCTTGTGAATTTATATAGGGATCTTGTGATAATTTTTGCAGTGTACCCTGTATGCCCCCTTAAATTGGCTTCTTTTTCTGTGTAAAAAGATTTTTTTCAAGTCCTTAACTTACTAATGTCGAATTGGCAAAAAATATGATTTTAATTATTTTGAGTTATAGAAAAGAGATTCTATGATGCCGATAGTTTTGATCACCCCTGTATGCCTGTATTGTGTAGTTGTGGACTACCCAGTGAAAGAAAGACAGATGCAGGTCAGTTTGTCAATAGCTCAGTTCTAAGTGTTTTCTCATAATTGTGCCAGGCTTCCTGCCAAGTTTTGCTAATTAGTCAACACAAGCAATTAAAAGGATGTCTTGTATATGGTCTAATTCCTTTGCACATGCTAGCGTGTTCAGGAACATCCTGAACAGCTCCATCTGTCATTTCCAAAAGTGAGGCCCCACAACATGCTAGCTCTTTATGGTTTATGGTAAAGCTGAGAGTTACCATTATCTTCACCATTTTGTAAATGGAATGAAATAATACGGTTGCTTTGAAGATCCTGTCATGCTGTTTAAGTGTTCTTTCATTGCACTTGGTCTTCAATTTTATGGGCTGCTTTGATTAGTGGTGGTAATGGCGGAGAATTATTGTAGCCTTCAGGGGGATGAAAGGAGAAATGGAAATGATTAAAAATAAATTAACTTTTTCATGTACGGAAAGGACAAGAGAAAAAGCATCAATGCATTCTTAAAACGATCAAGTCATTTACTGGGACATTTTGAAGCCTCATTAACAATTAACAAATTGATCTTAATGAATCTCATTGCATTTCATTGGCAGGTTGCCCAGAGCCTTGAGGATATGGTTAATGGGACCAGATGACTATCTCCAGCAAATGGCTATAATCTCACATTATAAAAAGCTGTTATTTCCCAATGATTATTATATAGTGAGACAAAGCCAGAAAAGGAGGATGCTGGTGTCAAGTCTTTGCAGGGATTTGAAAACATTTTCTTTTGAATGTGTTGTATTAACAAGATGAAAACTGCCAAGCTTTGCTACTGCATCTGGGACTTGGCTTACCTGGAGACTATATATGTGTATTACACAGCAGCTCATTAATGTAGATTTTTATTAAATTAGACAAGAATCAAAACTCTAGATCTCCATGAGTTATATAGATTCTCTATAATCATGTAGAAACGAAAGGCAGGGAAACAGGACACCTTACAAGCTCACAAGTCCGAGCTCTGCCTCAACCCTGCCCCGAAAGAGCAGTGCATGTCCTGGGAATGGTTGCCATGTTTACACGAGCCCCTCTGAGTGCTTAGGGTCTATCAGTGCCATATCTGCAGGAGGTATTAGGTTTCATTTTGTTTTTGCAGCTTTCCCTACTTTTTATAAGAACCAGTTTGAACTGAATTAGAAAAGGTCCTAAAATATTGAGATCTGTACCTAGACTTTCAGTGTTTGACATACATCCCCATTTAGAGCACAAGCCATCTAATGTGCCTAGTGAGATAGAACCAAGCCCTCTCCTTTGATCAACACACCCCTCTTTACCCACAAAGATGGATTCAATTATCAGTGCAATCATATTTTACACACACACACACACACACACACACACACACACACACACACACACCATCCTATCTTATTTTCAGTAACTCATCATTATCTTTATATTAGCATTGAAATTTTCTAGTGGCTTCTCAGTTTATTTACCAAGATTTAATCATACTCACCCATTCTAGTTTACATACAAATGGTCTTTTCCATGCCTCTTGGTCTCTGAATCTGATCATATGTAGAAATGGTATTTTCCCACCCATGGTTCATAGGGAAACATTTACTTTGATTTTATAGAGAACATAAACAAATATTAAACAAGTATCATTTTTTCATAGTTCCCAGAGATTGAGAATTTTGACTTTGGTTTAGTTTACTTAAATGTAGACATAATGACAGTTCATCAAAGGTGTTTATGATCTCAGTATGAGTCAAGCCTCAAATTCAGAAGCAAAGCACCACAGATTGCCTCTTCTCTATGTAGTGAGCAGAGGTAGAAAAATGCCCGTGTACCAGAGGTCAACAATACTCCAATGATTTATATCCCAGGAGGTAAGACAGTTATTCTCGATCTGGTGACCCAGTTACAGAAGACTCACAGGGAGAGCCATGATGGCTAACACTTTAGGGAAGGTTTATTCTGGGTCAGCATCTCTGACAGTCACTAACTAAACTGAACTGTGACTGTGAGCCTTGTCCTGCATAGGGCCAGGCATTATTAAGCAAATGAAAACCCTTTTGAGTATCTCAATCAAAGCCGTGGTACTAGAAAGTGGCATATTAAACAAAGGAAAAACACAAAATAAAGAACAGCATTGTCTCTCCTCAAATACTTCATTTTTAACCAGCGTCTTATATCACAATAGGAAATTTTTTATCAAAAACAAAACAAGAAAAAATGTATAGAAAGAATGTAGGCATTGCAAGTTCAATCTCTATTTTGGTCAATAGTTCTACTTTTCCCTACCTTGTATGACTATTTTTGTTACAGGAATTTATGTGAAAATTTTCTTATAGGAACCTGCAAAGTCGAGGCAATGACTTTTGGGTTCTGCATCCGTGAGAGTAAATAAACCAAATGCCCGTCTCTTGCCCTGAGCTTTTTTCCAGACAGTTTACAGTTTTAGTAGTGAGTGATGTCAAATCTAATATATCTTTAGGTTGTAACATGAGGTTGGCCAGCCTGAAGGGTTCTCCACTGGGAACATGGAAATCTTCTGACAGTCATTTGCTTTCTTGTGGTTCTTTGTACCCCTCTGCCCTAGTTAAAGTCCTTCAGTTCTGAAGAAAGCTTTGATCTTTGACTAGAGAGAATAATTACAGAGGTTAGGAATGTGTTGATAGGGAGGTTTGAAGATTTTTCTTTGGATGAGTCAAACAGCGATATGTTACATGGCTAAAACATGAGATGAACTTGATTTCACATATATGTATTCTTTCACTTCTGTATTTTAGGACTAAAGGTTAGTTTAAAACTAAGTCAGTTTAGTAGGGTACAATTCAGTTTTGGACTCTTTTGTAACTCAGTGAAGTTTTCTTGGAACAAATAAATCGATGTTTGATTTCCTAGACTACCTCACCTATGGACCTCATGCCTTCAGCATAGGTCATGTGCTCAGGAATTGCTTCACACGTTCATACGGCTAGCCCTCTCCTTCACCTTAGATTGCACTGCTTAATACTAAATGATTCTTCAAAGGGGAAGGAGAGAACCAAAGAAAGTCAAAACCAAGCTCTGATCCTGATTGATAACTTTTGCAGGTTTTGTGGTTTAAATACTTCCCACACAAGCAACTCTACTACAAGCTGTGAACCTGACCTTCCCGGTGCTGTGTCGGGAAGACATGTGAACAATGAGCTTGTGGTGAGACGATGAAGAGGCTCATGGCAGGACCAATACCTTTTCCCTCCCTAGTTCAAAGTCTTTCACTTAGCTGTCATGAAATAGAGTCCAAATTCTTGCTGATTCACGTCATCTGCACAGATAAGATAAATCATGCATGATTTAAATCTTAAGGGCATTACTTTCTTTTCTTCCATTTATTAAAGAATTATTAAAATATAAATTTTATATATTCAAGATATACAGTATGAGGTTTGTTTATGCACATTTAATATGAAATGATTTGAGCAATCCAGCTAACTGCAGTACTTATCATCTTAAGCAATTTCCTTCCTTTGCTTTTCTTTGTATTGTTCTTTATTTTTGTGGTTGAGAGTATGTAAAGGCCTGTCACTAAACTTTAGGTATAGAATACAATTTTATAACTATCATCACCTGATGAATATTTAGTAAGATTCCATTTTTTTTATGATTATAGCTTGGGTTTTCAAGCAGTAATCAGTAGAAATGTGGGATGCAGAGATGAGCTATAACTTGCATGATAGATACCATGGGGGTGGGGAGACTGGGAAACCAGATATTTGAATTTAGTGCCTACTTTTTCCAGGCTCAGAAGTTGAATGAATTCACTAATCACAGCATCCTTCCAAAGATGGTCTCAGGAGAAGCCAGCAATCTTAACATTTGATTACTATTTTGTGAAAATTGTTTCTTTATGAATACAACCAAGTGCTTTTACCAGCCACAAGGACTTTTATCTATAGTAGAAAATGTGAAACAATGTGAAATAAAGGAATTGTAGAACGAGAACACTCCCCAGCCCCAATGGGATTAAAAGTAAGGAGGACTTTTTTATTTTAGTTTGAATAAAAAAATGAAGTGAACACCAACTAGTTAAAGTGCCTTTAATCTAACTGCTCTTTAATGAACAAATGTTTTCTATACTGTATAGGCCTGTAAGCTCAGTGATTTACTTCACAGTGGTATTTGTTTTGCTAAGTATTTAAAAGAATGCTGAGGATAGGGTCCTTTACAATACTAACAGGAAGGGATGCTGTCAGCATGATTGTCACTCTGCCTTTGGAGCTTTCAATCTGGTAGAGGCCCTAACCTGCTGGTGCCCTATCTCTGGGGCAGCTGGTAAAGAAGATTGTCAAAAAGTCTTACAAGTGTTTACTACCCATAGTTTGTAGAGGCCATCACATTTCAAAGATAGAAGTAATCTTGGGCATGCTACAGTCTTGTGGAACTACTCAAGTCTGAGCTATAGTGATTAGCCCTGAATCCCTGCCACTCCCACTACCAGCTCTACATCTTTTAGATTCTCAGTACCCATATCAAGCAGCTTACAACTCTCTGTAACTCCAGTTCCAGGAGATCTAATGGCCTCTTTTGGTCTTCATGGGCACTTCACACACACACACACACACACACACACACACACACACACACACACAC
>JANHMN010000010.1:30455721-30475308 GCA_030674055.1 Rhabdomys pumilio | reverse complement strand
ACACACACACACACACACACACACACACACACACACACACACACACAAATTTAAAAAGTAAGAATGTTTTGTAAGTTATCTTTCAGTGAAGCCATATTTTTTACTTTGCGTGACATCTTTAGTTAACATTTCAATGTTCTTGCTTATTCTCTGTCTACTCAAATCTTCCATGTCTCCTTGCTGTGCTCTTGGCAGGTCTGTTCTGAGGAGGAGCTTCTCCTCTGAGTGTTCCCATTGTTTGAGTTATAATTGCTCACAGTGGTCTCTGCTGTGCCATTCAGTGCAGTGACGCCTCTCTTGCTTATACTTATCTATATTTGAATCTCTTCACCTTATTTATCACTTTAAATAAAGCTTTATACATTTCACGTATCTCTTCAAAACACAAACTCTCATATTTGTTTCTCCTTTAAATCATTTTCTTAGTTATCATTTCTTTTATCTGTGTTTTACTTTTTATTACTAATTTCTTCCTTTTGCTAACTTCAGCCTTAAGCTTAAAGTTTCTTTCTCATTTTTTTACTGAAGATATTTTTTACAACGAATGCCCTTCTTAGAACTAATTTTGCTATATTCCTTAAATTCTGGTTTACTTGGGGCTGGAGAGATAGCTTTGTAGCTAAGAGCACTGGCTGTTCTTTCAGAGGACTATGCTCAATTTTCAACACTTATTTTGGTGGCTAAAGAACTTTTGTCACTGTACTTCCTGGGGATCTGACATTCTCTTCTTGCCTTCACAGGCACAGAACATGCGCATAGTCAAAAGACACACAAACTTGAAGGCACACCACCCAGATACATAAAATAAATACACTTTAAACATAGTGTGTTTTATTCCATTTTTTTTTGTTCATCAGAGTTTACTTTTTGACTTTGCCTTTGACTTCTTTGACCAGTTGGCTCCTCTGAAGTGTATTGTTTAATTTCCATAGACATAGAGAACATTTTTTGTTTTTCCTATTATTAATTTCTAATTAATTAATGCTATTGTTTACTCACTGAGGATGTAATGACTCTTTTCCAAAATGTCTTATGACAGATTAGCATCAACAAGATTGTGGAGCTGTCTTTTAAGGACTAAGGAAACCTGGTGGCAGGTTAGATAGCACATTGGGCAGTGCAGGTTAAAGAAGAACACATTGCTGGGGCATAGCTCAATGATCGTAGGTCAGTTTAGCATATGCAAGCCTAGCACAAAACAAATGATAAAGTCACTGAAGATGGCAAGGATGAACATTCCCATCACCCCATCGCTGCTTCTCGAAGCCTACTCATCGTAGTATTGAGACAGAGGCTCTCCATATGGGGAAGGAGAGTGAAGTGAGCAGTGAGCTTTGCTGTAGATCCATCTTTAGGCCTGCAGTAGTAAAATTTCACAAAAAGATAGCCCTGATGGTCACTCCAGTACCAAACTGGGCTCTATAAACTCAGACTCAGGGTATCAGACCAACCCCTGTAATCTCAGATACTGGGGCTGACCCAGATCCAAATCAGTCCTTGTGAATGTATGTTTGCAGCAGTATTCTAGGGATGTATGCTCTGAGAATACCTCTGCAGGCCAGGATTCTAGGCCTTTCTTTCCTACTGGATTCGTTCAGCAGGTTCATCCTAGTGACAAACATGACTTCAAAGGCTCAGGATACAGGAATAGTCTAGCAGACACACACTGTGAACTCAAGCCTACTTGTGGAATCTGGCAGAAAGTTCACCCTTCAACCCTTTAGATTATTTGTATAGAGTATATAGGTGAACAAAACATTGTGAAATTTCTCTTAATAGAAGCCAGTCTACAAAAATAATTCTAAATATTAGAATTAAATGCAAATTTCTTTAGATGTGCGGAAACCTGTGCTTAGTCACAAGTATCCTGAACAATCAGGGAAACATGGTACTACTAATGGAAAAAATTACCAACAATGTACCCTGAAGAAATGGAAACATAGGAAGAATGGAAACATATACATGACAATTCATATATACTGTATATTAACAAACGGTGGATTTGTTGGAGACTGCTATAGAAAACCACAACTAATGAAAATGCAGAATTTTGGATTAAAGGCCACAATTCTATAAAATACTCCTGTACTTAAGGCTCAGGGAACATTGCTGAAGAGGGGCAGAAAGTTTTTAAGAGCCATGGAGTTGGCTGTGAGATTGTGTCTCTTAGTAACACCAGAAGCTACACTCATAGAGTCTCACCAATGTGACTGCCCAAATGTGAACTGAACAAGGATGACACCAATGGACATTACAAAGTGGATAAGAGAGAAGTCCATAAGCTCTCAATCCTACACAGTACCAAATGGTGAGCCCTGAAAATATATGTACAAGTAACATTATACATGCTGAACATTGTGTGTGTGTGTATGTATGTGTGTGTGTATGTTATATATAGATTATGCAATAACAATTAATAAAAAGGAGGCTATGAATTTGAGCAAGGATTGGCATTTGGGAAGGTTCACATGGAGGAAAGGGAATGAAAAAAATGTGATTATATTATTTTATAATATATATAATATAATAAATATAATATCCTCAAAATCCTCAGTAAAATATGCTAATAGCCTTCCCAATCTAATTTTTAATATATTAAATATCAGTAGATAATTGTCAAATAATTGAATTTTATTTGTGGTCTTCATGAGTCTATGAGAGGATAAAGAGTTCCTATAGGTCAAACTTTTAATAATCTTCATTTCAGACAAGGCTGAGCTGTGTGTGTAACCCCCTTAGATCACTCTCGACCCAAAACATAGCTAGCTCCATTTTGACTGGTATATAAATGAGAAATAGACCTCAAGTTGGTTTGATGTGAATATTGAAAATTTTGAAAATTTCTTCCATCTTGAGTCATACTCTTTAAAATATTTGTCTAAAAGTACGTTGATCTAATGACAAAAAATAGAATTGCTCGTTCCCTACCATATGGCAGCTATAGCAACAATGGCCTTCCTCAGTGTGGAGGCGGAGGACCTTTTTGGAAGCAGTGACAGGTAACAAGTGGGCTGAAAAGCAAATAAACACCGTTCCAAGAATAGAAAAGGTCAAACACAACAGACCTAAGACAGGAAATTCAAAGTAAAGAAGAAGCATAGCATCTCTGTGACATGGTGAACGGGGAAATGTGATAAGTGTTATTTCCTAGAGTATATTCCCTCTCTGTTTGACAGAGAGGGCACAAATAATGAGACAGGTCGGTGGTGGGAAGTCTGTCCTTAGCCTGTATCTAAGTTCCTCATCATAAAGGCAGGAAGAAGAGTGAGTGAGCAGTGTTCTTTTAAAGCATCCACGAGAGCAGGCCACCTCTGCTGTTACACGCGGTTTTACCACAATTTTAAATTGTTCTTGATGTTGGTATGTTTATTTTGGTTATTATGATAATATTTTTCACTAGCAGTGGTGAAGGTGTGGAGTTTGACAGGCAAAAGGGTATATCAGAATGATGGGTGAGTACTTGAATTGAAATTTTCTGGGAAAATACATCATTGTTGTATGTTATACCTAGAAAAACTCCCCGGAAAACAGGAATCAAATTTCATTAATTTATCTTTACTAGATATTGAACATTGGGTAAAAATGCTTGTTTTGTTCCTGAAGCCTGAACTGACTTCAAGCTTTCTAGACAGTTCAGACTTAACTTTGAATTCCTACTGTCACTTCCGAAGTGTGGGGATTCCAGGAGTGCACCACCCCGTTTATAATTTATGTCTAACAATGCTCGTTAGTGACAGTGTAGTTGCTCTACTAGGTGATGGGGGAGGGACTCTACATCCTCTTAAAACCTGAATACTCAACAAAAGATGGAGCTGCCTTTTAAATAGTTTCCCTTTTGAACTGTTTGGGTTATTTTTTTTTCATTTTTATTGATTATTTTATTTATTCACATTTCAAACTGTTTGGGTTTTAAACAAATTCTATTATCTCCTTGTTTAAAGTATGAGTGAATAGCCACTTTTTTTTTTCTAACATTGGATTAAACTTTTTACCTGAGCATTTGAAACCTTTCATCCTTTTGGTTTAGTCACCAGGTGGCTCAAGTACCATAAAGATCTTCAGATGGCCAAGTTCACAAGGGAAGATAGAGGAGGTCAAAGGACAGGTGTCGTCATCATGTGTTGTCCTGGTGCCATATATCACACACCATCACCTTCCTCTGCTGGTACTCATCAGCAATACATACCATTGACAAAAATTTCCCACTTCCACTCTCAGTGTATATCTACGAACTAAGAAGATACAGAAAATCGAGCAAGTGTGTTTTTTTCCTTCTGAAATCATAGTCACAAACCCCACAGGAGCACCCAGCAGACTGTGAATCCTATTAACTTCTCTCCAGTGCTCACTTTCCAAGTCACTTAGATGACTGCTTCCCTCCAAAGTCCTCAGCTAATGGCTGGCTCTTATTGCTGCTTTAAAAGAGTATGCATCTCAATACTCAACTTCCTTTCATCCTTTTGTGATGGGGAACGTCTGTAGGAGCTAAGGACAGACCTCTACCGTCTGTCTTATTTGTACCCTCTCTGGGAAATGAAAAACAGTCTCTCTATATTCTAGAAACCAGTGCTTATTCTCTAGCCTAGCACATCCCACCACAGATGCCCGGGTCCTTTTTGTCTTTTGAAATGTCTGTCTTATTTCTCTTGCATGCAACCTTTTCTGTTCTTGGAACAGTGTTTATTTATATTTCACCCTAGATGTTACTTGTTACCACTTCAAAGAGTCTGTCTGGGACCACACTAAGGAAAGCATCTGTATTGCTTTGTCTATTGTTGCCATGGCTGTCAGAATAAAGCACTGTGGACAGCGCATCTGGACGGCGCATCTGAAGAGCAGAACTGCATTATCTCTCATTTCTGGGGGCCAGAAGTTTGAGAGCAAGGTATTGCTGTTTGGTTTCTTCTGAGGTCTCCTTTCTTGGCTTACTGATGGCCATCTTCTCTTTTGTCTTACACTGTCTGCCCCCTGTGTCTACGCCCAAATCCCTTCCTCTTATAGAGGCACTGGTCTTGTTGGTGTAAAGTTTGTTGTAATAAATTTGATTTTTAACTCCTTAAAATATCCTATCTTGTTCTTTATTGCATTAATTACTATCTCATATCTGAATATAGCCACATTCTTAAGTCCTGGGATTAGGAATTCAATATACGAGTTAGCTCCAAACAGCTTCCTCTAGTCACTATCTCAAGTCCTTCCCCCTCAATGGTTATCACTTTCTATTCTATTCTATCAACTACTATTATTTCTATATTTGTTTATATATCTATTCCCCTCAATGGCATGCACACCGTATTACTGCAAGGCCTTCATTTACCAATTTTCCTGTATTTAGAGAGGTGTCTAGCATAACCAACTGTTCAGTGCATGTCCATGCAATGACTAAGGTGACTAGGAGAAGGTAGGTTAAGGTTAAGACAGTAAGGTTAAGAAGGCCTCACACTTCTGCCATTTGTTTCCTCACTTCCTAATTTACCTTCCAGATTTCACCCTCAACCTTGGTAGTACCTCTTCTGAAAGTCTTTTGAACTTCTGAACTCTAGTCTGCATTTTTAAGGTCTCCAAGTGTCCCACACAAGACACCAATTACATCTGGTTTGCATGTGACATCACTGCCTTGTCCTTCTGTTGTCTCAAGGCTGCCTCATGTTGTCACAGAGTGTTCTTCCCAGTGTCCCAGTGAAGAGGCTGTGGGTATATTGTAGAGTCCTGCACCAATAATGAAGCTGAGTTCAATAGGCTTGTATACAATTCCCATCTCTCCTGTAACAGCAAAGCAAGCATTGCTGAATAACGGACCATTTGTAGACCTACTGAATAATAAAACCTCTTAAGTTCTGCCTGTATGTGTCCACCTCAACCATTCCTCTACATTTGTTCATAGGTGTTTAAAATTCTTTTCCTAAGAACTTTTGAACAGATGGTAGAAAATAAAGAATTTTTACATGCAAATATCACAGTAAAGACTTAGAGTTATTTTTCCTGATTAATAACTTGTTTAACAAATTAGACTTCATGGAATAGGAGAGGATTGGGCACCAGAGGTGGAAAACTTACTGAGAACAAAAACAGAGCCTATGATTTACACCTTAGCTGTCAGTGCTGACCTGGACCAGCATGGTGCAAAATAAGGAGTTTCTTTGGTCTATTGTCAGGCATGGCTTTACTCTGCTTTGGATAATGTGGGTTAATCATTCTTTGAATCTAAACAATGTGATTGTCTATGAAAATTACTTCTTTGTATCTGAGACCTTTAACTTCTCAAGTGATTTCTGCCCAGGTATATTGCTAATATTAAGTTGACAAATATTGACTGCTACAGTAGGGCTTCTTCTTAGTTAAAACCATCCTCACACTAAAGAATATATCTGTTCCCTTAGGTGTAGTGTAGGCATGGGTGAGTTAAGATGATTCATGCTTAAGATGTTACTGCTTCCTTTTCTCTGCTTTTTAAAAAAAATTAGTTTACTTTCTTTTAATGTATTTACTTTAAATCCTGCTTACTATCCCCGGCCAGTCACCCCCTCCCACGATCCTTCTCCCATTACCAAAGTCTAGTAGAAGAATGGGGCAAAGGGTATATCTTTGAAATGCATTTTGTGACTATCATCCCCCTTTGTAAACAGTTTTGCTTCATTGAGAGAAATGAAGAGAATTCATCCTCTTTCCCTGGGACACCAAGTCTCTATAAGATTAGGTGGATTCTTTCCTACTGGGACCAAACAAGACAGTCCTCTGCTATATATATGTGTGAGGAGGAGATGTTGAACCAGCCCATTTATGCTCTTTGGTTAACAATTTAGTCTCCAGGACCTTCCAGGGGTCAGGGTTAGTTGACACTATCAGTCTTCCTATGGGATTGCCATTCCTTTCAGCTCCTTCAATCCTTCTTCTAACTCTTCCATAGGGGTCCCTGACCTCAATCTAATGGTTGGTTGTAAGTATCTCCATCTAAAATAGCCTTGAACACATTGGCACAGAGGAAAATTTCCTGAACAGAACACCAATGGCTTAGGATCTATGATCAACAATTGAACAGTGGAATCTCATGAAACTGAAAAGCTTCTGTAAGGCAAAGGACACTATCAATAAAACAAAACGGAAACCTACAGATTGGAAAAAAGATCTTCACTAAGCCTACATCTGATAGAGGGCTAGTATCAAAAATATATATAAAACTCAAGAAGTTAGTTTTATATATAAGAAGTTAGTTAGGACCCCTTGGAAGGTCCTGGAGACTAAATTGTTAACCAAAGAGCATAAATGGGCTGGTTCAACATCTCCTCCATATATATATATATATATATATATATATATATCAGAGGACTGTCTTGTTTGGTCCCAGTAGGAAAGGATCCACGTAATCCAGGAAACCAAATAACCCAATTAATAAATGCACTACAGAGCTAAACAGAGAATTCTCAACAGAGGAATCTCGAATGGTCAAGACTCACTTAAAGAAATGTTCAGCATCCTTAGTCATCAGAGAAATGCAAATCAAAATGACTCTGAGATTCCACCTTACACCAATCAGAAAGGCTAAGATCAAAAACTCAAGTGATAGCACATGCTGGCAAGGATGTGGAGAAAGAGGAACACTTCTCCATTGCTGGTGGGATTGCAAACTGATACAGCCACTGTGGAAACCAATCTGGCGGTTCTTCAGAAAACTGAAAATATTTCTACCTGATGACCCAGCTATACTACTCCTGGGCATATACTCAAAAGAGGCTCCACTATACCAGGAGGACAGGTACTCTCTGCTTTCTTCCAAGGGTAGTTCTCAAAAATTTGAAGTAGTTTCTCATTTTACCAATTTTCTAAAATATTTCCTGTTACTAAGGTATAAATGAGAAGGGTGACAGAGGTTAACTGTGTCTATGCACTGGGCTAATGGTCCTTGTACTGTCTGAGGCAGTGATACTGAACCTGAGAGATACCAAAGGAACTTGTTTGGTCTCTACTAGGACCTTCATCAAGCCATGGGCAGGATAGCACTAAAATAATGTGGCTAAGTTTATTAAGAGTTTTGAATAAGCCACAACCCAGTGAACTGGCTGGATAAAGCTCTGCAGATGAATGCCAGGCCAATTTGACTTCGATGACTTTGTACTGCCTTTCCCACACACTGCGGAAACACGTTGAATTGCAAAAGTGCCAAACCCAAAGAATGTGGTAGGTTCCATTTGGAAACTCTCAGAGGCAAGATCTGACATCTGATGTAGGGTAGGAATGACCTTATAAATAGTTGGGAAATACAATGTTTATATTACATCAGTATTTTCATAGACCACACCTTCTCTGAGGCCAGTTTTATGCTCTCGAGACCCACACCACTTCCTGCCAGCTACTAAAACAGCTTTGAAGTGATGACTGTACTGCCTCATAGTCTTGTAACATTCTCTTCAGTCCCATACCAATCTATCTGTTAATGTATCTCTGCCCAAACACCCACAGCATCCTGGGAGGTAAAACAGAACTAATGTTCAAGAATGTAGTCCTACCCACTTCTCTTTGCTTCAGCGCAAGCCTATGAAATGATCACTGTTGGGGGTTCATTTTTGTTTTTAATAAGGGATACAGTAAAAATGTGTGATTGACCTGGTCTCCGTCTTTGGAGGGAAGCCATACTCTGCAAGTATTTTATTTGGAAGCCACGCCAAAGTCAGAGCAAGGAAACTATCCAACATGACTCACATGGCCCACTTAGAGGTGTGGAAGAGAAGAAGTTGTCATTCCACAGCACAACATTCGTCCGAGAGCCAATGGTGTCCTATGCAATGTCCCTTAGTTACTTCAAGGTAGAAAATTAACTGGCTTGGAGCTCCTGGTGGTTATTTTGGTCTAATCAAATGACACAGATTCACAGATGTCAGCATAAAGCCCATCAGTAAATCATGCTCAGTTACCAGTTCCCCTGTGTTACTTTCTTAGCTTAAATGTAAGTAGCACAAAGTAGAAACCATATCTGTAGTATGCACGAAGTAGGAAGCAGATATTTTCTGTCAACCACAGAGGCAAAAAATGCTAACATACAACCATAATCTATTACATGTGCTTTGCTTAACTTCACTGAGTTTGTTGAAATGCTAAAATCTTTTTAATCATTTCCAGAACCTTTTCTTGCTTTTTAGAACAACATGGATGTTCATTCCTTTAACACATATTTATAATATCTGACCTCTAAGCTATATATTTATAACACATATTTATAATATCTAAACTCTAATCTATAGTGCTTGAGTCGTTTTTGGTAGTTACTGAAACATTGTACTCGGTTTCCTCATTTGTAAAAATGAGAAAGATGATAGTGGACACTTCATAAGGTTATGGTGATTAATGTGTGCATGTGCTTGAAGTCCTGAGAGCAGGCAGCACAATGATAATATTGCTGTACTCTAAATTATAGTAGAAATCAGTGGCTTCACACAATGATCATTTACTATTTTAGTGTTTCTGTCAGTCAAAAATCTGAGAATGGCCTAGATGGGTCTATTACTTCATAGCAGTATTCAAGGCAACTATGGACTATAATTGTCTCAGATTTCAATAACATAAAGTGTGTTCTTAAACACAGAGTCATTGACAAGGTTCACTTCATTGATAGCTCTTGGCTCTTAGCATTTGTCACTCTCAGTTCTTCATCGTGTCTGTCTTTTCATGACAACTTGCTTTTTTTTAAAAGTGGGCAACTGAAGGAATCAGTTATGATGATTCTCACCTGTGACCTCAGAACACCGGACAGGATAGTTATTTGAGAATAGCCTGTTCTACATTATTAGTCCCCGTTGAAGAAGAAAGAGGAACAGATAAAGAAATATAATAATAAACAGAGCTGGCCATCAAATATCAGCCATAGTGTTTTATAATCTTTTTATAGGAATACTTCATGTTGCCATGTATATTTTTTAGAAAATACTTGCTAGGTCCAGCCCATATTCAAAAGGAAGTCATACTAGAAGCTTCCTATCAGAAAAAAGAAATATATAAGTTTGAACACCACATGTTGACTGAAGGCATTTATTTAAAATAGATATAGAATAAAATAGTGATTAGCAATGCAGATAAGCACTTTAATGAACTGAAAACTCCATGGTTGTTGACAATTACAATATTGATACATCATTGAGAATGTTTCAAGTGAAAACATCCCTGGATGCTCTAAGAGCATAAACAGTGAAGGCAAGGTCCATGGCATCTCCCATACTGTGTATGTTAAAGCAAAGCAGCCAGAAGACAGAGCAGGGGAGGGATGATCGGCTCTAGCTTTTGTTTGGAGTCACACATTGCTCCTATACAAGAACCCTTGGAGTTATTTGGGGTCAGCTTTGGAAAACAGTAATCATGGTTAGTAATCTCAGCAAGGGGGATTTAGATCCAAGTTACAGACTGGAAAGGAGGAAGAACACGAAGAAAGTATGTGTGGACAACAATATTGGAAACTTGTAGAGATGAGAAAAGGAAGATAAGCAGAGAACTGCAGGGAAAGCATCCTTAGACTGTTAACAGGGGATGGGTTTATAGAGATAAGCTTGCAGACCGTAACAGAAGGCTAGCAAATGCAACAGGTTTCTGAATGACAATCGGGGAAGGAATGCAGAATATCAGTTGATCTAAATTGGGGATTAATCTCTGATAGAAAGACTTTTTACAAGGTAACTGGAAGACAAGCATATAAACCAGTGGCCTCAACCTGTGTGCTGAGACCCCTCTGACAGTCGAATGACCCTTTCACAAAGGTCACCTAGAACATCAGAAAACATAGATGTTTTCATTACTCTTTGTAACAGCAGCAAAATTACAATTAAGATGTATTAATGAAAATAATTTTATGGTTGGGGGTCATCACGACCCAGGAACCATGTTAAAGAGCCACAGCTTAGGAGGATTGAGAACCACTGGATAAAGCAGAAAGAAGCTACAGGAGGCTGATTTCCCCACATGTGTTTGGATCTATGTGAAGGAAACTCTGCACATTGTGAATGAAAGACCCTTAGCACTAACGATATCAATGCAAGTTGAAACAAGAAGTGTAAGGGCTTGGTGTGGGAGTTTTATGTCCGACAATGAGAAGAGAAGAATGAAAGATGAGAATTATCTTTTACATAGCTGAACCCACGTCTAAAACAAAAGTTTTTGGTTGAATTAGCATGCTGCTCTCTCAATACACTATTTATTCTCCTGTTAGTTTCTGAGCAGGAAACTTCAGACAGAAAGTTTATTCAGTTGCACAACCTCTGTCTCTACCTCTGGTTTTTCCTCTTAAGCTAAACCTAGCCAGACAAGATAGGGCAAGCTCCCTCTGGGAAATGAAGGTCCTTGTGTTGGAGGCCCAGGTTCTCCAAGTCATGTCTTTTACACAGCCTGGCCTACTGGGCTCCAGATAGGTGCTCTGTCCTCAGCTCTGACTAAGAGCTTAGTACAGAACTGGATTTGAACAAATGCTGAAAACAGTTTCTGTCTGTTTGGTGCGACCAGCTTGAATGCATTAATAATGAGCTCTTTGTTAACCACAGTGTGCTAGAGTCACATCAAGGAAAGAAATCAGAGCACTTTTCTTTGATGTCACTCAACCAACATTGAGTATAGGTTTGAATTCTCTCTGGGTTCTGTCCTCTTTGCCTGTCACATGAGTTGGACTCTGCCTGCCTGAAGACTATCTCGTGATTCTATTCCCCTCCTTATATCTATATCTTAGTCTGTCTGAGTGTCTTTCTCTGTGTCTCACTCCAACAAAGAGCCTTGCCCTCTCTTCTATTGAGCAACACAGAAGGCATCAGACGGGGAAAGGCATGGGTGCTACTTTACAGAAATCTTTAACAGAGTTTTACAGGTGATTAAGGCTCTGAGTACAACTGACCCCAACCAACCCAGATGACAAACTCTTACAGATATCATTGTTTATCAACCAATATCTGTGTGGTGGCTTATGGTGGACATTCATTTTATAAGATACTTCAATCTCCATTTTGGTTGTTTTTGGCAAGTGATTATTAGAGTACATGTGAATTATCCTTGGGTCAGAGCATAGAAGGGCAGACAATTTAAGATAACAAGCTATGCTCTAGTTAGGTTGTAAACAGTGATTACATAATAAGTCCAAGGCATGTAGGGTTATTGTCACATTGTTCTCTCCAAGGCGGGTTGAATGAACAGGCTGAGTAGCAGTCTTAAGCCTTAAAGTGTATTATTATTAACTCTGGCTGTGAGGTACCACAAAAGTTTCAGTCTTAGAATGAGAGAGAGAGAGATTTTCACTATAATGCTTTACTACAGTTTCTCATATAAAACTATGTATGGTTTATTTATTCTTTCCTTAAATTTTTATTCTTAAAATATAAATTTGTTTTGAAGAAATAACTCTGTTCAAGTTGTGGGATAATTAAAATGCTAAATAATTTTTTCATTCACTGTTAGAATGTCAATGAAAATTTAATTTAGAATGGCAGCTCATATTTTTCTAGGTTTTGATTTTTCTTTCTTTTTTTTAATCTTTGAAATAAGATAATGTTGGAAATGACCTTCTGGAAGTAGTCTGAGGATTAAATGATTAAGTATTCATGAAGAACATCGGATATTTCTGGGCATCTGCTTTCTAACTCCTTTGGTCTTGTGTCCTTCAGTCTATGATGGCTGATTTGCTAGATGATTATTTTTCAGGATTCTGAGTTTACATTTCTATATTAGCTCCACAATCTTTGGAAATAATCACTTTTCCTTTACACTTCTTCCTTCAAAAACATTTTCCAGGATTTGCTTTTAGATATGTCTGTCTTTTTCCATAGGGACTGGAGGTGATGATCTCTGAAGAGTATTGCAGTTCTCTTCCATGGACCTTAGGACTTTACTTTATGCAGGGAAGAACGAGGAAGAATACTACATAGTCAAGGTAGCAGGCAGTTGGTAAGAATGGTCCTAACTTAATCTCAATGGATCCTTTCTACTTTTGAGTATCAAACTGAATATTAACCCTTGTAGTCTTTTTATCCTAGTCAGTATCTCTTCTTCAGACAACTAGAGTGGTTGAATGGGTTTACTGGCTAATATAATCTGACAAGAGGCAGTGTAAGAAAGCACAAAGTTCCTTTGCATAGAATTACCCATGGAGATGTTAAGAAATTAACATCTACCTTTAGGCATGAGAGAAATAGAGATACACATAATTTAGGCACATAGTGACTTCACTATGATACTCAAAAGTAATCATTTCTTCTAAAATAGATGAGCATTTCTTCTAGGATACTGTAGAGAAAACTTACACTTTAAAGAAGTATCATAGATAAACTAGAATATCTTTCCATTTCTTTGTATCTGTGCTGTATAATCTCATCATCAGGGCAATGAACCTGGCATTTCTTCATTTGCAATATGATGGTCTTGTCTGAGAACTAGGAGAGCCATTTTGCTTTCAAACTGATACTAGGGGGTCAGAATGTCACAACATAAGCAGTCAGACATTCCTCTATGACCCAATCTCTCTGAAGTCAACTATTCCCCCCTGTTTTCTAGTATATCCTGTGTATTTGTCTGACAAAGTCTCACATCAAACAATTTCACATACATGAGAGTATGAAAGTGAAGTCTTGTTAAATTTAGTATATCTTTGCCCTCTTTTTGACTCAGTGAGTAGAAATCTTATTTTTCTTCATTAAAATATATCCTATTAGTACAATAAAAAAAATTCAAGCTGAGGGCCTATACAAATTCCGAGTCATTCTGTAGCAGTTTTCTTTCTTCACTTTTAAAACAATTTATTTACCTATATATTTATTTTATACCCTGACCACAGGTTTTTTCTCTCCATCTTCCTTCAATCCTTGTCTCCTATCTTACCCCACCCCCACATTCACCCCTCAGTTTCTCTTTAGAAAAGGGGAGTCCTCCCATGGATAGCAACCAGCCCTTGCATATCAAGCTGCAGTCAGACTAGGCACCTCCTCTCCTATTGAGATTAGATAAAGCATGCAGTAGCAGTAGGAGGAATGGGTCCCAAAGGCAGCAACAGAGTCAGATACATCTCCTGCTCCCACTGCTAGGAGTCCCACATGAAGATTAAATTATACAACTATAACAAATATACAGAGAGCCCAGGTCAGTCCCATGCAGACTCCCTGATTGGTGGTTCAGTCTCTGTGAGCACCTTTGGATCCAGATTAGTTAATTCTGTAGGTTTTCTTGTGGTGTCCTTGACCCTTCTGGCTCCTACAATCCCTTTTCTTTGTTTTCTGCAGGGTTTCCCAAGCTTTGCCTAATGTTTGCTTGCAGGTTTCTCTATTTGTGTTCCCATTGGGTGTTACATGAAGCCTCTCTGATGACAGTCATGGTAGGCTCCTGTCTGCAAGGATAGCAGAATATCATTAGCAGTGTCAGGGGTGGGCTCCGTCTCATGGCATAGGTCTCAAGCTAGGCCAGTCATTGGTTGGCCATTACCTCATTTTCTGTTCCAACTTTACCAAGTGTATCTTGAAGGCAGGACAAATTGTAGGTGAAAGGTTTTGTGGTTGGATTAGTGTCCCAGTTCCTCCACTGGGAAGTTTTGCCTGGTTACAAAAGGTGGCCAGTTCAGGCACCAAATCAACCATTGCCCCATTACCCATATTACTCTATTTTAGGAGTCTCAGCTAGGGTCACCCTCAAAAATTTCTGGGTGTTTCCATTGCCCTAGGTTTCTAGCTTACCCAGAAATGTCCCTTTCCCCTATCCCAGTTTTGTCTCCCCCTGTGCTTTCCTTATCTGGTTCCTCCTGTTCTCATCTCCATCTCCACTAGATAGCTCAGCCATTAAAGGATAGGCTCACAAGCAAAGATAAGATCTTTGCCCGTTTAAAAAGAGGTTGGTTTCATGATTTGCTGTCTTAAGAATTGTCTCTTGGGTTAGGTGTGGTGGTATATGCCCATAACCTCTGTACTTAGAAGACAGAGACAGGAGAATAACAATAAATTCAAATACATGCATAGTAACTTCTAGGTTAGCCAGGGAAACAGGGAGAACCTTGTCTTACAAATGAAAAAGTAATGGTTTGTGATACATATTTATTTATAAACCTTTTGTCATGTAATTTGGCAAGTCCTTGTTGAAAATTGGTTACTTGAGGTGTATTATTGCTTGAAGTAATATGCAGGGTCTTCTTTCGTTATTCCACTTAATGTGATATAGAAAACAAATATATCAGAAGCTATTTCTTCTGTCTGAAGCTGCTGGGTTTACTGATTTTAACCCCAAAGCTTTAAGTAAGGCTGAGGCCTCTGCAACAGATCTGGTGTTTCATTTGTTCTTGGGCATCTGCCCAAGGTCATTGTATAGAAAGGCAGTTACGTAGGATCTCATGGTGAACATAAGTGCTATTCCATCTGTTACTGTAAATCATGAAATCAACTTCATTTTATTAGTGCCAACATATTATAAATTTATCAAGGTTCCATTTTCATGCTGCTGTATATTTGAAATCGATGTGTGACTATTTCAGAGCAATACAGAGGAAGAACATATCTACCAGTGTTCTGGCAAGTAGCATAAATATACTAGAGAATGGAAGAGAATAGTTGTCAACAACTAGCTTACATGTATAGCACCCTAAATATTTCTGTCTGTATGTCTGTCTTTCTGTATATATGTCTTTCCTGTTTTCTCTCTCCCTCCCTCCTTCTTTCTCTTTCTCTCTCTCTCTCCCTCTCTCTTTCTTTCTCTCTTTCTTTCTTTCTCTCTCTCTCTCTCTCTCTCTCTCTCTTTCTTTCTTTCTTTCTCTCTCTCTTTCTCTTTCTTTCTTTCTCTCTCTTTCTTTCTTTCTTTCTTTCTTTCTTTCTTTCTTTCTTTCTTTCTTTCCTCCTTTGGTAATGACAAAATAGCTAAAAGAGATATGTAAGTATGTATGGAATTTATATTTTTTTATAATTTTTTTTTTTTGTATTAGAAACCTTTCTTCAGTGAGAATGGTCTTGTACTGTACTCAAACTTTAACCACGAACATTTCCATGACAGGCTCTGAACTTTCTCAACTCCTATTATGGTTTAAATAGGACATGTCCATTCACGGATTATGCTATAAATGGTGTTACTTTTGGAGTTTTTAGAAGCTTTGAGGCAGAACCCAGCTGGTAGGAGATCAAGAGAGGAAAAGGCCTCATGAAAAAGAAGACTTCCAGGTACTATTTCTTCAGACTATCCCCCAGCAATGAGCAGTATGGAAGGAGATTACACACTTTCTTCCCACAGAAAAGCTTGTGTGTCAAAAACGAGACAGAGAAGAAACCAAAGGATAGAGAAGAACCCATGGGAGGAGTGGCCACATGCATCCCTAGGTCTTTGCACATTGTTTTCTTGGTGTGTGGTGGCCACTCCGTGTAGATTTGTTGATGAATGAATGAATATATCAAAGATAAATGAATTTGGACAGTCAAGTTGGACTAGTTCCAAATCTTTCTTCTTTGGTCTTGGGAAAGCCAAATTAAACCCAGCTGTTTCTCAGACTAACAAGCCATTTGAGCAAAAAGCAGCCATTTCTTCTATTTCTACTTATTTTCCCCCAAGGGTGCTGAAGAAATAAACGCACCACCAACTATTTATTCTTCAAAAGGCCTGACCGTTTGTTCTTGACATTTTCTTAATTGTTCACATTCTGTGTCCCTGTTTGGTTTTTCTAAAGTTACTCCACTCATCACAAACAACTTGTTATATGATCCTGGTGATTCAAGTGTGGTGGGATTTCCTAGCTGTGCTCTCTTATTTTGTCCTTTCCACATATCTCAGTTACATATTTTTCTAAGTACTAATTTTATTATTTAAGCTGCCTACACCATCAAGGATATAAATGTAACTTTAAAAGGTTTTAAAAATAGGGATAGGCCATCCAACACTTCTAAAGAACAATTTATAAGTGAGGTTCACTGACCTAATACACTCACCTTAATATGACACCCAAGAAGCCCCTGTGAGGACATGCTTCTAATATTATAGATGTACACAGCATGGATCAGCAAATGTGAGAAGCAGCTTTCTGGGGTCCTGCAGAGCAATTAGAGAACAAGTGAGCGAGAGCAGAACGTCTGAACCACAGTGCCCTTCTCATTAGCTTATTCAAATCTCCTGTAACCTTAAGCCAGCACAACTTAGCCAGAAAACACAGGGGCACTACAGCCATTTTAAAAACAAAAATTAAGCATGTGTATGTGTATATGTGTGTGTGTGTGTGTGTGTGTGTGTGTGTGTGTGTGTGTGTGTGTGTGTATGTGTATGTGTATGTGTATGTGTATGTGTATGTGTATGTAATGTGTATGCTGCTAACCCCAACACTGGTGACATAGAGAAGGGGGATCAGTAGTTCAAAGGCTCTCTCTCATTTACAAGGAAGGTTTGAGGCCAGTCTGAGCTACAGGAGAATCCTCCAATCCCCCTAAATTACTAGTAGGTGCTGGCTAGAGGACAGGAGTTTGCATGTCTGAGTGATGCAGGTTGTGATGGAGTCTTTTCTTGACTTTTGTTTGCATTGGTGTATTTACCTGGTTTTGTTTTCATTTGTATGAAATTTGTATATTTTGAGGGGATAGGGTCCATGCTTGGCCTGAATTCAATGTGTAGCTAAGGGTTGTTGCCTGCACCTCCCTTTGCCTTACCTTGGTCCTTGAGATAGTGTAGAGAACAGGCCAAGTTCACTGTATAATAACATGGGTATGCTCTGTGTCATGAGAATGTGCAATGGCCAAAAGGATTATTGCAGAGACTTCATGGGGTAAGAGAAAATAGTGGCCAGAGATTCCATTGTGGAGGAACACATTCTCACAAGCTGAAAGAAGACAGCGGCCAGGGAGACCACTGGGTTGATCCACATGTTTAGCAGATGTTTTATGATTTTTCTAAATACTCTATAACAGATGACTTTTCTAAGGGATGTTTTCCTACATGAGCATTAGACATGGCCACTTTGGTAAGGGAAGACACAGTGGCACATTTTCTTTTTTTCACCAAAAAGTCTTCTTGTGCTACTTTCCTCATTGTTAGACAACATGCCCAACAACTCACCCTACCCTAAAAAATAAACCAACTAAGGGAAGGAAGGATTTCTTTTGACTTGTGGCTTGTGGGCACAGCATGTCATGGTGAGGATGGTGTGGCGGCAGGGACCAGAGGCATCTGTTAACATTACATTTCTCATCAGGAAGCTGATGCTCTGATCATTTCCCCCTTTTTATTTAGTCTAGGACTTTAGCCTACATACTGATGCTACCCATATTCAGGGTGGGTCTTCCCATCTCAGTCTATGTGGAAATGTCATCACAAACATGCCCAGGGGTGTGTCACCCCACATATACGCAAGCACACACTAACCATATTTTGTCTGAAGGAAATAGCTATTCCTTAATGCGCGTTAAGTTCTGCAATCTTTGTCTTCCTTCCTTTTATATGATATTCTAAATTCTAAGGAGGGGCAATTATAATAATTTCATATGCTGTAAAACTAACGAGTTACCAGGGACACAAGAGATGGAGCCTGAAGCTGATAATGAGGAAGGCATTCATCGTTATCAACATATTTGTCTCCAAATCTCTATTAACTCCCTAACAAGATGACTTTGAATTTCTGACCCTCTGCTCCCACCTCCTTTGTTCTGTGGGTACATTGCATACACAATGATGCCTGAATGTTGTAATTTTTCTAGGTACTTAATCTCACTTTCCATTTACTTGACAGTTTTCTTTTTAGATTGCATATAATACTATTATTATTATTAATATTGCTAGCTTTTTAAAAAAGAGTTTGTGTAGTCTCTGTTGTCCTAAAAATCAAAGTCCTTCAGCTTCAGTCTCCTCATCATGTTGCTGCCTAACTTTTGACCTATGATGATGCAGTCCAATGACACAGTCATATTCAAACTTCCCGCCCTTCTCCTCTGTCTTTTTCTCTTTTCTCCACCCATCCCCCCTCTTGTGATCCACAGAATTCAAGTGTAATGAATCATGACTCTGTAAGAATGTTTAACGGATTGTGTAGACATGACCTTTATTTTATGATCTATCTGTCTTTTCTTCATCCTGAGATGAGGGTTCCATTCATAAAACATACATTTTTTAAGGAAATCAGTTTATGAATTATCTGATTTACCAGACACTCCATATCCTCAGGGTAAGACTTCCCTTCTTTCTTTGAAAGTTGGAATTTGCTCATATTTTCCATGTTTATTTGATGGCGGTGGTGTCAGAGATAAATACAGTGCCGTTGTTTTCAATATTCCTGAGCAGATACTGTGGAAAGCTTGTTTAAACAGATTTCTGGCTCCACCTTGGGTCTCTAGTAGGAATTAGGTAGAGTGTAGCAATTTGCATTTCCCGCTGACTGTTGATCCTGGTGATGTGCCACTCTTTGAGAACCACCTCAATAGAAAATTCTGGCTCCTCCTTTACATCCAAGTACAGGAGAGGGAAAATTTGAGATTATTGAGAAGAGATATTCTTCAGGCCAGTAACTCAAAGATGTACTTATCTTGTACACCAAACCTGGAAATGCTCCCAGAAAACATGCAGGCACATTATACTAATCTAGGGAACAAGTGTGTGTGTGTGTGTGTGTGTGTGTGTGTGTGTGTGTGTGTGTGT
>JANHMN010000010.1:30335133-30455711 GCA_030674055.1 Rhabdomys pumilio | reverse complement strand
GTGTGTGTGTGTGTGTGTGTGTGTGTGTGTGTGTGTGTGTGTGTGTATGTGTGTGTGTGCTTAGCAGAAAGATCATGCCTGTTGTTTTTATTTATGAGCTTTAAGTAAAATTTCACCAATGCCCGAGAAGACAGTGCAAGACATTAATTGCTTAAAATGTAGTGTCCCATGACTTTTAAGTTAATGAAAGGGCCTCAGTGAGCTGCCCTGGAAGCTGGGTGAGTAAGAACCAGAGGCTTCAAACCCAAATGTGTGCTAATCACAGGCTCACTATAAACAGGGGTTCTCTGTAACACTTATGTTTCTTTTTCAAACCCCAGACTCTTGAAACTGGGATGATGATGATGACAACTTAAAATTTTTAGACATCAGTGTAAGTGAAAAAAATCAAAACAGCTGATGTGGGCTAACAGCTCATGACTTATAGAAAGGAGTGGTGACAAAACTGCAACAGAATGGTGCAGAATTTCAGAAAAGTGAAGAGCTTTCTTTCTATTGCCCTTCCATATTTAATTTATGGTTTCATTTCTTTCTGTAAATTTTTGCTACAATGATGAAAAGGCAAACACAGGATTAACCCAGGGCCAGGTGTAGTAGAGGTGGATAAACCCAGGGCCAGGTGTAGTGGGGGGTGGGTTAACCCAGGGTCAGGTGTAGTGGGGGTGGGTTAACCCAGGGTCAGGTGTAGTGTGGGTGGGTTAACCCAGGGTCAGGTGTAGTGGGGGTAGATTAACCCAGAGCCAGGTGTAGTGGGGGTGGATTAACCCAGGGCCAGGTGTAGTGGAGATGCTCAAGAAAGATTTGCTGCATAAGCTGTAAAGGGAGGAATGAGCAAGAGATAGACAAGGTGTCTGTGTTAGTAGAGACAGAGCAGTGAGCTCATCATGTCTGAAGATTCGTTCAGACAAAGCTGAGCGACCTTTGGGTCCTCCCTGCCTTGGATATCACTTCGAGAGAGTTCCCCCACATTTGAGTTTCTCTGTGTAGGGAAACTTTGCATGGAGCATGTCATGGTGAATGCTCAGCAACATTATGTCAAATAAGCCAAGGCTTCGCTACCAGTTCACTCCTGGTATCAACTCAGTCCTAGGGACTCACCTATAACTTTGTGTAATTTTTATGAAACATATTCACCTAGATGCTGGGGAAATAAATTGGATCCTTGCACTCACTGAGGCTAGGGCAGTAGAGAAATCATTAAGCCAAGGAATTAGTGAACCAACAATTTTGGACAACTTTAGGAACAAAATTTAGTATAAATTTTCTTCAGAAAACAGAAGCAAGATGGTATTTATTAACTATGAAGAATTGCCTTCTGGAAGATTGATGGAGGCCCAGGCAAGCAGGAGGAGTAATTAAATTTCATGCAGGAAAGCCTAAGAACCAGGGAATTGGTTGTTTGCATATGCTTGGCCTGGAGAGTAGCACTATTAGAAGGTGTGGCCCTGTTGGAGTAGGTGTGGCCTTGTTGGAGTAAGTGTGTCACTGTAGATGTGGCTTTAAGACCCTCTTCCTAACTGCTCTTCTAGCAGCCTTCAGATGAAGGTGTAGAACTCTCAGCTCCTTCCATACCATGCTTGCCTGGATGCTGCCATGTTCCTGCCATGATGATAATGGACTGAAACTCTGAACCTGTAAGCCAGCCCCAGTTAAATGTTGTCCTTATAAGAGTTGCCTTGGTCATGGTGTCTGTTCACAGCAGTGAAACCCTAATTAATACAGTGGTTTAGTTTCTAGCTCCAGTGAGTCAATTATTAATTTTACCTTAGCCACACAACCTAAAACTAAACTAAAGTTCAATCTGGACATGTACTCCATGCCCAATCAAAATAACGTACAAAATTAACTACTACATATGGGTAATTAAGATGCATAAACATGCAGGAGTTAGGCTAATGAATCAAAGCAGTTGACCAATATTGTGGCTAGCTAAGAAGATCAATTCAAATCAGTTGAACACTGTGAGGAGATGGGAAAAATGGTAGGGAATTCAACAGATGCAGTTATGAACACTGGTGGCTCTTTCAGAGAAACAAGTTCAGTTTCCAGTATGTATGTGGTAGCTCACAACTGTAACTCTAGTCCTAGGGTCTTCAATGCTTCTGGCTTCTACTGGTACCAGGCACACAAATGATGCACAGAGAAACCTGCAGGCAAGATACTCACACGCATAAAATAAAAATCTTAATTTGTGATAGTCTCATCCTAGTTTTTTATCCTTTGTAGTCTTCACTATGGGAGTAGTTCAATATTTCAAGGTTGACATAGTTTGCTTAAGACTACAATCACTTTTTGAATAATGTTATCATGGAGTTACTTACTTAATAATATAGCTAACTATATTAATTATAAATAGAGCATATGATGATGCAATCAGCTGCTTAAAGAAGCAACTTAAGACTGAAGAGATGGACAAATCTCTTAATTATAAAATAAAATAGATTTAATTTATATTTATTTTAAAAACTGTAACAGAAAACTTTTTCTGCTATTTGCAAGCAGTTCGGACTTTGGAGGACTTTTGAGTGAATGGGTCTTGGAAATAAGACAGGAATTTGACTTTAGAAGAAGACTGTTGAGGAGGAAAATCATTCATTAATTGCTGTCTCAGGGTAGACACATGCCTAAAACCCTACAGTGTATTAGTTGCTCTAGAAGACTGTGAAAGGAGAGGCCACTTTAATTCACAGTAGTCTGCTTAGCCAGCTTTTGCTAAGCTTTCTCTCTACACAGGTCCACTCTCTCCAGCCCTACATGTGAGGCAGGTGAGGTTATTTTCCCTAACCTGATTCTAGGGTCTGGCAGTAAATTAACTTTAGCATGGGATTTAGACTAAGCCAATAAGAACCTTTCCTGTGACCTTGGGGCTGCTGGCAGCCATGTCTCCTGCTAGCAGAGAAGGACAACTTCTGTGGGAAGCCCACAGATCAAGGAAACAGGTGAGAAGACAGAAGAGGTCAATGGAGACCAGAAGAAGAGACAAGTTCTTGGCGCATTGACTCTTGTAGATTTTTCTTTGTTGTAGCTCTGATCCCAGTAAACCCAGTAAACCCAGTAACTTCTTTCCCTTAAGCTGTGTTTCTTCTGTGATTCTGAGTCTGCTTTCCCCTCAAGGATGTCCAGGTGCCCCTGCGCAGCAGGCAGGAAGGATGAAGTGGAGCTGGGAATGGGTGGGGTCTGCAAGATTTCTGCTGGCTGAGAGTAGCTGCCGGGAGTCAGTACTGCTGGGAGAAGGCCTTCTCCAAGGATTTTAGTGTTCAGATCTCTTAGATGATATCTGATGAAACAGCTCTCATAGATGACCTTCAGTGAAATAGTTTCTGGACGTACACTTTATTTGGGGGTGAACAAAGGCTATGTATGAACTTTGGAGAGTGGGAAAGAATTTTCATGGTGAATGCAAACCTTTGGCTTGGGTTTAAAATACTGGAAATGATTCATTTGCATAGAGAGGCATTCCAGGAATCCCAGGTGGGATGGGTGGGTTCTTATCAGGTAGTTGACCTTGTAAGTAGAGGGTTTATCTTCCCAGATAAGGCCAAAGAAGGTAAACTTCTGCTGGAAAAAAGAGTCCTCCATTTTGTGCCTAGCTCAAAGGAGCTATCTGGACATGGTAGACTGAGACCTTATGTAGCAGGGTTTCCAAACACTTTTCTACTTGGATGAAATCAGATACTAATACAATTGCTCTTTCTACTCCAAATTCCCTTCACCCTTTATTATAGCCAGCAGAATATTTCTTAAAGGTCTTGCTTAAAAATGTATTTTCTAGAATTTTTTTTACCCACAGAATACTGATGGTACAACTTCCTCTTCTGAAGAATCTGTGATCGGAAAAACAAACGTATGCTTGTAAGTTTCCAGATCAAAGCACTGACCTAGGTCAGAATCTCAGAATGAACCTCTGAGGCCCTAGTTGGTTTTAGAGGTCATTGTGAGATTGTGTTGGACAACCAAATTCTTAATGATGTGGGTAGAGCTGGCTTGAGCTGAATCTCATGTCTGCTTGGGACTCAGTTAGCTCAAGCTGTAGAAGCTTTGGGGAGGATCCACTTTCAGAAAAACAGAGGCAGTTCAGTTCTTTCTGTTCCATACAGCAGAGAGTGGACTGATGTAATCATAATAAAATTCAAAGCCTTTGGGGGAGCTCTTCCCAGGAGAGCCATGTGCCTCATTGCCTGGACTCCAAAGGCAGGGTTCTCACTGCAGTCAATGGCTTCTTTCACGTAACACACATCGACTCTCAGGACTTGTTGCTTAAATATCTATGAGTTGGCAGAATGTTTCCTTAAGTGGGCTTGCTTTATGTTTCAGAAACAGTGAATTTTATTTAAAGATATTAGGATTCGCATGCTCTTCATTAAATCACAGTTAACTTACATCAAGTTGTTTTAGAAGAGTATTTTAACATCCAGCAAACCTTTTGTTCATATGTGGGTTCCTCTTTGACCTTAGTAGAGGTTAGGCCTGCCATTTTAGCTGGCTGGAAGGTGAAGACATGTGAACCTGTCAGAGAGGAGCAAAGCTCACAGGAGACACTGACTGCAGAGCTAAGGCTTGTGGGAGTAGATAGCTAGGAATCGAAGCCTGGATTCCAGCTTAGCTTCTGGGAGATGATGGATTTTCCTTGCTGTCTTCTTACCTAATGTTAAGGACGGCAAGACCATTTTAGGAGGAAGCAAGCTTATTAAAATACTTTTAAAGATGGAACCCAATTCAGCAAGCATAAAAGCTGTGATTCATTCAGCTTTTCTTCCTTGACAGTAACTGACTTGATACAGAAATAAAATAAGTTCTGTCTCTGCCAAGCACATCCCAAGTTACAGACAAACACGAGTTCTGTTTCCCCAAACACTTCCTTTACTTTATATTTCTGTAATTACAGATTTTATGGTACAACTGGGCATGCATGGGATCTTGAATCAGAACTGAATGTATTTGGGGCATAAAACTGAAGTGAGGTTGGTGATCTGGACTTTCCAAGTTCTTGTCTCTAAAATGGATAAGGAGGAATTGAGGAGAGCAAGTGAGAGAGGTACCTGAGTCCTGCTCGGCAAACTGCCTGCAACCAGGAAAAACTGGACTACAAATAATCTGTGATATATAAAATATAAGTTAGAACAATGAATGAATTAATTTCTACTGGATATTGTATGCAGGCTCCACAAGCAGTCTTTCAGCCATAGCCTCTTGCTGCCACAAACTAGAGCTTGGTCAGCACCTGGTAAACAGCCTTCTTGCATAAATGACCATGGAAAGCAATAGAGTACAGTGAGTTTTTACACAGGCCATTGAGGTTTTTGGAACATGACTTCCCTTTCCATATAGTCTCATTCCTTTTAACTCCATGGCTGCTGCTGCTGCTTAAACATAACTGCAGATAGCATCTTTCCTTGTAGGAAATCTCTTCTGGAACTTGACCCCAAATGCCTTCCTAGTTCTCACACCATCCAGGGAAGAATACTACTACAGCCTTTCCTCTTTCCAAGCCTCTTCCCTTTTCTAAACAACCCTTTCAACCATGCCTGTGACTGAACTGGGAAGCTCAAAAGTATCACTTTCCAAAGATGGCATCAGAGATGAGCTAAGTCCTCCCTGGGAGGCCAGGGGCATCAGGAGTGTGGCAAGTCCCAGGCTGATGTCAGAGTCCCGTCAAGGTTGAGACAGTTGTTCCTTCTCGCTGAGACTGACAGTAGGAATCCTGCAATTTGCGGCTTCTTAAGCCATGACAGATGGCGATATTTTCTCTAAATATTAATACTTCCCTTTTCAGCTGTAGAGTCTAGGTAACCATTCCAGGAAGCGTTCTCTTTAATATCCTGTTAAGTAAGGATGGAACAGCAGGCTTGAGCAAGGAATGTGAAGAAGGTCTCTTGCCTTCCTCAATGTTGGCCCCTTAACAGGGAGATAGTCATAAAGTTAACCAGCACCCAGTATTTGTTCTGAAGACGAGCTGCACAGATGTTTGCCATCAGTTTGCTTTCTAGCCTCTCATTGTCAGGACAAATCAAAGCAGAGGTCACATGTGGCTGGTGTCTGTCATTCTCTCTCCCTCCTTGTGGAAGACATACATGTTGCTGAGGCTTTTGTTGTTGTTGTTGTTGTGGTTTTAACTCCTAGTGGTTTGGTTGTAGTGGTTTGTAAAATGAGTGGAGCTGAGAGAAAATTTTCCATCTGTGAAAAAAAGGAACACCACTTTAAACTCTGAGGAGTAAAGGAAGAATTCTGTTACGAAGATAGCAAATTGCCTCAGAGATGAAGCGATGAAATCCTGCACAGACTGTGAATAAACAGATACTTTGCGGTGGGAAGGGCTTAGAACTTGGAATCTGGAACCTCCATTCTGGCTTTGACTCAGCTGGTATCTGCTTAGGGAGGGCTAGAAAGCTGTGGTTAAAATACCAGATACAGAAGTCTACATCTGCCAGCCAGAGAGCCAGTCCTGGCTTTGCTGTTGACAAGGCAAGTTTTACTCTGTGCCTCAGTTTCCTTATATCTGAAGAAGAGACCATAATGGTACCTGCATCGAGATTTTCATCCAGATTAAATCTGTATGTTTTCTAAATGATCTGTAAGATTCCAAATACTCATATATTGGACATTTCATCTCTGTTCCCTCTTTGAATTCTTTATCACTATGTGCTACTCTGTAATTATCCAAGTCCTCCCCTTCAATACAATGATTCTACATAGTTAGCCATTTTTCTTGCTTTTCTTCTTATTTTTCATACAATTAGCATTCAAATAGATAAAAAACACAGAGTAATGTATTACCATCAATTATTGATATGCCAGAACATTATGTTAAAATATCTCAACCATGATTTTAAAAAACCCAGCTCACTGTTCAGGAAGAATTATTCTTAGCAGTGACAGAAACAGCCCATTGTCCCTGATAAGTTACGAGTTTAAAGAACTGAACTCTGAGAAGAAGTCACCAGTAACCCCTACAGTCTAGTCCCAGATTCATAGTAACTGGGCTTCATGTCTTGGTTCCCACTTTTCCTCCACCTGGGATTATTTTTGGCTTCATCAGGCTGCAGAATGCAGAGCTGTCTTCAAATGACTCACTCAGTTAAGAGCACCCACCTTAACTAGAATCTCTCTCCTGCAGAATCTACTGTATTATACTGAGAATCATTGTCTTCCGTGTGCTTGTGTTTTCCTTTAAAAACAAACAAATTAGTGGCTTTATTCTAGATCAGCTCCTTCTTACCACTCTGTTGTTTCTGGTTTATCGCGATGTATTCCAAGCTGTCTGTGTTATCTTCCTAGACATTCTTCAGTAAATGCCTTCCCAAATAGCTCTTTTCACAGACTAATGTTAGTTTTGGAACTCTCTTGCCATGGCAGGGTACCAAGTATAATTCACGGCATACACGTATATCAACATGTGCTCGTTTCAATAACTTACAAATGTGTATGATTCTAGAAAGAGCAAACACCTCTCACTAGCTATAATTATGTATAAAACCACATGGAAGCAGGGAGAAAATTCCATGTGAAGATGTCTTTCTAACATTGGTTCTTCTGGTAGTTCCCTTCTAGGCTGTGAAGAACCATTTACCTGAATAGGAACAGTGGTCATTTCCCACCCCAGAAATCATTGTAAAGATGACTTGGAGGGCTGATGGTTACTGCATTTGTGTTTTCAAGGTCATTTTCTCTTAACTAGAGTTAACTATTTTATTCTTCCTGTAGCATTTATGGCTTCTTCATGTTTTCTAACTTACATTGAGTAATTGTTTGTGACCTACTATCTCTCAATCCCCTTGTAGATTGACTGACTTGCTCAAGAGCAAAGGGTACGCTTGCTCACAACTTTCTCTCAAATGTTCCTGAAACAGATGTCCAGGAACTATTTTTCGAAAGGTAACTGATTCAACAAGCTTTATCGGGATTAAAAAATCATGCAATCATAAGCTCTAACTCTAGGGCTAGAGTTTTGAGAGATGCGTATAGTGTCTTAACTGCTAGCAGTATGTGTTATGCAAGGTGCATCTGTGACTCTTACAACTTCCTTTATCCCTTTGCAGTCAACTTCCTCTTCTCACACCCATTTCTCAGTAAACACTCACTTGCTTTTGGTTACTGTAGTTTTGCCTTGTCTTTAAATCTAAGACACTGGGAATTACATAGTATGAAATCCTTTCAGCCTAGTTTCTTTCAAGTAATGCATATGCTTATTTTATTGTCATCATTTTGCTTTGGGTTTTTGAGACAGGGTCTCACTATGTAGATCAGGCTGGCCTCAAACTCTCAGGGATCCGATAGGAGCCCAAATAAATCTTTACTGATAGAAGTTTATTTTGGGACTTTTGTCCTAACAATGGGAAGCCAATAGAGCTACCAAAATGAATCACTGCACTAGATAAATGTTCCCATGTGGCTGATTTAAAAAGCACTAAGTTTTATTCTAACTGGGGTGACATGAATCTCAGAGTATTAATTTGAATTTTCCTGATGGTGCATTTTTTTCAAGCTTTTATTGGCGATTTATACTTCTTCTTTTGAAAACTGTTGATTCTGTTTATTAACCTGTTAACTTCTTGGGGTATTAAGATATGCAGATTTTCTTATAGCCTCATATATGCTAATAATCAGTCGCCCCCATTTTGAGAATTTGTGGCTTTATTTTCTGTGTCATAACAGAGTCCTCTTCAGAAAATCCTTGTATAAGTTTATACCTTCTATCTTCTTCTGTGCTATCTTCCAGCAGTTTTAGAGTTCCTGACCTAACATTAAGGTCTTTAGTTAGTTTTTAATTGATGTTTTGCAGGGTGACAAATGGAGATTTAGTTTCACTCTTTGTCTAGGAATATCCAGTCATTCTCACACCATTTGAAAGTATTTTTTCTATAATGTGCCCCTTTTCTGAGATTAAACAAAAAAACAAAACCTCAGTGACTGTAGCTATGTGAGTTTATTGATGAGTCTTTTTTTGTTTTCTGTTCCATTGGTCTGTGTATGTGTTGTTGCACAAGTCTGCTTGTGCTTTTGTTACTGTGATTCTCTGAGGTTGGACTGATTATCCCAGCGGTGTTCTTTGGCTAAGGAATGATTGCGTTGCCTGTAGAGGATCTTTTGTTCGTCTGTATGCCGTCTTTCTAGTGCCTTGAGGAATGTCACCGGCATTGTGATGGGCATTACATAGAATCTGTAGATAACCTTTGCCCTTTTTGCATATTCTTTTTTCTAATTTATGTCTACTTGTTCTACTTTCTAGTATCTTCTTCAAGTCAGTGTCTCAATGTTTTCACTGTAGCAGATTTTCATCTCCACTAGGTTTATTCTCAGGAATATATTATTTAATTCCAATATTATTTTTAAAAGTTAAAATAATTCTACAATTTTCTCACTTCCCTTTATTCCTACCAATCTCCCCGTGTAACCTCCATTTGCTCTCTCTCGAAAATCTTGATCTCTTTTTCTTTAATATATTTATATTTTATAAATGTGGTATCAGAATGTTCTCTTTGGTCTATTACCTCACTAGCCCTAGAGAGTTGGCTAGGTTAGATCTGTTGGTTACTGCCAATATGTAAATGCCACTATTGCAACCCTAGGTTTGCCATGCCATTTGGTCATCCTTGTGCTCTTTGTCTGGGTGGGAGTTATTGGTTGCTGCCTCCCCACTGTACGTTCTGGTACTATAAAAGCTAGTCCTCAGAGAAGAAGCTTTCATGCCAAGTCAGATCCAGCTCAGAACCTCTGAATCTGATCTCTGAACTGTGTAATTTTATTCAGCAGTAGAGATTTATTTTAACCACTGGGAGGTAACCAAGGGCAGCAGCAGTAACCCATATTGTTTTTGGAATCTTTCAGACTCCCCTAACCAACAGCATGAAAAGGGGTTTCTTATCATGTGTAGCATTGGGGTTTTGTTAGTCTATGGCTCTTGGGGGCGGGGTGAGGAGTGGGGAGGTGAAGAGTGACGTTGTGAATCCAAATGGAATAACTTCAGTTAAATTATATCTGTGTACATATGCACATACATGCTGATGTGAATTATAGATAATTTTCATGTCAGAACTGAGAGAATTTGTTGCTTTGTGTTTTCATTTTCTTTAGTTTTAGAAAACTTAACAATGTCTTTTTTGAGTCATTCGTCATTAAGTAGTGAGTTGTTGGATTTCCATGAGTTTGTGTACTTACTTACTCATTTGTTTGCTGTCTATTTGGCATCATGGGCAGATAGGATGCAGGGAATGGTTTCAACCTTTCTGTATTTTTCAGGGTTTGTTTTAAGTCATAGGTGTGGTCTGTTTTAGAGAAGCATCTGTGGGCTTTTGGGTGGAATGCATATTCTTTGGTGTTTATGTAGACTATTCTGTAGCTATCTGCTAATTGTGCTTGGTGTATAGTGTCATTTAATTTTGATCTCTCTCTATCTCCAGATAACCTGTATGTTGGAGTCAGTGGGTTTGAAATCTATTATTAATAGGCTAAAACATTAATCTGTATGTTTAATTTTAGTAGTAAACTTAGGAAAATGATTGAATAATAATCTGGTACATATATATTTAGGATAGTAATGTGTTCTTGGTTAGCTGTTTCCTTGATTAGAATGAAGTTCCATTCTTTATCTCTTTTGATTACTTTTAAACTGAACTCTATTTTTGTCAGATACTGGGATAATATTGCCTGTTTGCTTCCTGGGCCTAGTGATTAGTCTAGTCCCACCCTTACTTTAAGATGCTGATTATCTTTAACACTAAGGTGAGTTTCTGGTAGAAAGAAGCAAAATAATTTTTCTGAATACGTTTAGCCAACCTGAGTCTTATGACTGGAAAATTAAGGCCATTAATATATAAAGTTATTATTGATGGGTTTGTGTTGATTGCAGTCACTTTGATTTTTTTTTCTGTTTGTGTTTTGCTTTGTATTTCATTAATTTTGGTTTCATTTGTTTTTTTTTCTTGACTCCTTGGCTATGTTCATTCCTCTCTTCAGTTGACGTTTGGCTTATACTATTCATTTTAGAGTTGGTTTAACGAATGTGAAATTTTTAGACTGTTTAGATCCTGAGAAGTTTTTATCTCTCCTTCAACTATGGCAGATAGCTTTGCTGGACAGAGTAGTGTAAATAGGTTAAAAACTGGCAGTCATAATCTTTTAGAGCTTGGAATGCATTGCTGTAAGTTCATCTGGCTTTCAAAGTTTCCATAGAGAAATCAATGGTTATTCTGGTGAGTTTTTCCTTATGTTGGACTTGTGTGTGTGTGTGTGTTTCTATTGCAGCTTCTAATATGCTTCCTTTGTACTATAGGGATAGTATTTTATCTATGATACATTGTGGGGAGTTTCTTTTCCTGTGTATTCAATGTTCTTTGTGTTTTGTGTATATGTTTGAATATATCTATATTTAGTTTGCGGAAGTTTATTCTCTGATCCCATTGAAATTCTGGTCTATGCCATTGACCTGGAAGTCTGCTCTCTTGTGTGTGCTAGTAATTCAGAGGTTTGCTTTATATTTAGATCTTTTCCTGATGTTTCATATTTCCTACATATTCTTTTCCCGTGTTATTTATTTATTTATTTATTTATTTATTTATTTATTTATTTATGTTTTATATTCTTTGCTTGTTTAGTCCAGATCCTCTACTTTATCTTCAAATCCTGGTATTCTATCTTCTTGATTCATTCTACTTGTATGACTTTCTCTCCTTTTCTGTTTGTGTTATTGAGTTTTTCAATTCTGGTTTCATTTTTGAGGCCCCATTTTCACACACTATACCAGTTAAACTGTTATTCAGATCCACATATCACTATGTATTTAAAGTGAAATAATAACAATAACAACAACAACAACAACAACAATAATAATAATAATAATAATAATAATAGAGGTGCTTTTGTTATTTAGCCTCAGGATACATATATGTATAATCATGCACACATAAGGATATGATTAACTGATTTGCTAAATCAAGCTGACCCACAGCCTATGGCATCTTGAACATTCAGTTTCTGCGCTATTTCTTAAATTGGAAGCAAACCCAGACATGTTCCTTGTGTCTTATTTGAAGCCTAACCAGGAGGCATCATCTTTTATACTTATTCCTTTTCATTTTCAGATGAGTCATGCTGAGGAATACTCTTATTTCATGTTGCAACCCAGTCCTTTGCAGAGTTGGCCCAAGGCTTCGTTTATCTGTGTGGCCATTGGCATAGTCTAGACATTTAGAACAATGCAAGTCATTTGGAAAAGTAAAGTATGATATCTGTTTATGTTTTGGAAGTATTTTAAAGTCAGTTGTTATCTGTAAGCTGCCATAGACCAGTTCTTTAAATAGATTAAAAACTGACAGGGACCAGGTAAGAAGACTTGATAATTGACTTTTTGCCTCATACAGATTTAAATTCTGAAATGGTAACTGAATCATTTACAGATTTTTCAGAGTCTCAAACTATTTTTTTTCTGGGCTATTTAATTCAACAGGAACTGAAAAAAGAGTTCCAGGAGAGCTGAATTTAACCTTTTGGAACTGGGAATGTGTTTTTAATTTATAGATGTATCTACGCCCATGTGTACACATGTACTATATTAAATCTTACAGTGGGCTAATAGAGGAAAAGACAAAAACAAATTCTGTTAGATATATTTTGACTTGGGATTAAGAGTATTAATATTTCCACCATCCCGGGGTCCTTCTTTTTTTTTACCCAGTCCCTAGTTAGACAAATTATTTTCTCACTCAACACTTCTGTTCCTTACAATTTTTAAAGAGAATTGAGTATATATACTTTAAAAATATTGTGCACTGTGATCCTCTTTGCTGCTTTAAGCAATATTGATTTGCTAAAATGGTTAATTTAAATCCCAGACTTAACCACTTAGTAGCTACAGTCTTTGGAAGTATTGAGTAACTCCTCTGAATCTGAGTATATTTGTCTCACGATGAAGACAGCATTACCCACAGCTGAATACCTGCTACAAAGTCGAGTTTTTCATAGTTTGCTGGGAAATGTTCTCTTTGTTTTCTTCAGTCAAAATAACTTTAAAAGAAACTGGCAGTTGTGTGTGTGTGTGTGTGTGTGTGTGTGTGTGTGTGTGTGTGTATGATGTGATGTATATTTATATGATGTATATGTATATGATGTATATGCATGTGTATATGTATATATATACGTGTGTGTGTGTGTGTGTGTGTGTGTGTGTGTGTAAGAATTTATGTCCCTGTTAATGTCCCCTGGGGGAAATTCTGCATAAGTATTAACAGTGGGTGGTAATAGTGCATGTGTATCTGTACATGACAGTTCAGGTGGATGGCTTTTCTTTACTGCAATGGAAGCATCTCAGTGAAGGGGGATGAGGGTTTTGTATGTGTTTTTCTACTCAAAGGCCAGAAAATCCATGACCTTCCTCCTCACAAATTCAGTGCTATGTTTGTGAGGGTGTTGCCTAGTCTGCTCCTGCCATCACAATAAGATTCACCAGGAAAGTCAGGATGGAGACCTGAATGAGGAGATGTGTGGTCAGGAGAAGAAAGTAGGCTGGATGTTTTTGAGAATTATTAGGGTAAAGGAGCAATCCAGGGAACTCAAACCATATATTCTATCTGTTTAATGCCCTAGAGAAAATTCCTCAACAGAGCCCATGTTGTTCTGGTGCATCTGAGATAATCTATGCCAGTATGGCTTGAACTAACATAAATATTTTCAAAGACATTCCTGTTAGATATAGGTCAGAAATGCCCTAAACATTTTTTTTAGGATGCATTGACCTATGTTCAGGATGCATTGACCCTTTGTTCTAGGTCTAGGGTATGTAGAAAGGTTAACAAGACCAAATTCTGCTATCTCTTTCTCTTTGAGGCACACCTTATTTACAAAAGGAGATTTAGACAACATGATGGCATAAAATTTGGCATAGAGAAACTCAAAGCAAATATTTATTCTGCAGGGATTGGTTAGCAGTGTTAAGGTAGAAAGATTAACCTTGTTCAACCTTAAGAAAGTTTTTTGAGCTGTTACTGGAGTACAGTATCTCTGATTAATAAACATTAAGAAACTGTCATTAGATTTTTGCTAAATAATTAACAACCCTTGTGAATCAGACAACAGAAATTGAATAAAATGAAAAAAAAAGCTACACATTTTATTTGGCTTGAAGTCAATTCTAAGATATTATTCAAAGAAAGATTTGCATTTCAGGACATTTTCCACCTTGTTGCCATCTGTGTTTGAGGCTTTCGGTCCAACATTGTGGGATAGTGAAGTAGCTTCAGTGGACCCTCAGGCCAGCTGGCTGCCTGCTGCTGACTCACCTCCAGAAGCATAAAGCTCTGCTCCTGCTGGTTTCTTGAGCACATTGCTGTGTCATTTTGAACTATCTTTTGGCACCAATTCTGTATAATTAAGTTTAGTTCTTTAGTAGCTCAGAGTTTGAGATAGTTGTTGTCACAGGGGTCCAGAATACTGGCATATGACTTCAAACAAGAGATCAAAGTGAATTCCCAGACCCGTTCCAAGTGTGTTTTGTAATGGCTGGAAAGGAACATCAAACATTCATGATTCATTAATAGTGTCTACACCACCAAAAGAAAAAGAAAGAAAGAAAAATGCGATGGGGATTTGATACTTATCTATTCATTAATCTACCTACTCTGATAGACCTGTGCATCAGGGATCCATGATTCTAGTTTGCTTTGTGTCCCAGTGAATAGATGTTAGATGCAATGTTCTATCATCAAGCATGATTATCGGATGTCTTTGGCCAGTCTAAACATTGCCTAGGAGTTGTTTATCATGCTTGACTTAATACTCCTTTTGGTGCATGTTTGCTATTAATTTCTGCTTGAGAATTTCCAACAAAGCAAACATTTACACAAAGAGGGTGATTCCCTATTTGCTGTAGACTTGGAGCATGTCAGCGTTACCAAAATAGACATAACCATCTCTGGGTTCCCAAGACCTCAGTCTCATCTAGTCACTGAACAAGTTGTGCCAGAAAGCAAGAGAGTGCGTCTTTCTCTGAATGTACAGTGTGTCTTCTTCAGTCTCCAGGACTTCTATTCACATGACCACAGTAGGAAAGCTGTCCTGTGACTCCTCTTCCCTTTTGAATTTCTGAGTTAGCAACAGAAAGACACACTTTGATACACTTCAAGAAGGGCAGGGCGAGCAAGGAGAGATGTCAATCTGACTTTCCACAGGAATTATAGCATTCATTTCCCAAGAGGAGGTTTTCAGCACAGTTTGTTCATGGAAATATTCTTATCTGTTTGCCAAAGCCTTAATACTAAGAACTGAGGTTATTAAGCCATCTAGAAAATGTATTTACAAACTTTGATTCCTCATAAGTAATGAAGAAGACTAGCAATCAAAGTGACACCTCCTTTCCATAAAAGTCAGGATTTATAATGCTAAATGTTTTACCCTCTGCTTAGAGCAAATATGTCAGCCAAATTTGATATGCTGACGCATCAGTCACATGTTGGAACTCTTTGTGCTCTAGGAAACTAGGAATGTCCAGTGCTGTACAACTTGTGAATTTCAGGCAGGTGTATGTTATGGTGTATTTGAAAAATAAATTGAGATAAATGGACATACATGAACATTTCTTACAGCTACTCATAGATTGAGGGTGCAAAATGTTACATAGTTTGAGCATCTTTGGGCTTGAGACTTGGTTACTATGAGGTTTAGTGGTGGTGGCTATTGTAGAGGAGCAATAGAAGGAAGAGCTTATGGAACAGCTCTTGGTGTCTTTTAAGGAGCGTCCTATCACATTGAGTTAAATCTGAGCTCCAACATGTTAACACAGCACATCTCAGTCAACCAAATGAAAGCTTTTAAGCTAGAATAGGCATACTATGCTAGCTATAGTCATGTGAGTTTAGAATCTATTTTGAATCAGTTGTCCTATAAATAGTTACTTTTAACTGAAATTTTAGAAATCTGGAGAAAACATGTTAAGTAAAACCTTCAAAGAAGTTCAATATATTACACAGCTTTCAGAAAACAAAGTATCAGATATTTTAAATGAAATAATAAAATAAATAAAAAATATTAATAGGGTACTCTTCCCAGAACCAAAGAGAATCCTTTAAATTACAAGAACATTATTTTAATCCACCTAACTTTTTGGAAGATGTTAGAATTTATCTATCCTTTCCTTTCCTTTCCTTTTTTTAAGACAAGGTCTCATGCATCCCTGGCTGGCCTTTAATTTTTGATGTGCCAGAGGCTTACCTTGAATCTCTTTCTGCCTTCCTGCTTTTGCCTCCCATGTTCTGGGATCACAGTCATATACCTCCATGCCTGGCTTGAGTACACTCATCTGTGTCTACCTCTCCTCTGAAGTTGTTGCTTGTTCCTTAGAGGAACCTTTTCCTTCATCTCTACCATATTTTCTCCTAACCATGAGTGTTGAAACCAGCCATAATCAATCACATGTTAGAAGCCGCCAGACTATTGGTCAGAGTTTTCATGTGTGCCAGGTCAGGCTTTCCAGAGCCAGCAGAACAAGAATTTATGGACTGTAGCAATGTGTGTAATGACGGTCATAAAATCAGGGTATCAATAGTATGTCTATTGAGTTATTTGATGTTTTTAGCACAAATGTCTACTTTGTATCAGACACAAGTCAATACCACCGCTTAGCGCACTTCTTCTCACAAATGTACCTGCAATGAAATCAGTAATATCTCCTCTTTTGTTAAATATGCTTTCTTCTCTAACCCTTCTCTGTTTTCATGTGCCATAATGGTCCTTGATTTATTTTGAAGGCCGTTTACTTCATTTTGCTACTGTAGAGGTACTGATGACTGTCCAAGAGTTTAGTCAAGAGTGAATAGCAGCAACGTGTCATGACAAGACAGCTTGCTAAGAGTGAAACAAGCAAGAAAGAGTGAGATCCATGAAGTGGGTGAGATGCAGTCTCTGGATTGGGAGAATGAGAAAGTACTATTGTAGAGAACCTCCATCCAGGAACAAGTATAGGACTTTTCAGACTCTGTTGCTTCTTGTGACCTTTGTAGTGGATACCTAAGTGTAGGCAGACAATTAGATATGTATTGGTGCCAAGTATCCCTGGCCAAGAATGCTCAAGTTTGCTTTACCTGGACTGATGGAAGTGGAGTCTGTAGACAGAGTGTGCGTGAGTGTGTGATACTCTCTGTGTTAATTAAGATTACAATTGCTGTGATGAAACCCCATGACCAAAAACTGTTAGCGAACAAAGGATTTACTTTGCTTATGTTTCCACATCACTATTCATCATCACAGGAAATCAAGACAGGAACTCAAACAAGGCAGGAATCTGGAAACAGAAGCTGATGCAGAGGCCATGGGGTGTTGCTTATTGGCTTATTCTCCATGACTCATTCATCTTGCTTTCTTAAAAACTCAAGACTGCCAGTCCAGGGCTGGCCCCACTTACAATGGGCTGGGCCCTTCCACATCTATCACTAATTAAGAAAATGCCCTACAGGTTTGCCTACCTACAGTCCAATGTTATGAAGACATTTTTAATGGAGGACCCCTCCTCTCTGATCACTCTAGCTTGTGTCAATTTGACATAAACTAGCCAGGACACAAGGGAAATTGAAACTTGATTAAGTGCAGATGGTTCATGATTTATTCTAACATCCAACTATGGGAGCGGTATCCCTTCACTGCCGGTTAAGGCAGAGACCTAGTTGACAAATTGGGGGCTGGTTTAAAATAGGAGTGTGCTTGCATGTGTTGTTCATTTAGGGAGCTGGCGGAGAGCATGATAGTGTAGGGTGTAGGCAGAAGGATCTCTATAGGTGACTGAATTTGGAGAGGATGGGATACTCAGGTGTTATGTGTGGATTTTACATTTCTGGAAGATGTTGTTGGGTCAAGAACAATTAAGAAGCAAGGGCACTCACTCTACCTGCTAGCCTGGTGACATGAGAGCTTGAGAGAGAAAACAAGAATTGTGCAAGAATACTGTAGACGAAGCGGTGTCCTTATGGAACTGAGGGCTCAGGAACAGCAATGTTAAAAGAAGGTTTCCATGGTGTCTAAAGACACCTATTGATTATGCTAATAACAGATGGGGGCTACCACTGATTGGTGAATAGAAAACCAGATTCAAGCTCATGGATGTCTTAGATTCTTTTCTCGTTTCTGTACTAAAGTACTCTTTGAGAGAAGTGATCTAAAGGAAAAAAGGTTTACTCTGGTTCACGCTCATGCCACAGGCACTGTCCATCATGGCTGAAAAGCCAAATAGTCAAGAACATGGAGCAGGTCACCTCATCTCTACCTTGTAAGGAAGCAGAGAATGAGGAATGTACACTGTGGCTCAGTGCCCTTTCCCCACATGCAGTCCAGGATCCCAGCCAAGGCTCCAGTACCGCCCAGAGCTTAGGAATTTACCAGCTGGAAGACACTCATGTTGTTACCCATCCTTAGAGTTTATGAGTAAAACCACTATAGACAGTTCCGTGAATGCATCAATTTCATTTTTCTGTTGGTCAAAATTAAGGAAGAGAATTTTCTTCTATGTGGTCAGTACATGTTTACTCATAAGAAACTGCTACGTGCTTTCCCAAGTGACTGCATCAGTTTGCATTTCTTAAGTCTGCTCTACTGTTTTTTTTTAATTGCATATGTTAACTTGCTAATGATGAATTAATTCTACACTTCCATTTTAACTTCCCCTTTTCCTGGTGTTTGTAGTTTGCTGGATCCAATTTGTCAAGTATCTTGAGGAATTTTGTCTGTATATTAAGTCTGGGATGGTTATGTTTTCCCTCACACAGTTTATGGTCACAATAGGTCTGGCCTTAGAAACAAAGTCAGGGTGTGCTTCTTTCTGAAGCTTTTGTCTATAATTCACATTACAGCAAGATTTAGATAGAATAGGCCAGTATATCCTTCTGGTCCTGGTATTTTTCTTGCTAAGTTTTAGTTACAAATCCATTTTCTTTACAAGGTTTATACTACTTAACAGTGTATGTTTCTTCCTTAGAGTCCTTTAAGACACTGTCTGTTGTGTTTGAGTTGTCGAGTTACTGACCTGTACATCTTTTTCCTGGGCTCTGCTTCTCAGTCCCACCCTTTCTTTTTCTTATGACTTAGGAGCTTGTTTCTCTGGCTGATCCCTTAAAGCATGGCTTTTGTCTTACTGATATCTGCTTTCTTTTTTGCAGTTTTATGTATTCTTCTCTTCCTTAAGGTTCCCTTCCTCTGGTTTGCGTGCTTTGAGTTTTATTCAGTCCCTTTTCAAGGTTTCTTAAGGAAGAAGTTTAGGTAATTATTTTGAGCATTTTTTTTCATGATACAGACACTAATGCCGAGATTTCCTCCCATTGACTGTTTTTTTTTCCCAAAAATCTTGATGTGATGTTCTTACTTTAAATAAAAATAGCTTCTAATTTTCTCATCGCTCTCCTCTATTAAGAACATATATAAGATTGCAGTTTAATTTCCAAATATGTAAAAGCTTGCAATGTTTTTTTGTTACAGAATCCTGGATTAATTTTCTGATTGTCATAAGAAATCCGAGTTTAGTTATATTTCCCATGGTGCTCACCAAGTACTCAATAGCATCAGATTTTAAAAGGAGCTATTTATTATGCGTGACAGTTTAATTGTCTACCACAGTGGAGACAGGATGACAGTCATACCATCTCAGTATGTGTCCATGGAAACACGAGGGCTGGTCATATTGCAGGAAGGAGAACACCTGAGGCAGATGGAGAGTGAAGTTAGAACATTAGAGGCCCATGGGGCTGCAGATTAGGACTATGTGTTAGTATACTAGAACCTAGAGGAGTCCTTGGATATCCAAACCATCACTTTCTTCCCCTGGCCTTCAAAGGCTCACGGCCATCTCTTACTGAAACAGACATTCAGATGAGCTACAGAAGTTCTATATTTTCAATAATGACAGCACTGTTACAAATCCGAAGTGTCTTCTGAGACTAAAGGCAGTCTCTGAACTACAAATGCTACTACCAAGAAGTTTTACATGGTTTTACATACAATGGCTCAGAGGAAGCATTCCCATTCTCACGAATTCTAAAGGAGAGGAAGAATAGTATAACCCTCTGCTTCTCTCCGAAGAAAGAATGAGCTGAAAGCAAGACTGAAGTCAACAGTTCTATGTCACATAGCCCTCATCTTCACCTACCTATCTGTATTACCATTGCCATAGCATAAGACCTCAGACTGGCTAATTTGTAATCAGCATGAATTAATCTTTCGATGTCGATGTCATTGGGGCTAGAAGTCCAAGATGAAGATCCAAATGTTTGGTTTTATTTCTGAGGCTGCTGCAAGGTCTAGAGGCAAGCATAGCTCCATCTTCCCATGGTGGAAAGCAGAAAGGTGAGTGGTCTCCTTCAATTAGGCTCTTTTATAAAGGCATCTATTCCAAATAAGGAAAAAGAAGTATTTACAGCCCAATCACTGTTAACACATTCCATCAACCCCAACGTAGCTACATCCAGCACTTGAATTTCACATTGTTGGATGTTTTCTTCTTGTTTATTCTCTCCTTTGTGTTTCTCTCCAGGTAACCTTAGGATGTGCTGTCAAGTGTATTGACCTTATTTTCAACAGTATTGTATCTACTGGAGGGATGAGTCTTCTCTGCTTTTCCATCTTTGTTTCTTGTACTTTCATCCGACTCTTACTGTTTTCAATTTCTTTTCTGAAATTCATATGCTTATGCATCTTACAAGTTTCCCGTCTGAGACCTTTAAAATATGTGTTACAGTGATTTTAAACTAAATTGTGGTTCAAATTTGTGTTCATTTTTGGTTTTGTTCATGACTTTACTCTTGTAAGCCAACTTTGGTCTTGCTTCACCCTCATTATTCAATCCTCTCTGATCAGTTCAGCAAAGAGGAGAAGGTTTCCCTGTTCTTGCCACTACCGTAGTGGTAGACTCATGGTGCTTGCTATTCAGTTCTTGCTATCCTAATAGGGAGAGGTCTTTGTGTTACTGTAACTGAGAAAATCAACTTAAAAAGAGGAGAGGGTACATTAGCTGCAGCTTTTAGTTTATTGGCAGTCAGCTTTATTACTTTTCCTTGTGGTTAGTCAACTCATGCTGGCAGGCATGCACAGTTGAGGAAGACTGTTCGCCCCATGACTAGGCGGGCCCATTCCAAAAACATGAAACTCTACTCTAGGACTCATCTCTTAAAACTTTTACCATCTCCCAGTAAAACTTTTGGGGGGTACCCTTCCAAATTATGAAATTGGGGTTTCTGTATTCCTGTTATGGTACATTCTTTGACTAAGATACTTGATACATTTTTAAATTAAATTTTCCTTATCAACATGCATGGCAATCTTGGCCCCTCTGTACTTACTAAGACAATCATATACACACTGATTTATTCCTTTAAAACAACTGTCTTCCTGGGCATTAAGTTAGATGTATAGCTTTCCTCTAATCCCCTGTATTCAGTAAAAATCAAGACTCGTAGACTATGTAGCTTGTCTTGTTGCTAGAAGTGCCATTCCTCTACATTTACATATCCTAGGTGTCTTGTAGAAGTCAGCATCAACTTTTGACTAAATATTTAAAAAAATATTTAGATTTATTTTACACAGATGAGTATTTTGTCTGCATGGATGCAAATGTAGTATGTGTGGGCCTGGTGCCTTTGGAAGTCAGAAGAAAGCAACGGATCCCTACGAACTGGACTTGTGGATGGTTGTAAGCTATCACATGGGTGTTGGCAACCGACCTACGTCCTCTGAAAGTACAACCAGTGCTCTTAACTGCTGAGTCATCTCACTAACTCCAGAGTAAACCTCTTTTCTCCTTTAAAGCATTTTCACTTTTATTAATATCAAAATGGATATTAAAACATTTTGATCTTATCCATGTTGATATTTATTTTAATGAATAGTTCTTGGCTTATGTGCATCCTGCAGAAGGTGCTGCACATGGAAAAGCCACACCCTTGGGCAGTGAATTGGCCTTCATAACCACTGCCCCTTATTCATCGCCAGATTGTGTGCACAGTGAGTCACAGGCACATTTCTAAATATATCAGCAGCCTGGCAAAGGGTTCTGGGGCTGTATCCATCAATTACGGTCATGGGAAAGGTCAGAATAGCACAGGCTTTCATCGTCATTCCATCACCCTCCCCACTGGACCACGGGTGTGTTGAAATACTGTGATTGTTCACTTTGAAGCATTGTCCATTGCTGCGGACTTCTTACTGGAAATGAGAGAAATCTCTGCAAGAGGCTGTGCCACTTAAAGGCCCACTTCCTCTTTCAAAAGCTTTTTGTGTAATCAAAGTATCGCGGAACTTCTTCTGTGAGATACACCGACCTCATTCCTTCCAAACCATCAATTACAGGCCACAGTTTCAACTGAAGAAAAGATTCACTGTGAAGCTGGATGCTGGCCCATCCGCTGAATTCTCCCCCAGCCTCTCCTGACCTTAGCAAAAGCAGCTTAGTTCTCAAGCTGCCCCTAACCACTCTCTCCAATGCAGTGGGCACTTCTGAAAGCAGAACTCCAGCAGCATTGAACAATATGGGAAGTCTTCTGAGACTTTAATGTGGCCATAAAATTGGATGGAATCTTATAGAAATCTCCAAAAATTAGCTTTGAACAAAAGAAAATTGTTCTGAATCTCATTACTTTGAACAGTGGTCCATTATTATTTTTTATTTTTTACCCAAAGCAGTAACCTTTTCAGTATCCCTCAGCCAAAATACGTAAAATCAGATAACAAAAATCTTCAAACCAAAAGGCGTTTCAAATTAAATTAAACATAAAAGGCCTTTTAAAATCAGCATTCAACTTATCTTCTCGTAGTTTGGTTATCCTGTTGGTAAGCTGTAATTTAAAGCAATTCACACTGACATACCCAGATCATCAATCAGAAACTGATTGCTGTGTTCTCCTCACAGCATCAGGGTTTTCCTGGAGATTAAAGGCACGCACTTCCCCATGTTAGTTAGATATATAAGAAATTCTACAGAGAAACCTCTTTTTGTCTGTTTCTGTGTGAATCATCTATCTTTCTGAATCATTCAGAGAAAGCTATTTTTTAAACAGTATTTCATTGCTTATTATGTACATTCTTTGTCTTTATGGTGATGGATAGTATAATTTATAAACAACTAATTCCAGGATCATCTGCAGCTCTGTGCAGGTCTGGAAAGTCACATTATATATCTCTTGACACAAAAGTGGGGCATGCTTATTTTGGAAGAATAGCAATACTAGTTGAGACTAAACCACTTAGATATATTTTTGTTTTTACCGTAACTAAATTAAAGCCAGGAAAATAGTTACCTAGCAACATCTGACATTAAAAAGATTCCAAAACAAAAAGTAAACCACATGAAAGGCAAGATAGAAGATAGCCCAAACGTTATCCTGGTAAGACTCACAATTCACAGAGCTGTGTGTACCATGAAATAAGGAGGGAGAAAAGAAATTAAACACACACAAAAAAGAGCTGTAGAAATGTAATCTGACATATCTCCAGCACCTACTAGATTTCTTGTGGATGATAAACAGCTCAGCTAGCTTGAATTAAACTGAAAGTTTAATTCAAAGAAGTAGATAATGCTTCAGTTAAAGTCACGGACACAGCCTGAATGTCCACTTTTCTGCATTTTCTACTTGATCAATTTATTGTCATTGAAAGATGTGTGGCTAGTATATATATATATATTTAGAACATGGCTAGTATATATATATATATATTTAGGACATTTCCATTCAAGGAGCACTGATGAACAAAGTTGATCATGCTGCTGTCACATAACTTGGTGGGTCCCTGCAAGGATTTGAACAGAGTGGCTGCTTACAGCTGGGTTTGAAGAATGTCCAACAAACAGGCTTAATGTTAACATAGCTTTGTTTTGTTTCCTTCCTTGGTTCAAACTGAACAAGCCATATTTAAAAAAAAATGAAAGGACAAGGAATTGTGTATGTGTGTGTACATGTGTGTGAGTGTGTTTGTACACATGTCTATGCTGATGTATGTGCCTACATGTGCATGTGTGGAGGACAGAGCTTGACATCACAGTGTCTAACTCAATCGTTCTCTACCTTTACTGTCTGAGACAGGGTTTCTTCCCTGAGCCGAATGTTCACAGACTGACTAGAATGGCTGGCCGGCAAGTCGAGCGACACTTCCGGCTTCCTCTCCCCAGGCTGGGATGACAAGTATCTCACCACATCCAGCTGTTTCACCTGGGTGCTGGAGACCTGAACTCAGGTCTTCATGTCTGTACATGTTCTTTACCACCAAGCTGTCTCCAGCCCCAAGACTAACAAATTTTAAGATAAAATGTCTGGTAGTGTTGTTACTGATGGATTAATTGAAGAGGATGCTTTTAAGTATGTGAGAATTGTGACCCATTTCTGAGGGTATGTGGAAATATTTGTCTGGTGGGGTATGGGGTTTTTTGAAAATTTCACGTTAAGTGACTTGAAAATTCAATGTTTTTATTGTATTTTTGTGTTTGTAATTGTTTTGTTCCCTTTCTTCTTTCCTCTCACCCATTTCCTCTTCCCTCATTTTTTCATTCTCTCATGCCTTTCCTCTCCTATCTTTTTCCTTTTCTTTCTCATTAATTTCCCCTCACAGCCTCTCCCCCACCTATCTCCTTCCCCATTTTTCTTTTCCTTCCTCTCTCCTTCCTGTCTTTTCCTTCCTCCCTTCTCCTTCCTCCCCCTTTCCACCCCCTCTCTCTTCTCTTTCTCTGTCTCTCTGTCTTTCTCTGTCTCTCTCTGTCTCTCCCTGTCTCTGTCTCTTCTCCTGCTTTAGAAATGATTTAACAAGGTGATGCATCTTATGACATAGTATACTTGGGGCTTGCTGAACTTGTGAGCGTATCTGACTTTCAGTGTGTGCCCAACCATTTTGTAATAGTCAAATGGCATTTTTGGCTCGATTACTTTTTCAGAGTCTGAGTCCTTGTGCGGTTATTTATTTATTTATTTATTGCCCTAAGCTTGTTGTTGTTTTGTTTGTTCCTGTAGCTGTGGTCGAGTTACTCACCACCCAGTAGATAGTTTCCTCCATATTTTAAAGGAACCACAAGATTCCAAACCAATTAAGGAACAGAAAACCTAGTGAAGCACAGTCACTCCCAGCCTCTCCCCCACCTACCTATCCCCTTCCCTATTTTTCTTTTCCTCCCTCTCTCCTTCCTGTCTTTCCCTTCCTCCCTTGGCTCTGCTTACCTCTCATGACCTCTCTCTGATTTGATCAAAGTGAACAAAGTGAACACAGGTTAGCGTGACGTTCCCTCTCCCTACAACATGGAACTGACAAGCAAGGATCACGCAGTGTCCCGGAGTTGGAAAATAATAGTCTCATTGTCCAATACTATAAAGAAAACTTAGAAGATTGAAAGTAATACAGAGATGCTTAATGCTTAATTTTGTGTCTCCTGGTACATAGTGAGAGGAGAGTCTTTGTGTTCATCTCTATATTAAATGCTTTATCACATGGCCAGCTAACACCATAATGAAAATGCCATTGCCCTTACTGATCTTTTTTAGCTTGAGTCTTTATTCCTTTACGTTTGTAACTATCTAAATAGTCCCATAACCCCTAAGAAAATAGAAGCAATCATTAACACTACCTAATTCTTTTTATAAAGTCACAGTTATTCTGACATTTAAGCCACTCAGAGACACAACAAAGAAAGAGAACTTCAGAACAATTTCACTTATGGACATCAGTGCAAAAATACTCAATGGATTTCTCATAAACTGAATCCCAGAACACATCAAAATGATCACTCATCATGATCAAGTAGGCTTCATCCCAGGGATGCAGAGATGGTTGGTTGAATATACAGAAATCCATCAATGTAATCCACTATATAAAAAATAACTTTAAAAAAATCACATGGTCATCATGTTATTTTCTGAAAAAGCATTTGACAAAATAACACCCTTTCATGTTAAAAGTATTGGAGAAGTCAGGAGTTTAAGGCCCATAATAAACATAATAAAGGCAATATACAGCAAACTAACAGCTAATATCAAATTAAATGGAGAGAAACTTGACACAATCCCACCAAAATTAGGGATAAGACAAGGCTATCCAATCTCTTCCTATCTATAGTACTTGAAGTTTTAGCTAGAGCAATAAGACAACAAGACAAGATCAAGGGGATACAAATTTGAAAGAAGCCAAGGTATCACTATTTGCTGATGATATGATAGTATTCATAAGAGACTTCAAAAATTTTGCCAGAGAATTTTTCCAGCAGATAAACAACTTCAGCAAAGTGGCTGGGTTTAAAATTAACTCCAAAAAATCAGTAGTCTTCCTTTATACAAAGGATAGATGGACTGAGAAAGAAATAAGGGTAAAAAAACACCCTTCAAATAGTCACAAATAATAGAAAATATCTTCATGTAAATCTAACCAAGCAAATGAAATTTGCCAAGAACTTCACGTCCCCGAAGAAAAAAATTGAAGAATACCTCAAAAGGTAGAAAAATCTCCCATGCTTATGAATTGGTAGAATTAACATAATAAAAATGACATCTTACCAAAAGCAATCTATAGATTCGATGCAATCCTCATCAAAATCATGACTCAGTTCTTCACAGAGATAGGAAGAACAATTTTCAACTTCACATGGAATAACAAAAAACCTAGGATATCAAAAAAAATTCTCAACAATAAAAGAACTTATGGGGAAATCATCATTCCTGATCTCAAGCTATACCACAGAGTAATAGTGATAAAAACGGCATAGTTTGGTACAGAAACAGGCAGGTCAATCAATAGAATAGAATTGAAGACCCAGAAATAAACCCACATACCTATGGACACATGATCTTTGACAAAAAAGCCAAAACCATACAGTGGAAAAAACCCTACACTATTGCTAATGCCAAGATGTGCTTGCAGACAGGAGCCTGGCATGGGCATCCTCTGAGAGGCTCTACTAGCACCTGATTGAGATAGATGCAGATACTTATAGCCAACCATAGGAATGAGACTGGGGACACCCATGGAAGAGTTAAGGGAAGGACTAAAGGAGCTGAAAGGGATTGCAACCCCATAGAAAGTATAATAGTATCAACTAACCAGACCCCTAGGAGCTCCCAGGGACTAAGCCATCAACCAAAGAGCATACATGGGCTGGGCCATGGCCCCCTCCTACATATGTAGCAGAAGACTGCTTTGTCTGATCTCAATGGGAGGGGATGTGCTTGATCCTGTGAAGGCTTGAGGCACCAGAGAAAGGGGATGCAAGAGGGGTGAGGTGGGAGTGGGTGGGTAGGAGGGGAGCACCCTATTAGAGGCAAAGGGTGGGGTAATGGGGTAGGGTGCTCATGGAGGTGGGGATGAGAATGAGGAAAGCATTTGAAATGTAAATAATAATAATAATAATAATAAATAATAATAATAATATCAAATTCTAAAGCATAAAATCTCTGTAATGATATATATTATATATAATATATCTTCATTTTCAACTATGTGGGTTTCTGAGAAGTTTCTGCTTTTAGAGCCCTATTAAGTAGAATATAATTAAGTATGTAGGAATGTGAAGAAGAGAATCGGTTTTCAAGGCTTTATATCTGAGTAGAAATCTGATGATGTTATCTTGGAAGCTTGCATGGCATTGTAAGGAACATGATTTGGAATGGGCTAATATCAATTTTGTTTGCTATCAATTCCTGTAGGATAAAACACTATAATAATAAAAAGAGTGTCTCAAAATTTAAGAACAATAGCACCACATTGTATGTCACTTTATATAGAAATCCTGGGGCTTGAAGGAGTCTCAGAAGGAAGTGTTTCTACAGCTTCTTATAAATGGCTTCCCTAGAAACATCAATATTTTGGTGTCAATACTTTACATGTGAAACATATCATTAGAAATTCTTATTTAGATAGAATTTCTGGATACAACGGTTTGTTCTAGTGAATTAACTTTGAAGTACTATTTACAGTGACGCTAGCTCCAAGTGAGTCCTGGAGCCAAGCTGGATAGACCAGAGGCCTGGTTAGCAGTGCCATCTTGTCCATTGTTTTAAATGTCACGCCCCCGGTCTATAACTAACCTGTGACATAAGCTTGATTTTGAAATGGCCCAGAAAAGGTGATCTGCCTCTGTGGTCCAAGATTCTCCTGACACCTTATATCTATGGGCTTGTTTCTTCAGAAGTATTTATTGTTAATGAAAGACTTTTCTGGAAATAATATAAATGTGATCCTGTGCACCCTCACCCCCTCCAGACATGTACATGTACATGCGTGTACACTGAGACACAGCAGCAGACTCAGAAGATGGATTGGTATCTTCACACCCAAGTCCTTCACTTCTCATTATTCTGAACTTTTTTTCTTCGTGCTTCCTAACACCCACTACTCACTGTGATCCTTACAATAAAAAATGCAAAAGCAAAAAGTTTACTGTCTAGAAAGGATTTTATTAGGATTTTCATTAGCATTTTAAAATTAATATATTTCCAATCCTCTTTGATAAAAAGCGTAGAGAATGTGGCGGAGGGAGAGGAGAGGGGAGAGGGGTGGGAAGGGCAGGGGAAGGAAGCAGCTATATTTTTCTTACTGCATTATAACTTCTGTTTTCATCCTCATGTTCACTGTAGACTGTTTTCTGTGACAGTATTTGGCAAGAGTGATTTTCAGTCATGGATGATGATCTCAAGAGGTCAACATTTAGTAATACGAAGATGTTCTTGCCTCGAGCATCTACTATGTAGAAGCTAGAGGCGCTCCTGTACATCCTGCAGTGTCCAGGGTGACTCCTTACCAGAGAGCCCTACTGTTGACTTGTAGACTCTTGTAATGTTAGGCTAAATAGCTACCTACTCCCCACTGGTCTCTTGTTGGGAGCTTAGACTGTCCCCTATTATAAACAACCTGTTGATTATCTTTGGTAAAATTTTCATACAGTCTTGTACTTAGGGTGACCTAGAGGGGGAAAAAACAACTTTCATTCTTAAAAACTACACTGTGAAGGGAAATGAGCCCTTGGAAACTTTAATTTATGTTCTCAAGCTGTTTATCTAGGTGTTTTAATATTAGTATGGGGATAAAAGTCCTGTCTTTGTGATTACAAAAGACAATGTGATTACTAAATCACAATGCCCGGTTTATTTGAAATTATATTTTAGATTTAGTTAAGTTCACATGAGCTCCAGTAGAGAGGAATAGAAGACCCAAGTAGCAGTCATGGAATCCTAACTTCATTCCTACCACTCAGAGAGTTTTAGAGACAGAAGTTGTGAGCTGAGGTCTGTGATGTCTGATGCCTGTTAATTAGAGCTTAAATAATTGACCCTTAAGACTTGGCCATGTCCAACAAGAAGAATTTAACTTATATATTTACCAATCCCAAGTTTACACTGTCAGATGGAAAAAGAGCAGCATCACTAAGAGCCCAAGGCGAACCCAGTGCACAGCAAATCTGAAGACAGTGTCAATATCATTCCTTTAGACCTAGCACAACCAAGTTGTTGAAACTCTAGTGTCAAGTCCCAGACCCACATCATTTGTTTTATCTAGAGAGCATTACAGCTCTTGGTCACAGCTTGTACTGTGAACTTCTGGCCAGGTTACCAAGCAGAATGTGTAGCTGAACTTGAAACTTGTTGATTAAAAAAAGTATTTTGCTTTTTAAAAAAAGCATGTTTTTTTTTCTTTAAAAATGAACATAGCTATATTTTTACGCTTAATGCTATGTTTTCATTGCTTAAAAAAATCATTTATTTGTTTTACCTGAATATATGAATGTGTCTCATGTGAGGACTTGGTTCTCCCAGAGGGCAGAAACGGGTGGCAGATTCCCTGAAACTATAATTATAAATAGTGAACTACCACATGAATTATAGTTTCTGCAAAAGCAGGAAGTGCTTTTAACCCCTGAGCTGTCTCTTCAGCCTATTATTATTATTATTATTATTATTATTATTATTATTATTAATTATTATTGCTAAAATTATTACTATGGACAGATTTGGTAGAGCAGATCTTAAATTCCAGCTTCTCATGAGGCTGAGGCAGGAAGACTGATGATGTTGGCTAGGGATCACAAAGGCCAAGCTGCCATGCTTGATGACCTGAGCTCAGTTCCTCAAACACATACAGTGTGAGGCAAGAACCAACTCCTGACAGTTGTCCTCTGACCTCTACGTATTGAAGCATGCATGAAACCAAGAAATATTAGACTGCTTTTAAAGTTCAAGGAAAGCCTGAGGAGCTTACAGAGACCCTGTCTCAGAATACAAAGCATCATGAAAGCTGAGGATGTAGCTAGGTAGACAAGCACTTGCTTTATTATGCTGTACACACACACACACACACACACACACACACACACACACACACACACACACACACACTCAGATATCCATTTTTTTTCTAGAAACTCCTATTTCATTGTGAGAACCACATGGACCACATGATTGTTTTTCCTCTTTCAGATGCTATTTCTACAAACATGTAAACCACACTTCCTGCATTTTTGGTGTCAGATGACTGCAATATCTGCAGGCTTTGTAGATGAAATATGCTGCTTTTGATAATGCCGGCTTGTGATAATGCCGGCTTGTGGTTTCATTTCCTTGTGTGATATGGTTTCTGGCTTTGAAGTTATGATTCTCGATTCATAGATTCTGATTCCAAATCTGTTTCTTCAGAACATGGATTTTTTTTTGTATTTGTTGTTGTTTTGTTTTGTTGGTTTTTTTTTTTTTTTCGTGTCAGGTTTCACTTGTAATTCGATGAGAGAGTGAGTCCATCACTGTGCAGTGTGATGGTACCACTACCAAACACACCTCTATTTCTCATTATTTCTTCATGCATCTTTGGGTTACGAGAGCCATTTCTTTTGTTCATTAGGAAGCTTAGCTCACTTTTCCATTTCTTAATACGTTTAAGTACCAGGTAGACTTTTAAATTAATCTTCAAGATTTTTAAAGGCATCCAAGAGGCTCTGAGGCTTGAAGTATAGTATTAAGTGCCTTAATTAGATCACTTGGAATCTTAGATGTTTCATGTGATAAGAAACAAATCAGGAAGGTCCTTGTTTGTCTGTGTACAGAACATGGGTAGTGATTCACAGTCTTTCCTCTTCCCTCTCCATGTGTTATGTAAGAATGCCATTAGGAAGTCATCTTTTTGCAAGAGGTTTTAGTTGCTAGATATTATGCAACCCGCAAACTAATTAAACCCTTATTGTCTTTGTCCTTTCTTTTCTTTCCAAAAAGCATAAATCATCCATATATAGTATATGCACATTTTAAAGTCCTCAAGAGTGGAACCATTTTAAGACTGAGTAGTTTCTTCTACCCGTTTACTCATGTGGCAACAGCCACATTTCATGGTTAGGTTATAAATCATCTTTCACTGTGCATGGACTGCATCACGCCGAGCCAAAGCCACACTTCCTATTCTTTCTTGGCTTGTAAAAGAAACAACCCAGTGATTTTCTAATATATTCTGGGGTTTCTTTTGATGGAGCTAGGAGGAAATTTCATTACCCTGTGGTTATCAGCTACAGTTGGCTACATTGAAAGTCAAGGCATTCGGCTTATATTGTTAAATCCGTGACCTTACAACAATCTCACAGAAACTGAACTACACACCAGAGTACATGTGTGGGATGGAACTAGGCCCTCCCTACATATGTAACAGATATGCAGCTGGGTTAGTCTTCATGTGGGACCCCTAAGAGCAGGAGCAGGGGCTGTCTCTGACTCTGTTACCTGCCTTGGGATTCCTTACCCTTAACTTGGCTACCTGGTCTAACCTCAGAAGGAGATCTTCCCAGTCCTCCTGTAACATGATGGGCCAAGGGGGCTTGATATCCATGGGAGGAGTCAGGAAGTAGGGGATAGAGGGAGGTAAGGTAAGAGAGAGGGCCTGGAGGAGAGGAGGGAGAGAAAGTTGGGTTTGGGATGTATAGTAAATCAATTAATTATAAAAAAATTGATGTGATTTTCATCCTCTAAAATCTCTCTTCCAAATAAATTATTTTCATGAATATGGGGATCTTTAGTTTCCCGTGTGAGAAAAATAAAAGTGCTTGGCCCATTATAGGTGTTTATCAAAACTTTTTAGTATGGATACAGTTCACATACTGGTTTTCATCTGGGACTTCATGATATTTTTGTTAACTGGTGCCATAATTTTGGAATCTCAACTTCAAATTCTAAAATCCCAGGAAATTTATTTTGTAGTTCAAACGGCTAATCTTAATATTTATAGTTGTGTGTACATGAACTCTGCCTTATATGATGCAGCAAATAGTGCTGTTGTTATATGTACTCTCAGTTGATATTGTTTTCTTCTAAACTATATGTGTGTATATGTATATGATGTATATGATGTATATGTATATGATGTATATGCATATGTATATGTATATATATATATACATATATATATATATATATATATATATATATATATATATATATATGTGCTCATGCCTGATATCTTAAAAGGGATAATTTTTTAAAAATTTAGATTAATTATGTTTAATTTTGCTTTAAGTCCATCGTAAATGTTTCTTAGAACACGCTACATCTCTCTATACAATATGCTTTCTGATTAAAAATAAAACACAAAGATGAGGCATTCTCTTGTCCACCATGTGAGTTCTGGGAAGTAGACTCAGGTCATCAGGCTTGGCAGTGAGCACCTTCATCCACTGAGCCCTCTAACCAGCCTCCTAAGGATTTATATTTTTTTACTTATTTAGCCATGCAGCTGCCATTTTCTGGAAGTTGTGGCAAAGATAAATAAAGTATTACTCACTAGTGATTTTGACTCCTCAGAGTAGAAAATGTCTTTATCTTTGGCAGTCGACCCATCTTATACTGGAGATAATCACCAGGATTGATACCAGGCATGAGCTGTCAATACAGGTTTTTATAACACCTAGTCTTCTGGCTGAATGCAAATGCTGGGTCCTGGGATTCTTGGTGCATTCAAGTGGTTTGATTATGACTAGGGGAGGAAGAAGAAATGTTTCTTTGAAAAGAGATTGTGCTGAGTTATAATGTACAGTGAGCTATTTAAGAGGGATTGAGGAGTATTTAGGAATATTATTGATTCCATCTGCGAGCAACTTTCTTCCTTCAGCTGTACTTTTCATAACAGCAAATTAGTTTGTCATTTTTTGTTAATAAATTTTATTTTCTTCAATTCTGTTTTTTACAGTCCAGACTTTATCCCCCTCCCAGTCTTCCCTCTGACTGTTCCTCATCCCATTCTTCCTTCTCCCCCATCCCCCATCTCCAAGAAGATATCCCCACCCCTCACTCCCACCCCACCAGACCTCCCCACTTCATGGGGCTTCAAGTTTCTGCCAGACCAAGCAATCCTCTGCTGTATATGTGTTAGGGGTCTCATATCAGCTGGCGTAGGCTATCTGGTTGGTGGCTCAGTTTTTGAGAGACCTCAGAGGTCCTGATTGGTTGAGACTGCTCGTCTTCCTATGGGGTCTCCTTCCTTCTCAGCCTCTTCCAGCTTTTTCCTAATTCTAGCACAGGGGCCCACAGCTTCTATCCATTGGTTGGGTGTAACTATCTATATCTGATTCTTTCAGTTGCTTGTTGGGCATCTTAGAGGGCAGTCACTCCTCTCCGTAAGCACACCATAGCAACAGTAATAGTGTCAGGCCTTGGAGCCTTCCCTTAAGCTAGATCCCAATTTGGGCCTGTCACTGGATCTCGTTTCCCTCAGGCTCATCTTCATCTTTGTCCTTGCAGTTCTTTTAGACAGGAACAATTGGATCAGAGTTTTTGACTTCGGGATGGCAACCCCATCTCTCCACTTGATGCCCTGTCTTTCTACTGAAGGTGGATTCTACAAGTTCCCTCTCCCAAAGGCATTTCATCTAAGATCCCTCCTTTTGAGTCCTGAGAGTCTCTCAACTCCCAGGTCTCTGGTACACTCTAGTACACACACACACACACACACACACACACACACACACACCTCCTGAGGTTGCCTGTTTCCATTCTTTCTGCTGGCCCTCAGGGCTTCACTCCTGATCCCCCAATACCTAATTATGTTCCGTTTTTCTCCACCCAGGTCCCTCCCTCCATCTGCCTCCCACCCCATGGTGATTGCTTTCTTCTCCCTCCCGAGTGGGATTGAGACATGCTCACTTGGGCTCAGCTTGTTAACCTTCTTGAGTTCTGTGGATTGTTGTCATTTTTTAAGTCTGCTATTTTCATAGTAGAATTTTAACTTTTTTCTTTAAACTATTCTTTCCCAACTCTTTTCCCCATTTGCAGGAGTCTCTGTTGCTCTTAGAACATTAAAAAATATTTTTGGCTTATTAGTTTTTCTTTTTTATTCCCCTAGTGATCTATTTCCTAAGATGCTATCTATATTATTCTTCCCCATGAGTTTCGTGTTGCCCAGACTACATTAGCTGCTTAGAAAGTGGCACATGTGAAGGTCATTCCTTTGATGGGTTTAGCTGTTTTTACTTTTCCCAAGAAAATCTTCTTATGAAGACCCTTGGGGTGAGACTGAAGAAGTAAAGAATAAAGTGGGAGATTGAGAAGAGGAAATGGGGTGGGGACAGACAGATGTGCTTATTCATGGTGTTAACACTTGACCTTCCAGTCATGCTGGAGCCAAGCTTTAACTATTCTTGGCTTCTGCAGTGGTGTTTGGTCCACTCCTAGCTTTCACATCCCATGGAAGAAGATAGCAGGATGACTATCTATGTAGAGAAATAGATGAGAGGAAGAAAAAGAAACACATACAGAATTTCCTGCTACCTCCTGCATCTTGCCCCTAAATATGAATGGCTGCCTGAATCCTAGTAGAAGGAACTGGACACGGTAAAGGTAAAAGTGAACCTGATGGCTGCTCTGGTGGTGTGGACAAACATTCTATGTGGAGCAGGAAGCAGATATTTGTGTGACACACATGATATATCCTGGTACTTGATATCAGTAAGTGAATTCTTGAAATTACCCTCCAATAGCCATGTTCTCTTACCCCACAGCATTTCTCACTCTACTTGAGATGGAAAACAAGTCAAGAAACCTGTCCTTAGAGACTGCTGAATTTATTACTAGTTCTCTTGTTCACCGATCTTAGTGATGAGGAGAACACTTACTTTGTAGGCAGTTGATGTGGTGGGTCACTATAAAACTAAGCATCTAAAAAACATTCTAGTCAGAGTAAGTCAGCCTGCAAGACAATCTCTGAGGAACACCAAGATATGAGGGCTGACCGTGTGTGTGTGTGTGTGTGTGTGTGTGTGTGTGTGTGTGTGTGTGAGAGAGAGAGAGAGAGAGAGAGAGAGAGAGAGAGAGAGAGAGACTTAAATAGTCATATATTATCCATTTAAGTCTCATGTCTCATAAAAGGCAGAATTTATATGAGCAAAATAAAGCAAGTCAATTGATGGCATTTATGTAGTTTTAGTTTAGAATCAAACCTACATGACAACATGTTGTTTTCATTAGACAAATATGACCAGGATATGATGTTTGGTAAAGATAAACACTTGGAAGAAGGTTCATACTGGAAACAAACTGTGCATCCCAAGACTCAAATGGTTTCACCACAATCCAGTAAGCATGGCTTGTATACAAGGAGCTTCCCATGTATGTGTTTCTGTTACACAGTAGAGTGGAGGCTGTTTTTCTACTGAGGTGCCTGTAGATGTCACTAAAGTAAATGATTATTTTGCCTCTGATCTGATAATGGAGCATAAGTGCCCAGAAGGTAAAAATGAATATTGTAAAGTCCTTTTGTGCATTACATTACATCATAACCCAGTAGCGGCGGAGGCGGTAGCAGCAGCAGCAGCATAACCCCCTTAGACTTCATATACTGTAGAATGTGAAAAATTCATTCTCCTTCCCTGCAAACATATCACCTGGAAGGCAGGAGACATACTTTTTCTCTATTTCATATCAATGCTGATACTTGTGCTAGAAGTGTCGCTATGAGCATTCACAGGCAAGAGAGAATTTCAATTACCCAGAAAGCGTTTGATGTTTTTTGGACATTTTCAGCTGGGATCACATTCACATTAGAGTTTGTAACATTTCATCACAGGATGACCAAGACCAAGGTCTACATAAAGACATTAGCAAAGAAGAATGGTGTCTTAAATCTATAAACAGCTTTTCTTAAATTAGTGAGTATTTTTCTTTCCTAATAAGGTGAGCTCCCTTTTAATGATTTAACGGTATATAAGATGAAATCAAAGTAAACAGACTTGGTCATGGTGGTACTTATCTGTAATCTTAGAAGTTTGGAGATAGAGGCAGGAGAGACAGGAGTTTAAAGTCATCCTGGGCTGCACCAGACCCTAGTCTAAAAGTAAAACCAAAGAAAGAATACAGAAATCTAAGGAAGTGAAAAGACAAACATGAGGGTAAGGTACTTTGGAAAGGCAGAGTTCTATGACAGTGATTATAGCTCAGGAACAAAGATAAAATGCTGAAAACGTTAAGCGTGTCTAAAAGAAAGGCCATCCAGATAGAATTGGCCACGAGTGACTCTTGAATAAGTGAAATTGCTAATTGCATATTTCATGGACATTAACAATAAGACTTGGTGTAGTGTTTGCTTAACTTTTTGATGAGTAAGCATGTTTAAGTGGTAAAGGTAATCTTGTACTTCAAAGTAGCGTAGCCAGTTTGGTAAACATTTAAATATTTTCTGATAATTTCAGCCCCCCTACAGCTCACCCAAAAGAACTCCTTCTAATACATCACTTACAGTTACTTGAAGAGACTGTGCCCAGTTGCACAGCGACAGGATTCTAGTGTTTATACTGAAAGGGATCTTTGTCGAATTTCATCTTAATGAGACATATTTCTGTATGGAACATAATTTTCTCTTTGGCAATGTTACTAAAAGAATAAAATTGTTCAATTCAATAGACTCAATAAATTAAAAAGTATATGCCGAAGCAACAGGGTTTTGTTTTGTTAAGTTGAACATAGCATTACCTGATAGCCCAAAAAGTTCTAGTTGTATATCCAAGAGAAATTATCTATATATAAGAATATATATAAATATATATGCATATATTTATATATATTTATATGTGTGTGTGTATATATATGTGTGTGTATACATATATGTGTGTGTTTACAATGTATTATTGTGTTGTTGTTGTCAGTTGTGATTATAGTAACCAAAAGGTGGGAGTAAACCAAGTATTCATTAAAATGTAGTATATATTCAGGCAAGGAAATAATGAGCAATACAATGAATGTAATGCTAGTGGTTGATACAACATGATGAACTTTAAAAGCACTTCCTGACTTATTGTCACATGATGTCACTTATAAAGTTCATGATCAAGTACAACGAAATCAAGTTTAAAAAAATATCACACAAGAGTCTCATAATCTTAAGTCTACAATGTTGTGATGTTTGAATGCACAGCTATTCTTGGCTGCATCCAGCCTGTCTTAGTTTACAGGTTCCAAGGTTTATTCCATTATCACCATGGCACACAGGTATGCCAGCACACAGGCAGATGTGCTGGAGAAAGAGCCAAGAGTTGTATGTCTGTAATGACAGCAGGAAGAGAGAGTAACACTGGACCAGGCTTGAGTTTCTAAAACCTTGAAGCCCACCCCCAGTGACACACTTCCTCCAACAAGGCCACACCTACTCCAACAAGGCTATGCCTCCTCCTAATAGTGCCACTTCCTATGAACCTATAGGGGCCATTTTCAGTCAAACCACCACACAGCCCAAGAATCACAGGTTGAACACACCATACTAAATGAAATAGTCGGTTTAAAAGACTGGAACATCTCTGCAAATTCCATTTAATTGAAATGAACAATCACTAGATGAGTGTTTGCTAGTAATAAGTGGAAGATTTATTTATGTATTGTGTGTGTGCATGTGGTTATGTGTGTGCGTGTGCAAGTGTGTGAATGTGTGCTGGCATGTGCATTGTATGCACTCAAATGTACTAGTGTGTGTATCCAGGTGGTACATACAGGCCAGAGCATGAGTTTGGATAGCTTCCTCTATTTCTCTCCACTTCATTGCCTTGAAATGGGATCTATCTCTGAATCAGTAGGTTTCCATTATCTAGCCATTGAGTCCCTAAGATCTACCTACCCACAATGGACTTCCAGGCACACATACTTGGCTTTTATATGAGGTCTGGCGATTTGAACTCTCATCTTCTTGCTTGCATGGCAAGTACTTTTACCTACTGACCCATCTCTTCATGATGATATATTAGGATGAGACTAAAATTTTAGTTTTATGGGTAATGAAAAGAGTTGATGCTTACAAGTTTGTGAATGTATTGAAAACCACTGAATTATATATTCCAGAAATATATATGTGAATTGTGCCTTGGTTCCAAGAGAGATGAATTATTTGTTGGACATTATGACCTGAATTTGAATTTCCTTCCTGGAAGGGAATGATTGATCCAATCACTAAATGGTAATCAATAGGATGCTGTCTGTCTTTTTTCTATTTATAGCACTAGAGAAAAGGTCTAGAAAACATATAATATGCCAGGGTGTGGGGAGGGATGCAGTCATTTTGATTTGTTTATCCACAGAAGACCATTATCTATGCTGCAGCTTATTAATGAGTAAAAATAAGTCATCTTAAATTTGGGAGGAAGATTCTAAAATAGTCAGACTTTCAAATAACCAATTTGCAGCGATCCGTGTTTTTCTGCATGGAAATTTTTATAGGAATTGGATTTAAAAATTCTTTGATTTTGTTTGAACTCATTTTGTTTGGAATCTGATTAGACTCATAAGTCTAAAGCTTTGAAACACAAGCACAGTCCTTGTAAATACGTATGACTTCAGCCATAACCTCTCTTCCCAAATGATAGGGAGATCACTTGCCCGTCCAAATAGTTCTGTGATTATACAGTTCACTCTAACGACCCACAGTGTAAAGTGTTATGGATGTAGTTTATGTCGGGGGTTCTTAAATCAAGGAAGCCATGGTAATCTCTGACCATCCAGGATGCACCCTCTGCAGACTGGTGCTCTGACTATCTAGTGTGCTCCCTTTGCAGGCTGGAGCTCTGACTATTCAGAATGCTCCCATGGCAGTTTGATGCTTCAAGCCCTTCCATTGATGTGGGCCATTCCTTGGTGTGCTACCGTGTACCACTTTTCGGGATGCTAAGGATAAACTCTGGATTTGGCTGGAGTGGCTCTATAATGACACTTTCAGCTCATTGGAATCTTTCCTTCACTCCTTCCTCATTAATGTTTTTAAAGCCCAATGGAAAGATGTTTAAATAACATTTTCCTTGTGGAAACGTCGGGGACAGGATTAAGCAAACCGGAGGGGCCGAGGACATCACAAGAAGACCTACAAAATCGACTGACAGGGGCCCATGGGATCTTAAAAAGACTGAACCACCAACCAAAGAACATGCAGGGGATGGACCTGGGCCTCCCACACATTTGTAGCAGATGTGCAACTTGTCTTCAGGTGGATCTAACAATTGGAGCGGGGGTTGGGGTGGGGGGGCGAGGAAGGCGGTGCTCTCTGTGACTCTCTTGCCTGCCACTGGATCCTCTTTCCTGGGATGCCTGGTTGGGTCTTAGTGGGAGAGGAGGAGCTTGGTGTTGCTGGGACTGGATGTCCCAGGGTGGGGTGGTATGCAGCAGATGCTTCCCCTTCTCTGAAAAGAGGGGGAGTAGTAATAGGAGGGATTTGTGGGGGCTGGACTGGGAGGAGTGGGGGGAGGGGGCTGCAATTGGAGTGTAATAGGAATTAAAAAATAAATTATGCAAAAAAGAGTATTAGAAAAATATTATTACCCCAAATCTACCTCTTGTATTCCATCTCTTGTTCATATGAATATTACTTCTGCTTCATAAAATACAGTTTTATTACCAGAATTAATTCTGATTTATTGCTTATATATTTAGTTGGTAAATACTTGAGCAAGTATAATTGTGACAGGGCTTTTGGGGATTTTAGTTTGGGGTGGTGTTTAAAAAATGTAATAATAGAAAAGGCAATTTCATACTAAAACGATTGAAGACTATCCCTACAGGCGTTAACGTGCATGCTCGTCACTTTTGCTTTTGTTTAAAATTCAACCTTGTTTTCCTTTGCTAGCATTCTTTCACTTCCTTTTAAATTTTATTTTCAAATTACAATCCTCCTATCAATACTTTGCAAGTCACCCTGTATTGTTTTAGGAACACACAGGTATATATTATATATTATATAAAATCTGACAGCAGCTTTGTTCCCTCAACAGCCATCAAGGAGTCTCTGGGGTGGTGAGTTTGGTGTTTAAGAGGTGCAAAAGCCCTGGTCTGCAGCTGCACAAGGGTCCTCACACAGCATTGCTTGTAGACTTGGGGTGTTCCGTTGACCTTTGACCCTAGGTTCAGTTTTGTCTTCTTTTTCAAATGAATGAGAATTTGTGATCAATCTGTGACAGGCTTCTACTGGGAGTTCCCTGAGAATTCTGGCATCCTTTTAAACTCCTGAGTTTCTCTTCCCCAGACTCCCACGGTAGCCTCAGCTATTCAGCATCTGAATAGCCGCCTATTTTTCATATTTCATAGCATTTCTTTCATCCCTTCAGTTTCTTGAACCCAACTCTCCTTTCTGCCTCATCCTTTTTCTATCTCCATGATGAACCAAACTCACTCAGGATTTTCCATTGGGGATTTTTCGGTTTTCTTTTTCATTTATTTTTAGCCTACTGTAGTGCTATTAAATCCAGACTTCCTCCCAGTTAATCCCGAGTTCTGTGGATTATCTCATCCTATCCAAACACACTAGCCAAATATACCGTCTTCCTCTTGTCGTGGGCCAATTTCCCTGATCTTTTATGAGCGGCACTGAGACCTTTGAAGTACAAGTCCCTCTCCCCACTGCTGGCAGCTGGCAGATGAACAGCTGCCTGAGGCAAATGGGGGGATGGGTGGGCATCATTGCCAGAAAACTGTGGCATGGTAAACAATACCTCGGCCAAAGTCTTAGCTCTTTACTGTTTGGCTTTGAGAGCAATGAGGTAAGCTACTGAAAGAAGCTTGAATTCTGAAACACTAGAATCATACAAAATATGTAAGCCTAGAATCATCTTGCTAGTGGAGTATAAAAGACATTTTTATAAAGAAATCACTGTCATTATAGATACTCTCTTTGGCTGGGAGAATTTGCTTGCTCTGACTCTCAAAAATTAACGTGAATAGGTCTGAACTGAACACAACCACCACTGTGGATCTTGGAAGAAGTATATAAAACTTAACAGCCACTTCCAAGCAATATGGACTGCATAGAAGTTGGACCATATGAAAAGGAGACACCATATCTGGGGTCAAAATGTCTGAAATTACCTTTGTGTAGAGTACTGAGTTAGTCTAAATTGATCAATAACCGAGTGCTAAGCAACAATGTAAAGGCCCAAAGGAAGCCAGTAAGATCTGATTGGGAACCTCTGTATAGATGACTAATGCAATTGTCCATGTTTATGGGGCCTGGGTGAGCAATCAATACAAGAATTAGCATAGGATAATCAGAAGCTTCCTTGTTAATTTTGCAGCTGACAGCTAGGCTTAATTTTTCTGCATAAGGGAATCAAAAGTTTTCTGGGAAAAGTATTTGCATAAAATACTCATGAAGAATGAGCTCATGAAGAATGCTCATGAAGAATGCAGCAAGGCCTATGTTCTCTATCCCTAAACTAGTGTCTGGGAATTGATCACTAAAGAATACCATGACCAGGTGAGCCTTTGGTTAATAAGTGAAAGAACAAATTTCAAGTTGTCCAACATTTGCTATTCAAATATTAGGCTCTGCTGCTGGAAGGAAGTTCTAGCTAGCTCAGTTTGTTTTTCTTTTTAAAATTTTTATTGGATATTTTATTTATATTTCCCCCTCACCCAGGAACCCCCTATCCCATCCCCCCTCCTCCTGCTTCTATGAGGATATGCCACCACCCACCCTCCCACTCCCACCTTCCACCCACAATTTCCCCCATACTGGGGCATCCAACCTTCACTGGACCAAGGACTTCCTCACCCACCTATACCTGACAGTGTCATCCTCCCATACATATACAGCTGGAGCCATGGGTCCCTCCCTATGTGCTCCCAGGCTGGTGGTTTAGACCTGAAAACTCTGGTTGGTTGGTATTGTTGCTCTCCCCATGGGGCCACAAACCCTTTCAGCTCCTTCAGTCTTCTTTCTCACTCCTCCATTGGGAACCCCATGATCAGTTCAATGGTTAGCCATGAGCATCCACCTCTGTATATTTCAGGCTCTGGCAGACCTCTAAGGAGACAGCTATATCAGGCTCCTGTCAGCATGCACTTCCTGGCATCTTCATGCAGGTAGACTGCACAAGGGATGGATACCCAGGTGGAGCAGTCTCTGGACGGCCCCTCCTTCAGTTTCCGTCCCACACTTTGTCTCCATATTTGCTCCCATGATTATTTTGTTACCCCTTCTAAGAAGAAACAAAGCACCTACACTTTGGTCTTCCTTGTTAATGAACCTCATGTGGTCTGTGAGTTGTATCTTGGCTATCTCGAGCTTTGGGGCTAATATCCACTTATCAGTGAGTGCATACCATGTGTGTTCTTCTGTGATTGGGTCACTTCACTCAGGATATTTTCTAATTCCATCCATTTACCTAAGTATTTCTCAAATTCATTGTTTTTAATAGCTGAGTAATATTCCATTCTGTAAATGTACCACATTTTCTGTATCCACTCCTCTGTTGAAGGACATCTGGGTTCTTTCCATCTTCTGGCTATTATAAATAAGGCTGCTATAAACATGAAATGGACATCTCTCTAGACAGGTACCAGATATCAAAGTTAAATCAGGAGCAGATAAACCATCTAAACAGACCCATAACTGCTAAAGAAATAGCAGCAGTCACTAAAAGTCTCCCCACCAAATGAAAGCCCAGGACCAGATGGTTTTAGTGCAGAATTCTATTATACCTTCAGAGAAGATCTAATGCCAATTCTCTTCAAACTATTCCACAAAATACAAACAGAAGAAACACTACCCAATTTATTCTATGAAGCTACAATTATGATCAAATCTAAACCTCACAAAGACTCAACAAAGATCACTTCAGACAGATCTCTCTTATGAATATCGATGCAAAAATATTCAATAAAATTCTCACAAACTGAATTCAAGAACACATCAACATAATCATCCATCATGATCAAGTAAGCTTTATCCCAGGAATGCAGGGATGGTTCAATATTCAGAAATCCATCAACGTAATCCACTATATAAACAAATTCAAAGAAAAAAAAAACACATGATCATCTCACTAGATGCTGAGAAAGCATTTGACAAAATTCAACATCTCTTCATGGTAAAAGTCTTGGAAAGATCAGAAATTCAAGGCCCATACCTAAACATAGTAAAAGCAATATACAGCAAGCCAGTAGCCAACATCAAACTAAATGGAGAGAAACTTGAAGCAATCCCACTAAAATCAGGCACTAGACAAGACTGCCCACTCTCACCCTACCTATTCAATATAGCATTGGAAGTCCTAGCAAGAGCAATTAGACAACAAAAGGAAGTCAAAGGGATACAAATATGAAAGGAAGAAGTCAAACTTTCACTATTTGCAGATGGTATGATAGTATGCTTAAGTGACCCTAAAACTTCCACCAGAGAACTTCTAAACCTGATAAACAACTTCAGCAAAGTGGCTGGATATAAAATCAACTCAAGCAAATCGGTAGCCTTCCTCTACTCGAAAGATAAACAGGCTGAGAAAGAAATTACAGAAATGACACCCTTCACAATAGTCATAAATAATATAAAATACCTTGGTGTGAATCTACCCAAACAAGTAAAGATCTGCATGACAAAAACTTCAAGTCTCTGAAGAAAGAAATAGAAGAAGATCTCAGAAGATGGAAAGATCTCCCATGCTCATGGTGTGGCAGGATTAATATAGTAACAATGGCCATCTTGCCAAAAGTAATCAGTTTGTTTTTCATGTGGCAAGCTAAGACTGCCATTTCAAAGGACAGAGCAGGCATTTCAGGGAGCCTACATTACAGGTTACTTTTTGCCTGTTGTTAATGAAGAATTGTTTAGTTTTAACCACTTGAACTGTGGGAAGGTTTTGTCTGAGACTTTCTTTCAGTATAAGAAAATAGTTTTTACTGAACAGTTAAGTTCTAAACCAGCTTTCATCAGACATAAAGATATAGGATGGAGTGTTGTTGCCATTTTTATTGTGAATACTCAGCTCAAATTCTTTAATTGTCTTGCAAAAAAATTACACGGGAAAATTTTACATCTTTAAATATTTTTATCTTTAAATTTGGTGTCTTGATGTGGGATGTGATGGTCAACGGCAGCTATAGATCGTAGGAGATGGAAACAGGATGATCGAAGAGTTCAAGGCCAGCCTGGGCTACAGAAGCCTTTGTTTTAAAACAGAAAACAAACACCATAACAAGAAAGAAAAATGTAATTGGTAGTTGGGGGTTGTTTTCAACAACCCAAATAACCCAATAAAAATGGGGTATAGAATTAAACAGCAAATTCTCAATAGAGGAACCTCAAATGGCCAAAAAGCATTTAAAGAAATGTTCAAAGTCCTTAGAGATTAGGAAAATGCAAATCAAAACAACTCTGAGATTCCATTTTACACACATCAGAACGGCTGAGATAAAAAATATATCAAGAGATAGCACATTCTGGAATAAGATGTAGAGCAAGGGGAATACTCCTCCATTGCTAGTGGGTATGCAAACTTTTACAGCCACTTTGAAAATCAATTTGACGTTTTCTCAGAAAACCATGAATAGTTCTATTTTATTGTATATTTTATTTATTTACATTTCATATGTTATTCCCTTTCCCCATTTCCCCTCCCTAGAACACCCTATTCTATCCCCCCTCTTCTTATTTGCTTTTATGCCATTTTAATTATGTGCAAGTATTAAGGTCAGTTCTAGGTTGAGGAACTAGCAATACAATAGATGCAAATAGTCAAGGAACAAGCAAGACAATAAAAACAAATAGTCAAAGAACAAGCAAGGCATTAAACCCAATTACATGAACACTCCTGTGATCAATGTTTATAAGGGCTTATCAGGATGACCAAAATATCTGAGCCTACTTCCCTGTCCTAGCCCAAAGTCATTTTCATGTCTGAAGCCCACTTCTTTGTTCTAACCTAAAATTTAGATTTCTGTCTGAAATTACTTCTTTGTTCTAGCCTAATATTTAGATTCTTCACTGAAATTACTTCTTTGTTCTAGCCTAAAATTTAGATTCCTACCTGAAATTACTTTGTTCTAGCCTAATGTCAGATTCCTACCTGAAGCCTACTTCCTTGTCCTTGGCCAATGTCATATTTCTACCAAGCAGCCCATTTCTTTGTCCTTGGCCCATGTCAGATTCTTGCCAAGCAGCCCCAAAGGCTATCTGCTTCTCCCCCTTTTTTATTTCATTAACAAGACTGAACCTGTCTTAGGTTGTTCTGACAACAATGCCTTCCCTATTCATCATGGAATATGCATTATCCAAAGCAATGCACTTCTGTCTTAGGTTGGTAAGGCTCTGTGCAGAATTTTACCCTTCCTTGGCATGCCAGCCTGTTAATTTAATAACTCTGTCTGGGCGTCCATTTTCAGGTTCAAGCCATGTACTTTGACTGCCAATATGTTGATGTTGTTAAAGACAAGCTTTAACATGATGGCCAGGAATAAAAGCATTCCCAGGACAGAAAAGGCCAGCATGATCAAGCTATATATGCCATTCTTGAAGCTCGACCAAAATAGAAATACTGACCTCAGGCCATGGGTAATTTTATCTGTAGTAACTACTCCATCAATGCTTAGCAGAGCAGCATTCTTGAAATTCATAAGCTCACTATGTAACGTTAAAACATCCAGAGAGGTGTTAGAATTATGCCAAATACACTGCAATTGTCTTTAAACTTCTTCCTAATTTTAATGACTACTACTGCAAATTTTAGAACTAACATGAATCCAATAGTATTTGACATGACATGCAAGATGGCTGCTTACCCTTAAATTCTGGACCTCCTTCCAATAATTTGAATAGGATAAAGAACATCAATCCATTCTTCCAAATGCCTATCTAAATCCTCTTGTATATTCAACGCATTAGTAACATTTTTTGCTAAATTATTAACAAAAGTAGCTGTCTTAACTTCTTGTGTCACAGCAATTGCAGAAGCAGTAGTGCTAGTAATTAATATAATTAAAGCTGTTATACCAGCAATAATCAAGCCAGCTACCCTCTTGCTTCTGTTTAAAGCTGATTCATTTTTGCAGTACTTGCAAGCTATTTTTAGAATACCAAGGTTCTGTGATACTCAGGGCACTAAAACAAAAGCTGGTTGATAGACCTCTGTAACTAACATGCTGGATTTCAAAACTCAAACACAATTAGAAGGTGTACAATCAATGCAACTTACATTAAATACTGTAGAAGAAATAAAAGTATTTTTAACTTGACAATTAAAAGAGCCTTAACACATGTGCTAACACCTATTTAAAATCTAGATCCTGCCCCAACTTTATCTCTTGCTAACATAACATCATAGAGAACTGCAGCTAATTTCCATATAAGTCTTGAAAATGTCTGGAACCAGTCTTCCAAATTAAGTTTGTTATTTCCAATATTGGATTAATTTCTAGACCAGTCCATGATTGAGTCTGAATAACTGGTCACATTTAAGAACAATACCTGTGAATAGTTCTACCTTAAGATCCATCTATACCACTCATGGGCATCTACCCAAAATATGCTGCAACAAAAACAAAGACATTTGCTCAGCTATGTTCATAGCAGCTCTATTAGTAATATCCAGAAACTGGAAACAAACTATATGTTCCTCAACTGAAGAATGGATAAAGAAAAATTGGTACATCTACACAATGGAATACTATGCAGCTATTAAAATCCAAGACATCTTGAATTTTTCAGGCAAATGGATGGAACTTGAGAATATCAACCTGAGAGAGTCCCAAACATTTGAATATATGGTCCCAGTTGTTGGTGCTCTTTCAACAGACCACTGCCTAACAAGTGCCTTGTTGAAAAAGGTGGTTCACTGAGCCTGGCCTTAGGGGTTTCAAAGTCCTGTGACACTCCCAGTTTGTTGTCTGTATAATGCTCAAAACCTGAGGTGTCAGCTCTCAGATCCAAGCTCCAGATCTCAGCAGCCATTTTATCTTTTATCAAGGTGGAATATTTTGCCTAAGCTATTGTTTATATGACTAACTCTGGAGAGATTTTCATGATTCCTGTACATTTCTTTTAAAGTCATTTCTGCATAGTTGTTGTTTTTTTCATCTTTGTGTGTGTGTGTGTGTGTGTGTGTAAAACAGCTACTGCTAACATACTGAAGAACAGTTGATCTATTTTATCTTATGTCCATTGATGTGCTGACCTTATGAAATCTCATATTTTCAGTTAATAATCTTAGTTTTGGGGAAATAATATTATTACATTTCCAATTTTGAAAACTTCAGGATCTCTTTTTAATTTTATTAAGTTAATGGAAACTCCAGGAAGTATTCTAAACATTGGTGAGGATTGTGGACACCAGAGGCAGTCACTGAAAGAGTTTACTAAATGGGAGTATGTTATTCATTTTGCCGTTAAAAAAAAAATTAAAGCTTTTATTTTATACCCTAGCTAATCCCTCCCCTCAGGGCTCAGTGAATCCTGCAGAAGAGGAGACAGAAATATTGTAAGAGCAGGTAGGGATGAAGACAGCAAAGAAACAAGGCCTTCTAGGCCCAACAGGACTGATGCACATGAACTCACAAATGCTGTGACACTGGGCTTGAGGGTCAAAACCAGGTGGATCCCAGCACTGAGAGGGGGAGTGAGCACAACCAGAAACTCCCTCTGATGATCACTCCTCACAAAAGTTAGTTTTTTCCAAGGGAATCTGACTGGGTACACAAACCACACTTAAAAGCAGACCCTATGCCCAGCATGGTCAAGACAAAAGGAATTCTATGGTATTTTTGGAAGTTTTTAATCTTATAATGCTTTGTCTGGGCTTTTTTCCCTCCTTACACATCTTTATTTTGTTTTTATGTGTTTTCTCTCTGTGCAGTGTGTATCTCAGTGTCTGTCTGTGTTCCTTGTATTTTGTTTTCTTTTTTATTTGCCTCATTTTTTTTCATGTTTCTTATGTCCTATTCCAGTTTGTTTGGCTTTTATCTTATTTTTATTTTATCATTATTATTGTTTTTTAGATGCCTGTTTGTATTCTAATGAAAGAAAGAGAGGTACGGTTGTGGGTGGCAGGGCATACGGGGAGGCCCTGAGAGGAATTTGGGAGGGGAATCATAATTAAAATAATATTATACGAAAAAATTTATTTTCAATAAAATAATTTTTGAAACCAGAAGTAGGGTTTACTCTTATCAAAAGGATTGTTAGCAGATGGAGATATAATCAAATGCCTTGTGTGTTTGCTGCGGACCTTCATGGAATATTTCACATAAAAACATTGTTTGAAAGCTTCATTTTCCAAGGAGATGCTTTCAGAGTGTGAGGTCAAGGGGACCATGGTACATAACGTTACTAAAGTTTTTATGCAGAGGTTGTAACACTATATATCCTGAAGTGGGAATTGGCCTATTCCTTTATTTTGTTTCTCAATTACATTGCAAATAGAGAAAGCAAACTTTTAAAAAATATTGCGCTGACTTTTTCTTATCTTTCGTTTGTTTGTTGCCTCAGGCTCAGAGATGGATATTTAGTTTGGAAATTTTACCGTTTCACAAAAGGACCTGCTCATGTTATTCTTTCACATAACTCATTCCTTCTCATACTGGTTTCAGGAAATTATCTGCGGCCAGCTTGCTGTTTTGTTATTTTTCTTAGCATATGACTCACGTCCCTTTGTCTTCCTTCCTTCATTTAGTTTTAAATTCTCTTAAAGGGAACCACCAGGGGATTGAGTCTGCACAGCAATGGCAGCGAACAAAGTGTATACACATTGGTCTATGTCTTAGAGTTACTATGGCTGTAAGAGCCCATCATGATCAAAGCAACCAGGGGAAGAAAAGGCTTATTTCCCTTACAGTTCCGTGTCACTGTTCATCATCAAAAGTAGTGAGGACAGGAACTCAAAACAATGCAGAAACCTGGAGGCTGGAGCTGATGCAGAGGCCACAGAGGGGTGCTGCTTACTGACTTACTCATCTGGGTAGTTCAGCCTGCTTTCTTATAGAACCAAGGGCCACCAGTCCAGGGGTGGCACCACTTACAATGGGATGGGCCTTTCCACATCAATCACTAAGAACATGCCTTCAGCTGGATCATATAGAGGCATCTTCTCTATTTTGGTTCCTTCCTTTCAAATAACTCAGGTTTGTGTTACATTTGGCATAAAACTAGGCAACATCATACTGAAAGGGCCATTGAACTAGTACTCTTGTATTTAATGAATTCTAGATCCTGAAGGTATATTGTGAGTTATCAGGGAGTTAGAGAGTATTATCTTTTAAAATTAAAAATTTGAGGCTGAGGTTGCTTGTGCCACCTCTCTAGGGGAAACACACAGTTATCACATACCTCCACACACACCTCCACTTGGGGCTTATTATTTGAATATTTTGGTTTAAATCATCTACAAATCTGGTGTAAAGTGAATTAAAGCACGTGAATATTTTTAAAGGTCTGTTCACTAGATAACAGATATTCAGACATGACTTTGCAGAGGACAACATAGCTTTCTTATCAATAGGTGTTCATACTTTTAATAGTTAGATTAGATATGTATAAGAAGTTCCAGGTGCAATCTGCATGGCAAATGGGTTTGGATATGGTAACTCTGGGTTATAAAACAGAAGATTGTGAATAATTACTTAACATTGGGGAAAAATAATAATAATATTTTGATGGAAAGAATTCCACAATTACCCTTTTCAATAACCACTACATTAAAAGGTGGTAATTCTAAAACAATTGCTTCAGAGATACTGGTCCTCCAAAGGAAGAAGGGAAGGCTCAAAGGGAGTTCGCGTCTGCTCTACTACTAGTTTATGGGGTGCGGAACAAGTTTGTTGCATTCAATTTGAGGATTTTTTTTTCCTGATAAAATAGAAGTAATGCCTAACTCATAGCACTGATTCAGCTTTTATAAACCTGTCAGTGTGTGTGTGTGTATAAGGGAAGAGGAGAATGTGCATAGGTGCTCGTGTGTGTGTGTGTGTGTGTGTGTTTGTGTGTGCGCGCGAGTGTATATGTTTCTGTGTGTGGATGTGTGGGTGCCTGTGTGAGAGTGTGTGTGTGAGTGTGTGTGTGTGTGTCTGTGTGCACGCAAGTGTATATGTTTCTGTGTGTGGGTATGTGGGTACCTGTGTGAGAGTGTGTGTGTGTGAGTGTGTGTGAGTCTAAGTGTGAGAGTATGTGTGAGTGTGTGTGTGTGTGAGTGTGTGTGTGTGTGTGTGGGGGTGTTTCTTAGTGTCTCCTTCCTTAGAAGTCCCAGAGCAGCAGCATGGACACCTGTGACTTTACCTCCTCTTCCCCTAGATTATAAATTGCAATCTACATTATAATATGCACTCACTCCAGGACACTCTTCTGTACATTATTACAGGAGGCATGGCTCAACCTAGCATACTGAGTCACATCACGGTTAGTTAAGGCCATGTTTTCCTTTGAAGCAAAATGTTTTAGCTCATGAAACTATCGCTCTTGACCACATATGCTTTTCTTTTTTTGTTGTATTCATTCACTTTACATGTAGCTCACTGTTCCTCCTCCAGGTCACCCCCTCCCACAATCCTCTCCCTCCCCTTTTCTCCTCTGAGTGGGTGTGGGCTCACTGGGTATTCCCCTCACCCTGGCACATCAAGTCTCTGCGAGGCTAGGTGCATCCATTCCCACTGAGATGAGACAAGGCAGCCCAGCAGAAGAACGTATTCCACAGCCAGGCAACAGCTGCTGCAGTTGTTCGGAACTTGCATGGAGACTGAGCTGCACATCTGTTACAGACCACATATGCTTTTAAAAGAACACACTCACAGGTGGTTGCATAGCAAAACACCCCATCTTCTCAGAACTTATATCATGGTGTATGGACTCCGAGGGAACAAGCCAGGCACATTATTGGTATTTTATCTTGAGGCTCTTAGAGAATAAATGTGTTTGCATACTAGAGATGATTGAAAACAACCATCACCATCTCTAATGTCAGAGTGTGGGCTGCACATAGCTTCCCCATGACTAACTAGGAGTGTTTCCAAACAGAACGTGTGTTGGGCTTGCTTCTTCCTTTTCACTTACCTTCACTTCATGAAACAGGATGTGAAACCAGTGCTTTGAGCAAGACACTAGGACACAAGACATTTCCAAATCCTGATCCCCACTGCAGAATTCACCAGTTGGGGTCCAGAACTCTGGCTCTCTACCAGTTGGAAGATACATTAAGGCAGGGGATGGAATGGAAGGTCAGACTGTAGGAAGAAGAAACTATTGAAGAAAGCCATGCTGTGAGCTACACTTCTGGGGAGAGTGGCCATCTGTACTTCCTGATCACTCCTGACTGTGAGGAGGCTCTGGGGCACACAGGAAGCTTCATTGAGCTCCTGTGATTTACACACAGGAGGCTGAGAATGCTAGCTACCACATGGGAGCTGGAGCAAATAAAAGGCAATGTTGAGATTTTCCTGTACTTTTATAATTTAATTTTCTGGGGGAAAAGATGTGTCTGCATTTGTCATAGACCCTGTGTTATGATGACAATTGAATTCTGAAACACACACACACACACACACAGACACACACACACACAGACACACACACACACAGACACACACACACACAGACACACACAGACACACAGACATACACACAGACACACACACACACACACACACACACACACACACACACACCCTGAGAGAGGGAGAGAGGGGAAGGAAGGAGGAAGAAGAGAAGAACAGTCCTCTCATTTTGCCTTGTGTCGTTTGATTTCTGTAGCGTAAACATGTTTATTACAATCTGCTGAATTTTCTATGTTGACCTCATTAGATCTACTGCACTTCAAGGTGGGAGAGGAAAAGGAGGAACAAGAGAGAGCTAGGAAATGGGAGAGAATAGAAGCCTAAAGACAGATTTCAGCACTGGAAAGATGGAGAATTTATACAACCAACTACTTGAAACAGAAGAATTTCCTCTCAGAGGGAAGGTAACCCCCTGAAGTTTGAATAGATAATCAAAGAGTTTTTTTTTTGAAGCCCCCAGTAGAATGTTGAGAGTCTGCTATAAGAACTTAGTCAAGGCAAAGGGTGTGAAGTGTTATCATAACTGGGTTCAGAGGTGGGATGGGGGACAAGGGAGCCGATTTAGAGAACCATCTTTAGGCCGTGGAGAAAGGATAACTTAATGTTAAATCTCGTTTTAAACGCTTTGACAGTACAATCTTTTAGGCCTCTTTCCTCCCTACAAGGGTTCTCCAGGTTTTGTGCAAGTAGCCACAGATGCAATGAGCACATGAATGTAAAAGCCACCCTCCCCCAATCCGTCTCCACCTCTTTGCCATCTTTCTACCCATCTGTGATATTTCCCGAGCCATAGGGGAAGTGGTGCTACATCAGAGGTGAGCACTCAACAGTCCTTTACTCTGGGCATGCTCAACACTTTGCAGGCCCTGAATTAATCACTGTCCACTGCAAAGAGAAGCTTCCCTGGATGAGATTGAGAGCAGCTTAATTAATTAATTGATATAATCATAAATATTTTAGAAGGCGATTTGATAACATGTCTAGTTAGCAACATAACGGTAATAAGTTAAGTGGCAGAAGTTGTGACTTCCTCAGCCATGGCTTTGTGACATTTATGACACTAGGCATGAATTCCTCCCATGAGGTAGACCTCCTCAATTCCTATCAGAGAATTATGAAAGCAAGTCTTCAGAGAGGACGCTTCCAGTCAACTTTTTGAGTATTGGAATAGGCATTCTTTTTCTTTTTCTTTTTACTTATTCACATTATATCTTATTCCTTGCCTTCTCCTGGTCACTTCCTCTCATAATTCTTTCCCCACACCCCCATACCCCCATACCCCCATACCCTTCTCCTCTTAGTGGGTGGGGCCCCCTGGATATCCCCCCCCCCACACACACACATTGGCTTTTCAAGTCTCTAGGAGGCTAGGGACTTCCTCTCCCGCTGAGGTCAGACAAGGTACCCAGTTAGTAGAACACATTCCACATATAAGTAACAGATTTTGGGATAGCCCCTGGAGTAGAAAGTCTAACGGTTGACTAAATTGAGGTTGTATTTCTTTTAAAGTGGCCGTATCACATTTTTTCTAAGAGAGATCCTGAATGCTTTCATCTGATCCCAGAGAAAACCCTTTCTACAAAATGAAGTTTAGGAGACAATTGTGGAATTGAAATGTTATATTTCATTGAAGGTATGAAACATGTTAGAAGCCACACACACATAGCTAGAAGTTCATGAAGGTATGCCAAGATTTACTGATAAGTCAAACTTCACCCCACACTGGATATACTTTGACATAGCCCTCACAAGTTAGATATAGCATGTGTGTACATGTTTTTGTACACGAGCATGTTTTCATGCATGTGTCCCTGTGTATGGATGAATGTATGTGGATGTTAGGGAATAATATTAGATATTTTCAACAATTGTTCTTCTTTTTATTTTTATGGGAGGCAGAAGCTCTCACTGAATCTGGAGCTCACTGACTGACTAGGCTGGCTGACTGGGGTCTTCCTGTTTTCATTTCCCTTGTTCTGGGAAATGGTTACACACACCCAACTTTTTATGTGTGTTCTGGGGATTGAACTGAGCCCCCTACTTTACTGAGACAGCCATCTCCCTAGTCCAGAGTTAAACATGTTTTGTAGTAAGTCTAATTGTAGTAAATCTTCCCCTTGTGATATCTTGATTTGTTTTTCTGGTAACTTTGTAAATGCTTCTCACCCCAAAATTAAAGATTATCTTTTACTTCTTTATGAAGTTCCCCTCTCAACTAAAACCATTCAGTTCTCATTTCCCAACAGAATGGTATCTTTAACAGATGCTTGTTTGAAGAATGAAATTAAATTTTGTTGACAGCAGGTGTTGGTAGTTAAGGTAGAAATAAATGAAAATGCACATAAAGGGGGAGAAAGAGGGCATACACATTTCTACTTAATCTTGGATGAACTTGTGGCTTTCTCTGGAGACTTTCACATGGAAAGGATAACATATAACCTCTTTAGTATGTTTTCTTGAAAATGGTATGTTTTCAGTGGGCATAGCCAGTCAATTTAACTTAAAAATTAGGTTTGTAAAGTTAGGGATTGCAGTTGTGGGCCAGTGGTACCGTACTTACCTGCCATGGGCAAACAGTGGGTTTAAACCATAACACTACAGAGAGTTAGTACATTTAAAGGACAGTGAGATGGCTCTGCAGGTAAAAGCAATAGCCTTACAATGCCTGGTAATCTGAGTTTGATCTTAGAACCTACATAAATGGTAGAAAGTTAAGACAAACTAGATAAAGTTGTCCTCTGACTTTCATATGTGCCTCATGTCATGTGTGCACCTTCCTTATCATGCACAAATATACATCATGCCCAATTACAGTAGAATAAAAAATTTAAATTGATATATTTCATCTATATACATGTCAATATTTCATTTGTTGGTTTCCAGATGAATCAGATGGAATGGCTCAAGCCGTTCACACGGGAAAGAAAAGTAGTGGTAATAAGTCAATGTTATAAAAATGCGATACAGTGAAAATATTTAACACAACTTGATTTTTAGACATTTAATGTTACTACTTTTTAGTTTTCAATTGTATTGTTTTTTTTAATCACGCTACAAAAACCTAGGATGATATTTGCTGATTTTTTACTAGTATGATAAATGAATTTACCATTGCACTAGTACCAAAATGTTGTGTGCATAGTGTTCCTTCCATGGGAGATGCTCAAAGATACACAGTAATATTTTTAATGCCCTGTCATAGGATATTAGGAATAAAATAATTTATGTTTATGTAACAGTTGGTATCAGAATCCTTATTAAAAACAAGGGTGTGATCTTAAGAGATTTGGGGGTTGAAGGTTAGATGCACAGACTTTGGTACTGGCTGGAACACAGGAAAAGTATAGGACAAAGGCAGACAATAACCATCTTTAACAGAGAGTAGGAAAAAATTTAATTCTTCAGAGAAGAGAAAGAGTGATGGTAAAATGGAATAAAAAATGGGAGGAAGGACCAACAGGAAGAAGAAAGATGGGTTACAGTAGCGGATGGGTGGGGCAGTCCCTGTGATGACATAGCTGCATCCATTTTTAAGTTGGATGACGTATATGATTTATTTCAAGTTAGTTTTGTAGCTGGAACATTCAAAACCGTTTCTTCTATTCTAGAAATCTTTTACCAAAATATATTTCCTTGACTTCTATTATATTCTCTTGTTCTGTAGAAACCAAATTCGACATTTCAAGTTTAGAATGACATTCAGGGAGATGAAGTAGAGTGTTAAGTGAGGCAGGACCATGAGCCATTTACTCTTCTTGACCAGTTTAGAAACAGTGGAGAGAATGATGAGGACTTTATAGTACAAAATCTATAAACTTGTTTGGAGGAAATTGGTAAGTCAAGCTATCTGCTGAGTTATAGAAAGGTATATTTTAGTTTTAATTGTGTTGACATTTTTCTTCTTCCTACACCTCTTTGTCTATCTGTCTCTTCTTTTGTTTTTCTTTCTTTCTTTCTCTCATTTTTTTTTAAAAGAGGGCATTGTCTTAGTCACAGTTTCTATTGCTTCAGTGAAACACCATGACCCACAAGCGGAGTTGGAGTTGGAGAGGAAAGAGTTTATTTGACTTACATTTCCATATCACTGTTCATCATCAAAGGAAGTCAGGACTGGAACTCAAACAGGACAGGAACCTGCAGGCAGGAGCTGATGTGGAGGCCATGGAGGAATGTTCTTTATTGGCTTGCTTCTCCTGGCTTGCTTAGCTTACTATTTTTTATAAAACCCAGCATCACCTTCCCAGGGGTGGCACCGTGGGCTGGGCCCTCCCCCATTGATCACTAACTGAGAAATTGCCTTATAGTTGGATATCATAGGGGCCTTTCCTCAATGCAGGCTTCTTCCTCTGATGATTCCAGCTTGTGCCAAGTTGACACACAAAACCAGTCAGTACAGGCATCTAACAAATTTTTAGACAAATACCATGTATGTATCATAGCAGTCTCTTTCATTAATATTCTTGATGTAAGAGACGTAGAAATTAGGAAACAATTTTCCAAGGAAAAGGATAGCCTGCCAGAACATCTTGACCCAACTTGAATGGGAAACTCCTTAGCAGTAACTAATGGTAATGAATAATTGCCCTCAGCTGCCCAATCAACAATGTGGCAAAGTGCCCAACATCTGCATCTCCACTGCTCAATGTCAGTGTCACCAGGCACAAAAATTAGGAATCAACGAGCCGGAAAAACCCAGTCTTAGGACACATTTCCTTCTGACTAACTTATTCTTTCCTTTCTCGAGACAGGGTTCTGCTGTGTAGCCATGATTGTTTAGCAATTCACTCTGTAGCCCGGATCAGCACAGATCATGGATATCAGTATGGCCTCTGGTGCAGCACAGATCATGGAAGTCTCTTGAGGAGACTTAATCCAGACAACGAACCATTCTTCATTTGGTGTATCTTGTTGCTGTTCAGAGGTGTGGTGTCCAGGGGCAGGACCTGGGTGAGCTTCAGGCTGCCGTTTACCACCCTGTGCTGTTCACCACCTGGCCGTTGGTGTCAGCCACCCTGCCATTGGTGTCAGCCATCCTGCTGGGACCGCAGGCAGGAGCATCATGCTTGCTTCTTTCTGGCAAAGCCCAAGATGGTTGTTTTTAAATGCGATTTATGATTAAGAGTGGAAAGCAAATTCTTCTGATTAAGACTGTCCTTCTCTCTCCTGTCTTCACACTTTTTTGGGAGAAGGGAAGGACAGAAACAGCATTTTCACTTTCTTAACCTTGAAAATGTTAGTCACCCTGTACATGTCTAAAGATATAGATTGATGGTGGTGATAATTGGTCTTCATAGGCACAGAGGAATACACGTATGGAATAATAATAAACTGGATGTTTATATAAAGAGAACTCAACCTGTAAAATTAGAGTGATAACATTTGCTCTATGTTGCAGAAAAAAAAAAGGTACAGCACGAAAGAGAAACAGTACAACAAACTACCTAGCGAGTGGGGTAGAATTATACTTAAGCTATTTTAATTTGTTTTTTAGAAATCAGTTCTGAAGCAAGGAAATTACAATATCAAGTGAGAAAACTTTGAGTAGGTAAGACATCACACCTAGGCAGCGTCGACCTGCACATCTATTACCAAGGCAACCATCACACATTCCCAGAATCCACTTGGCTCACCTACCTTTACCTATCCAAATAAATAGACTCATCTGATCTCTCTCTCTCTCTTCCCCACCCCCTTCTTCACCACCACCTTTACCATTTTCTCCCACAATAAACCTCCCATGGAGCTGTTTTGGTCTGATGTGGTCTGTCCAGACTCGAGCTGTGCTTCTAACACAACACTTGTTTTTTGTTTTTTGGTTTTTTTGTTGTTGTTGTTGTTTTTTGTTTTTTGTTTTTTCTAGAATACTTTCAAAGCAATTTTCGGGTTGCAATCAAATTGAGAGTTCCGAGTCACCTCACTATGGCTTCCTGGATTACCAGAAAGCACTAGTAACTTGGTCTTTTATCATCTTCATGACTTTGCCATTTCCAGAATGAATGTCGCAGACTGAAATCACAGCATGTGCCCTTCATACAGTCAGAATGTCTTTCTTCCCTTAGTGCGATGCATTAGGAGTCATTTCATGATTTGATAGCTTGCTTTCCAATGCCGAATAAATAATATTCCTCTCTGTGTGCCTCAGTCGACTTATCCATTCACCTAGTGAAAGATATTTTATTTGCTTCCACATTTGGGTAATGATGAAAAAAATATCTCCCATAAATATCTTAGCACCTTTAACTCCTTTAGATAAATACCAAAGTCTGTGACTGCTGGACTGTGCAGTAAGACATGTTTAAGTTCCTAAGAAATCACGTAAGTGTTTGTATCATCTCCCATTCTGTCTTAGTTTGGGTTTCTATTGCTGTGAAGAGACACCATTACCAAGGTGACTCTTGTTAAGGACAACAGTTAATTGGGCCTGCTTACTGGTTCTGAGGTTCAATTCATTGTCATCAAGGTGGGAAGCATGGCACTAATCAGGCAAGCACAGCAATGGGAAAGGAACTGAGAGGTCTGCATCCTGATTGGTAGGCAGCAAGGAGAAGACTGTCTCATGGGCAGCTAGGAGGAGGGTTTCAAAGCTCATTTCTACAGTGACACACTTCCTCCAATAAGCCTACACCTATTCCAACAAGGCCACATCTCCTAATAGTGCTACTCCCTGGGCCAAGCATATTCAAACCAGCACACATTCTCATCAGCAATGAATGAAAGCCCTTTTCATTCTATATTCTCACTAGTATTTACCACCACTCGACTTGTCAGAGGAGCATAGAGCTGAACCTTACTGATTTAATTTGCTTCTCCTGCTGATGCACATGACCAATCATATTTATTTGCCTATGGCATATCTTTTCTAATGAGATATTTCTTACAGTGTTTGGTCCCTATTTTAATGCTTTCTTGTCTTACTAATGTTAAGTGTTGCTACAGCTGAGGTCTTGAATTGTTTGGTGCCTACCCTACAGTGCTACTGGGAGCTGGTAGAAGCTTTTAGGAAGAGGGACTCAGTAGAAGGAAGTGAGGTTGCTGGGGCTTAAGTTGTTACTGTGATCCTGGCTCCTTATGTTTCTTCTTGCTTCCTGGCTACCATGAGATGAGAAACTTTTCTCTTCCACACATATTCAGGATGACACCTTGTCTTTTCATAGGCTAAGTACAACTGAGCCAGTACAACTGCCTTTTCATGGGCAAAATACAGTGGAGTTGGATACACTGTCTTTTGATCAACTAAATGGAATGGAGTCTGATACAAGCCTTTCCACAGACTAAATACAACAGAGCCAATGTACAAAGCACTGAAACCTCAAACCTGTGAGGCATAGTAATTTTTCTTCCACACAAGTCAATTACTTCAGATATTTGTTGCAGTAATGGAAAGTCAGTATGAGTTCATTGTATGTGTTTTAGATACCAGTCCTGTATCAGATAGGGATCTTGCAAAAATTTTCTGCCACTCTGTGTCTTGTCTTTTCATTTTCTTAAAGTTGCCTTTGCACAACAGAAAATTTTAATTTTAGAGAACTCAAGCTTATCCATGTTTCCTTCTAACAATGGTGACTTTGGTTTTCTATTCAAACAGTCATCTCCAAACCCAAGATTGTTTCCATATTATCTTGTTATTATCCATATTATCTTGTTGTTTTCATTTTACATTTTTGCCTGTCTACTTTAAGTAATATTTTGAAGGGTGTGAAGCCTAAATCTAGATTCATTATTTACATTGGGTGCTCAGTAACTTAACAGTAACTTATGTTTGTTTTAAATGTTTTCTTCATTGATACTTTTGTATCATATACTTCGATCATATTCACTCTGATGTTAGATTCAAAGTGTGTCACCATTGATGCTTTTGGCCAATGATTAGGTGGCTTGTGTTTTGGTAACTTGTCTTTGGACATGCTACTGTGTTTCACTGGCTTATTACAGTAAGTTGTAAAGTCAGGTAGGCTCTGTTCTCCCACCTTTGATGTCATTTTGATATTCTCCTTTGATGTCATTCTAACTATCCTGAGTCTTTTGCCATATCACATACATACTGAAATTAGCTTGTTGTTACAAAATAACTTTCTTGTCTTGACTGTGACTGTATTAGATCTATAGATCAACTTGAATCCTCTTATCAATTAATGTTTCCTCTTGATAATTTTTTTATCAGAGTTTTGTTGTTTGCCTCATTATAGAGCTTGCACATATTTTGTTAGTTATGTTTGAGAATTTACACTTTTAATGGAAATGTGATTTAAAAATTTTAATGTGTATAGGTACTTTATTGGCATGTATATCTGTGTACCATGTGAATGCAGTACCTCTAAGGCCTGAAGAGGACATTGAATCCACTGGGACTGGAGTTAGACTGCTATGAGCCACCATGTGGGTGCTGGGGATCAAACCCACGTCCTCTGGAAGAAGAGTCATTGCTCTTGACAGGTGATCCATCTCTTCAGACTATGTGTGCTTTTAGTTTTACATTTGCTTTGCTTATTATGTTATACTGAAAAGCAGTAAACTTACATGTAACATACATTCTAGAACTTTCTATGAATATTTCTTAGTTCCAGAAAGAATTTTGTCAGTTCTTTGTGATTCTCTGCATAGAAAATCATGGCACCTAAAAGCAAAGACTGTTTTATTTCTTTCTTCTCAATATATATAAGATTTTTTTCTCCTTTTATTTCATTGGATGGGACTTAAAAACCATACTGGAATGTATGATAAGAGCAGACATGTTTGCTTAATTGCTGATCTGATGGAGAAACATCTAGCTCCTTAACAGTAAGTATATTACCTGCAAGGTTTATATGTACATTATTTTCATTTAGAAAAGGCACTATTTTATGGTGATACTTAGTTTTTCAAATCAGAGTGAACTATTGGGGCTTTCCAAATGCCCTTTCTCTATTCATCGATAAAATATGCTTTTAAAAGAATGACTGTAACACTGACAGGATAGACTATATCTTGAGCTGTAAAAAAAAATCCTAATACATGTAGAAGGATAGAAATTATGTAATCATAACAATTGGAAAAAATGACCAAAATATCACGTAAATATCTACAAATACTTAGGAATTTAATTTCATCAAGTAATTAAAAAGTCAATGAAAAATTACTAATAAAAGCAATAATCATTTGAAATGAGATGATGCCTAAAACTTAGTGTATCACACTTTATCAATCGGTGTTGCTAAAAGTCTGATGCTTTTATAAAAAATATTTTTTTGTTTTAATTAAAAACTTTTAAATTTCTTTCTTTTCCTCCACTCCCTTCCATGTCCCCTCAAATGTCTTCTTACCACTCCCTCTCAATTGAATGGCATCTTTTTCTTTGATGATTATTTTTACATACATATGTATATGTATATATATCATATATATAATATATACATATGTAAATGAATAAACATATAAATATAACCTGTTGTGTCTGTTTAGCCTTGCTTGTATTTATATGATTTTCAGATTGACAACTTAGTAATGGATAGGCAATTAGGTTGATAATCCTTAGGAAAGACAAAGTCTCCTTCTCTCAAAAGTTTCTTGTTCCCTGTAGCTCTTTGTCAATGGGTGCATCACAGTGAGAGTTTCCCTTTCCATATTAGCATGTCTTTTGCTATGTCATTCATTGTTCAGTCTTATTTCAGTGGCCATGCTGTTGAGGCATCCCAGGTAAAGTTTGGGTCACTTCTAGGAGACAGAATATCATGGCAGACTTCCAGATCCTCTGGGTCTTATATCTTTCTACCCCTCTTCCAAGATGCTCCCTGAGCTAAAGGTTCAGCAACTATGATGTATATACATATAATATATACATATTATCTGTTTGATATCTGAGCCTCACGATCCATTGTTCTCTGCATTTTGAGAAGTCGTGGTTTTCTGTCATAATCTTTATCTGCTGCAAAGAGATGAGGGAGTGAGAGCTCTACTTACCTGTGGCTATAAGGTCAAGTTTAAAAAGCAGGTAGGAACTACACTTGCATATTAAAGTGGTGGCTGTGGGTTCTTCTCTAAGCTCTATGACTGTCTTAACCCTAGGTTGTTGACTATAATTCTAGTAGCAGGGATGGTTTCTCTCCTGCTGAAAAGACTTAAAGTTCAATCAGATAGTTGTTGGTTACAGCCAAGCTATATGAGAGCTGCTCTTACACCATTAGGGACGTCTTGCCTTGCTGGTCATTGTCTCCTAGGTGTCTCAGCTGGGAAAACACTGTTCTTTGCTTCCTTCCCATGGCAGCTTCAGAGCTCCTTCTAACATTGTTAATCTACTCTCCAGGGAGGAGGTTTTCAGGTCAACTGGAGTCTTCAGGGTCCCGTGTGCTAAGTGCTTTCTGTATTGAGCAGTAAGAATTTACATTTAACCTCTCAGCATCAGACAAGGTCGACAGCAATAATCTATATCATTTTGGGAGTCTCTTGGACTTTTCTGACCAACAACTTGAAAGGAAGTTTCTCAAACCTGTATTAACCCCCCCTTCCTGTCCGCAGTTTTAAAGGCAGCTCTCATTTTCTCCATGTTCTCTTTGTATCAACTGTATTCTTCTGTTCCTCTCAGAAATGTAAAACTCTTACCTTAATATATTGAAAGAAATTAAATGCTATGCCCCCAAATAAATGAAAGCAAGAAAATAAAGACTGCAATACTTTGAAATGTATGAAGTCTCTGGGTAAATGGATAGAGAAAATATGAAAATACAAATTTATTGATATGTGAATACAGAAAGTATCTTGATAGTTCTTACAGGGAAGTCAGCATTGCCCATACCATTAAGCAGAGACTAACAAGGGAAGGAATTGGAGGATAGTATTCTTTATAAACAGAGACCCAAGCACTGTTTCCAGGGAACCCTGGAGTGTCCTGATAGGATCACACATCACTGCCAAGACAGATTTATTTCAAAAATGCAAGATGGTTTCATATCTGAAAATCTATAGATAAAATTCACAGAATAAATAATTCAGTAAGCAAGAAGCGTGACTTCACCTCTTTAGATATAGAAAAAGGTTTGATTAAGTTAACCCTTGTTTACTATAGAACCAAAAACCTCCCAGCAAACTGAAGACTCAAGGGCTCTTGCCCTATATGATACAGGCATCTGTAGAAAAACCTATGTACAGCCTCATTTCTAAATTGGAAACCTCGGGTGCTTCCTTCTACAAGAACAGGAACAAGGCTCTAGAGTTCACTAACCACTTCCTGTTATTCTGCCACCCACTGGTAGTCTTGTGCACTGCAGGAAGGTGAAATGTGTATAATAGATTTTATTTATATGGCTGACTGCATGGAAAAAAAAAATCTAATGATGTGTGTAAAACTACTATGGGAAGTACTGTCTCTTCCTGGCTGTTCCACAGCAATGCCAGCTCACAATGGCTGTGCTCCAAAGGAAAGAGGTTTGAAGTCAGGGCATTTGGAAGCAACATCTCCCCTCATGCTTCTCTAGCTTTTTGATGACTGTATTGTATTCTATATGCATGCTAGAAATGTGTGAGTTTTAGTTGTACATAAAAAAAAATCACATGGTTTTCCTCTTTCTGATTGTTAGCTATGCAGGTTAATTCACTGACTAATTTTAGACTTGTTACTTCATAACAATGTTTTTTTGTTTATTTTTATTTTTATCTTTATTTTACAATTCACAATCGTTTGTCCTCAGCCTCCCAAGAGCTAGAGTTGCATGTACTCACTATAATATTTATGGTTTGAGGGTGAACAGTGGGGAGCAATTGTTCTGGGGTAGTTAAAACTTCTTTCAGAAGTGAAACCTATTATTTGCCTCATTTTAAAACTGTATATCAAGTACTCCTTGGGTAACATAAGTCAATGTACTGAAATTCATTTTAACTATGATCATCTGTACTTAGCATTTCAGGCAACACAGGGTCTTGAAGTTGTTAATATATATAACACACACACACACATTTGTAGAGCATAGCACAGTGTTGTAACCAATAAAGCTATAGTCTTTTTCCTTTTTATTTACTCGTCTCTCATATATTACACTCCAACTGCAGTTTTCCTTTCTTCGCTCCCCTGAATCTCTCAGCTTCCCTCCTCCTCTTTTCTTAGGATCAACCCCCTACTATTTATCTCCCCTCAGAAGAGAGCAGGCCTTCTAGGGACACCAACAAAATAGGGAATAGCCTGCTACAATAAAGCTTCTGTGAACATAGTTGAGTAAGTGTCCTTTTGTGTTGACAATCGCACTGCCCCACATTTTGGGGCTAAGTGCTCTGGTCAAGAGAGAGAGTGGGGGAAGGAAGGGGAAGAGACATAAAGAATGAAGACAAGTCAGAGGGTCTGATCAAGTCTCGTTTCTCATTTATTGTCTCCCTTATTGCTTCTCTCATTTATTGTCTCTTTTCTCTTATTGTCTCCTCCTATTGCCAGGAAATCCTGGGTATTTATAAGCACAAGCAGGGGAACACAGCTGAAGACACTTTACCATGTGCACCATGCCGCTGGGGTCACTAAACAGCAAAACAAGATATATGGGAAAAAGAAGATGTTTATCAGAGTGTGCTTCAGCTGCCGTAGGCTGTTGAAAAACAAGTCTCTTGTCAGGGTATATGGCTCGAGATGGCTGCAAAGTTGATAGCTGTTTTCTGCTAAAAGTTGGCTCCCAACACTTTTGGTAGGATGGATGTCCTTTTGTATATGCCCAGGAGTGGTATGGCTGGTTCTTGAGGTACATCAAGTCCCAGTTTTCTGAAAAACTTCCATATTAATTTCCAAAGTGAATGTACAAGTTTTCACACCCACCAGCAATGGAGGGGTGTTCCCCTTGCTCCACATGCTCACCAGCATGTACTGTCACTTATGTAAAAACTTCTAGTCTTAAATGCTTGGTACCATGCTCATCTATTTTCATCATTTCCTAAATACAACATTTTAAGAGACCAAACTCTACAATCTATGACTATTCCTTTATTCATTTCTGACAAAAACTACTGTGCATTCACCGTTCCTGTCTACTGGCCGGGAATTTCACTCTCCCATTATCTTCATATTGAAAACACTGCCAAACCATCTTAGGGCATGTGATTCTCAGTATTTTCATAGATGAAGAACTAACAGTGAGAGTTTATGGTTAAAAAATAGGTAGAGAATTCATGAGATATCTGTTTTAAAGCCTATCAAACATCCAGCCCAGCGTAAAGCGATTGAGTTGATTCCTTGTTGTTTACTTGTACGCGCTATTGTCGATTACCCATGTGCCCATCGAAATATGAATGAAGCATAAAAGCAAAGAATGGAGAGCAGAGAAGCAGTTTATAAATATTTGAAGGGTCATGAATATCATAAAGGAAATGTCATGAGCAAGCAGCGTAGGCCTGCATCACAGGGGAAAATAGATGGAAATTGGTGCAGAACCACAATGTTAAGGCAGACACAAGGCAGCTCTAGTTGGGAAGAAGTAAAACTATATTGTGGATAATTATGTTTTCTTAGATTTCAAATTTCTTATGTGAGAAAATATATAAGGTAGTGTTTTTGTGCACAACCAATGTCTCTGCTTACTCGTTAAATTTTAAAGAGCCTTGGCCCATTTAGAGATACAGCAGTTAAGTGAAAGAGACACACAGGCTTCTCAAATCTCAGCCATTGCAGATTAATTGGGCATCTGACCATGAAAATACCCCCCACAAACAGAAAAGCTCTGTAGAGGTGAAGGTGGTGCTATTGTCAGCAAGCCCCTGAAATGCTTCAGAGAGCACAGCACTTAATTGCCTGGTCACTACTCAGCTCAGTTTGTTATTTAGATCACAAACCAGGCACCTTTTCCCACATCAATGGATATACCTTTTTTTGCTTTCATAAAAGGCTTCCTTCTTTATTTTTTCAGTTAATTTGTGTTCCCCCTTTTGTAGTGTGCTTACACTTGGTTAGCTCACATTCTTGAAAGATGCATCAAGTAGTGCTCATTGCTGTGATGTGTCAGGCTGTTAATTACTGAAGCAGCCAGTCTTGGTTACAGCCTCTGTGGGTAATCTCACCTGCACAGTTAAAGACAACGCCAATGTAGTGTCAGTTTTGATTATCTTGATTCTATTTCTATTTTTAAACTGCTTGATTTCACCATCAAATTAAGGAAAAATGAATTTGATAATTTGATAGCAAGCAAGGCTTCTCCAGGTTCCCTATACGGCATGTAGGCTTCTTTCAACATTAAAGTCTATATTTTTTGATGAAATCATTTACTCTTTACTGTTCAAAAGATTACCAAATAGCAATTTCATCAGTCCCTCAGAGTTGTTCCAAGGGCTGGTGGGATGGTTCAGTGTATTCTACATGCTTGCCACCAAGAGTGACAACATGACTTCTATCCCTGAATACACAGTAGAAGGAGAGAACTAACTCCCACAAGTCCTGCGCTGACTTTTTCTCCTGAGCTCTGACGTCTTCACCCCAAACACACAAAATATCAAGAAAATGAAACATTGTTACATTTTGGACACAACTATAAGCCATTTGAAGTCTGCAAGACAATGTTGTCTTCAAAATGTATACCAAGATCCATATCTCTTATCCTTCACAGAAGTCAGTTCAAAATAGAGGAAGAACCTAGAGAGTCCTGAACAAGAGCAACAATTCTCAACCTTCCTAATGCTGCAGTCCTTTAATACAGTTCCTCATGCTGTGATGGCCACCAAGCACAACATTATTTTTGTTGCTACTTCATATTTATAACCTTTCTACTGTTATGAATTGTAATATAAATATCTCTCATGCTGGATATCTGATAAGCAAACCCTATGAAAGAGTCATTCAATCCCCAAAGGGGTCGTGGCCCACAGGTTGAGAACCACTGTACTAAAGGAAACCATAAATGATACACATCAAGATAGAGGCATAGGCAAGGGCTTTCTGAAATGATTGCACAGCACAAGAATTAATTTTGAGAACGGACAAAAAGGACAGACAAGGAAACAACCAGCAGAATGAGTATAGACAACCAAAATAACAGCAAAATAATCTTTTCCAACTCTACATCCAACAGGATATTAATGTCTAGAACCTATCTCAAAAATAAATCGCTACAGTGATAAGCGATCTAATCAATAAATGGGCTACTGAATTGAGTATTTAGTTCTCAAAGGAAGAAATACAAGTTACTAATTAATATTTGAAAAGTTGGAAAAATCATTAGCCATCAAAGAAATGCACACTGAAATAAATTACAGTGAGCGTCTGTCTCATCAGTCAGAATAGCTAACATGGAGACAAATAACCAAAACACTGCCCAGGATCTAGATAAAAGAGGTACCCATATATTCTGATGGTTCAAATGTAAACTTGGGTGGCCACTGTGGAAGTCAGTGCAGAGGTTTTGAAAAAAATTCTAAAGAAGGGCTGGGCTATATATAACTTAGTAAAACAATTGCCAGACTTGTATAAAGTCCTATCTCCCAAAGTAGATGTAAAATAATCTTTAACAATTTGTTGTTTAAACTTCATTTTAAGACTTGTTCTTGAGTTTGTTTAAATTAATTAATTAACTAATCACTAATTAAATTCATTGACAATAGAGTCTTCTTTCATACATCATGACTACAATTTTCTCTCCCTCCACTCTTTCCAGCTTCCTCCTTCCCCTCCCCTCTCCTCCAGGTCCACTCACCCTCCTTCTCCTTTCAGAAAAGAGTAGTCCTCCAAGACACAACAATCACATATGGTAAAACAATTCAACAAACCAAGGGAAAAGGCCTTCAAATGAAGGCTGGGCAAGGCAACACAACAGGAGGAAAAGAAGCTGAAGAGGCAGAGACACACCTGCTCCCATGATAAGGTATTCCACAAAAACACCAAGCTAACATTTACAACATATATGCAGAGGACCTGGTGCAGACTCCTGCAGACCCTGTGCTTGTCACTTCAGTCTCTGTGAGCTTATACATGCTCTGGATATTTGACTCGATAGTCTGTGTTCTGGTGTCCTCCAGCCCTTTAACTCCTACCTAAAGTTTTGTGAATTGGGTCTTAAGGTACATTAGGCATTGGTTGGCCACTCCCACAAGTTCTGCCCCACCATTGCCCCAGCATATCATGCAGGAAGGAGAATTTGTAGGTTAAAGGTTTAAGTAACAGTGCCTGCACTATTGTTCAGAAAGTTGTCTCCTGTGCCAATGATTTCAAGACTGTTCCCCACTTTCACTTCTATCAGGTTCAATGAGTCTGGTTTTATGTTGAGGTCTTTGATCCACTTGGACTTGAGTTTTGTGCAAGGGATAAATATGACTCGATTTGCATTCTTCTATATGCAGACATTTAGTTTGATCAACACCGTTTGTTAAGGATGCTTTTTTTGTTTTCTCCACTGTGTATTTCTGGCATCTTTATATAAAATCAGATGTCCATGTGTGTGTGGATATATGTCTGGGTTTTCAATTTGATTACATTGATTAACATATATGTTTTCATGCCAATACCATGTGGATGTTATTACTATAGCTCTGTAACACAACTTGAAATCAAGGATGGTAGTGGCATCTACAGCAGTTCTTTCATTGTTCAGGATTGTTTTAGCTATCCCTGGTTTTCTACTTATTCATATGAAGTTGAGATGTGTACTTTCAAAGTCTGTAGAGAATCTTCCTTTGTACGTAGATGTCAGTTGTATGTGTACCATGTGTGTGCAGGTGCCCACAGAGGGTATAGAACCCATGGAGTGGAGTAACTGATGTAGGGAATGGGACTTCGGTGTTCTAGAGGAGTAGCGAGTCATCTTAATGTTTGCTGAGTTATCTCTCCGTCTCTTCCACTGTGCTTTTATGTGATACATTGAGTAGTCTCATTATACCATTTTTGTGGGATTTCCTTTACTTTCCAAGTCTTAATATTCTTGCTGAATATTTCAGTTGGTGACTTCTGAAATATTGTTAATTTCCTCATCTGTTTTGCTGACTCTTTCCTCTGTGTGTCTGGCTTCCCACTTGGGATCCTGGACTGGATTCCTCTCCTGTTTAAACCCTCACTTATATTACTGATGATTTACATAAAATTTTAGGAATCTTCATCTGGATCACTACCTATTTCATTATTTTTGAGTTCAGTCCTTTGGGAGAGTCACGACGCCACTGTCTTCATCTTCCTTGCATGGCTCTTGAGATTCATGGTTTGGTTGTTTCTCCTTTTCTTGGCAAGGGGATGGTTACTGAGTGGCCTAGTCCTGACATTTCCATCTCTATGACCACTAAGCAAGGAAGAGATAAGCTAGTGCTGTGTAGAAAGCATCAACCTGTACATGATAAAGAAACACAACTAACATGAATCACACTACACCGGTGTGTGTGTGTGTGTGTGTGTGTGTGTGTGTGTGTGTGTGTGTAAATGGATTGAGAAAAACTACTTTAGTGGAGACTCAGAAGTTAGGCACCATTTGAGGTAATTGTGGACGTAGTAAGTGAATGAGATGAAGGAGACAGGAAAAGAGGAGAAAAGGCTAAAGAAATGAACAGGGAAACAGGGAGGGAAAAGAAAAGCTGTAGAGGGAAAGGGAAAGTTGCAGATGAGCAAAAAGAAAGCAAAGGCCAGCTAAGCTAAGTAAGTATGTGGTGGAGAGATGGGAGAGAAAGAGAAACTGAGTGCTTTGTGCACCGTGAAGAGAGCTGCTACAGCAGCAAACTACACAGGAACAGTCTGATGTGATAGGCCTGTGCTGCCACCTGAGGCCAGGGTGATAACTCTGTCCATGTTGTTGCCACAGGCCATGTCTGAGTCTGTGGCCCTACTGCGGCAGAGGTCTGGGTGGATGTCCATGGCCCGTGTTACCACCACAGGCCATAGGGACATTCCTGGACTGGGTTGGCCATATTGATATCTGAGGATTATGCTGAGCTGGTCCTGTCACCTCTGATACGACACTCAGGAGAACTGGCCCATCACCTGGGCAGCAAGGGAGAGCTGATCCTAGTTCATGCGTGAGGACAGCTGGAAGGCTGATGAACTCAGCTACCACCCAGTCCAAATGCAGGGCTTTGAGCTGGCTCACTCCAGCATCTACGCCAGCTGAACACGTAAAGGGACTGGTCCTGTAGACCCAAAGCTGCAGGATTTCCATGACACAGGGCAACAACAGGATATTCAGAGACTTCCTGTGAGGATCTGGTATTGATAGTGCAACAGAAGCCAGAAGTCTCGAACCAGACTAAGGATTCAGTGCAATGGACATTTGCAGGTAAAGGTGTGTGGACAAAAGGGTACACTGTGTGACACACTGGGACACACTGCAGCTTCAACGACAAGGTGTTTTATTTATTTATTTTTTTAATTTTCTTTTGTTGGGGAGGTTGCAAGGGTGAACGGTGGGTGGGAAGTGATGGGGAGACGAGTGAGACTGGGATGCACGATGTGAGATTCACAGCGAATCAATAAAAAGCATGAAAAAAAAGAGAAAAGAGCAAAAGAATTAGGCACTAAAAGGAAAACCAAAAATGATGCCCCCTGTAGTGAAAAGCTCACAAACAAAATTAGACAGCTATAAGAAAAATAGAAACTAAAGGCATAAGGTTTTTACATTAACAGTGTAAAGTCAAAATACTAACGAAGGGTGTGGAATGAGAGCAGAGGGCAAGACAGAAGAATGAAGGGAATGTGAGAATACTGCTCTGAGAAGGAGAGAAAAGCAGAAACTTTACTTGACAAATTTACGAGAGGAGTAACAAAATACTTAAACAGTAAATGTTCTACTAAACACATAACTTCAAAAACTACAGGAGTCATATTTGAAATTTTTTTTAAAAAAGCAGATTTATTGTGTGGAGGATAAGACGTGCCTTCGGACTTCTGTCCTTCCTTTGCCTGTTCTGTGGGGAGAGCCGAGTGCACCTGTGGGCTTCTGCCTGTCCTTTGCTAACGCTGAGTTCATACTGGAGAAATGTCTGTTGTCCTGTTGTCGGCTTCAAAGTGGCAGTTGTCCTACTTTCTGTGTCAGAGGTCTCTGCTGACCACAATAAGCATTGCAGTCCGTGAATTGGAAAGAGTGCCTCACCTTCCTGAGATGCCCTAGATGTGTGGGAACCCCATGGTGTCTCCCAAATGCAGCATGAGTGTGGGAAACAGCCACACCACTGATTTTCGTGCAGGCAGAGCACTTATCTTTGCATTTTGAAGACTTCCAAGCACTAATCTTCTGGCTAGAGGGCTACAGCTGTGGCTGCCAAGTTCACTCCTTGAACTTGGAGTTCCCATGCTCGGTGTATCCGGAATCGGATCCATTTGCTCCCCTCGGGTTCAGAGATATCAAACTCCAGGGGAATTTGGGTTGGTGAAATGTGCACCTGGCCACAGAATGTGGGACATTATCTCTCTTGTTCACTTTCCATCCAGAATCAGTCCTGACACCTGAATTCTACAATCCTGTAAGGGGGCAGCCTTCCTCTTGTCCACAAAAACTTCTCTGGGCCTTCCCTCACCTGGGGGCTATGTCAGGCCTATGACCTATAAATGTTTTCTGATCTGATGTTCTTAGTTGGTCTTCCTGGCACTCCACAGGGCAGAATTCATGCCTTATACTAGAAACCTAATCAACTAACAGGACTAGGGAAGACATGGTTCTTAGAATCTGCTACCACTACATTGATAAAACAGCAATAGTTCCTACCTACAGTCTAACTCTTAACCTTGTGTCCATAGATAAGTGTATCTAACACCCTCTTCAAAGACGCTTTTGTTAGAGCAAATGGAGACCTTTATTGAACAACAAAGCCAGACACAATGCAAAGATCAACAGCTCGGGGAGCCCAGACCCAGTGGATATAGCTGTATCCCAGCTCCTGCATCTATGATTCAGTGACATCACAGAGAGGAAATGGAAAGACTGTAAGAGCCAGAATACCAGGAAGTATGCTGTAAAACAGTCTGTCCTAGAAATGACTGCATAAACAAGAAAGGAACGTTGGCAATATCACTGGGCGTAATTGTGCAAGGGCAAAAATAAATTAATGGAATCCAGTGACTAAACAAAGAATTACAGGCTACTGATGACTGGGAGCGGGAGAATTAACCTCTCCCAGGGATGAGCCCCCTTATTGGTCATATAGTACAAAGTGGTTAGCTCTTAAATCATATACATACAAACATGCATGGACTCAGCAGGTTGTATTTATTATATATCTGTGTATAGTGTGTATACACACACACACACACACACACACACATCATATAAACACACACATAAATGTACACACATACTCAGAGATACATACATACACACTTGGACCCTCATGCACACACATGAGCATATACATGCAAGCACGCATGCACATACCCATGTATGTAAAAATAAAAAAGAGAATGTTAATTTGAAAGTAGGGGGCATGGGAGGGATTGAAGGGAGGGCACATGGAGGGGCTTGATAGAAGAAAAGGAAGTGGAAAGGTAATACAATTATATATTAATGTTTATATTCATATTAGTTTTTTATATTTTACATATACTTTTACATAACTATATTTGTACTATATTTAAAACATTGTAAAATTAAATGTTTTTTGTGAACAGCATAAAAATTTGTTTTTTATCATTTATATCACATAAAAAATACTACTGGGTAATATGCTTACTGGGTAAATACATGATTATGTTATGATAGTAATAAAGTGTATAACTAGAAAAACATTTCATTAACTAGACATAAAATTTAAAACACTTATCAGTAATTTTTTTTTTGGAAAGGTACAGAGCCACTGATGTAGAATCTCATCAAGAGTCAGGGAATTGATAATCTTAATTAATGAAATCCATACTGCATTCTTTAATGGGAATATTAAAGAATAACTGTCTTATCAAGTTGTTTCTTTTTTTTTTTTACAAACTTACAGATAAAGTGAAATTACTACTAGAACACCAGAAAACTTGCTTTACTGAAGTACACTGTGACTTTGTTTTTAAGTTGAGAAAACTAAGTCTCAAGTATAACTAATAATATTTTGGAAAAAAGCTGAGGGTGGATTTTATAAAATTAATACAGTTTCAGCATGACTACAGAAAAATTAATAAAATAGAATGAAAAATCTATAATAAAATAAAATGAATAATATTATATTATTATATATATTATATTATATATAATATTTCATTCTATCTGTAATAAAATAGAATGAAAAATCAAGTAATGACTATTAAATATAAAAATATGATTTAACTTAGTGGGAATTGTGTGGATTATTCAGTTGTGCATATGTTGACTGCCCTTCTGAATAGTAATAAATTAGAATTTTTCATTCCACGTACCTAATATCATAAATGGCTTGGATCTCATTTTTTCAACACATAAGTCTCCCCGTTTAAGTATCATACACAGTGCCTATACATAATTAATTTCTGACAATCTTGAGCTTAAATATTTTGTCTGCCCTCAAATGCACAGGCTCAAAGAAGAGCCTGTCACAGATCTGCTTAAGTGGGAATTACAGGACTCAGGTGCCCATGGCCAATTCTGTATCATATACAGTGCAGGCTGTCAAAGGACTGAAAGTATGTTTATTAGTTTCTTCTCACATTGGAGTGATAAAATACTCTGACAAAAGTGACTTGAACTGTGAATTGGAACTTAACCTCTAAGTTTATTTTGTCCATATAGGCTCTACCACAGTTATATAAATATAAATATAAGTAATGGATTAAAACACTTTCACTGCAGGGGAAAAATGTCAAGCCTGGAGGACACAAACAGCTTCTCTCTGTCAAAGCAGCAGCTTTTTTGCTTCTGATGCCAGAGATTATGACATTTTACATTCTGGCAGGCTGCAGACTATCTGCACCATGTTTCCCAACAGGCCATTGGTTTTGTTGGTTAGAGTCATTTTATTTACAGTACTATTACTGAATGAAGAGGCTAGTTCATGAAGGAAGAAGTCAGCTGTCATTCAGCTATTTCTGTGTGCCATCCACAGGGATGTAATTCATCTGTTCCTGTATGCTATTCACAGGGAGGTATTGTGGGATGTCAAGGTTGTATTTTTAATCCTGTAGACTGACGTTGGGTATCTAGCATAGGAAGTCAGCCATACCCCTGTCAGATTTATGTCACAATCACATGATTTATCTAGGGTGGCTTAGGCACTAACTGTTGCAGTATGGGAGAGATACTGTAAAACTCAGGAAAAGATATCTTTTAGTTTAGGCCAGAATGACCTCCGATGCATCCTTTGGCCAATGTTTCTGCTTACTGTTTATAGAATTAGGTAATGTTTAAAACTTACATCTAAAAGCAGATGATAAAAAAATAACCAAGATATGATAATAAAATGTAAGAAGATAAAGAAGTATAAGATAAGCACTATAAAACAGCGAAATACAAGCCAAGAATTACTAGAATAAAAAAATTAGAGAGACAAGATAATGAAAACTGAAAGATGATAGAAAATCGTGAAAGAGCAAATATTAGCTACAAGAAGAAACTGAAGGCCTAGAATAGGGTGTAAATATTAACAGTGTATGATAACAACGGTCAGAAGAGTAAGAAAGGCAAAGCCCAGTTGTTAAATGGACCATCTGGGCTGAGGCTGCGGACAGTCCCCAGGCTTCAGCCTCCATTCTTGCTGGGAGTCTTCTCAGACATCCCTGTTCCCCAGAGAGGTTGTTTCACCAGAATAGGGGGAGTTTTGAACCGTGAAGGTCCCTTCTTGTATTTCCACATGAGCTCACCCCTGATTTATGGTCAGGCAGAGATTACCACACTCTGCTTGTCCCTACAGTCTTCTAGCATATTTAAATATTTTCATTTTTTTGGTACTTGTTTATTTGGACAAAAAGAAATATTAAAATGAAAATCCCCTAAATTTTACATGTAGCTATTTACTCACATTTTCAAAATGAGTCACTCCACAGATGATATTTCTTAGTCTGTAAATGCAATTTAGTCTTATGTCAGCTAGGACTAATTTCTATGACAAAACTGAAAGACCTATTTTCATACAGAAAATTCTTAAAAATTAGTCACCCCCTTCATTATCTGCTGTGTAATATGAGTGGCCTGGGCCAGACTGATCAGTCTTACAGATAGTTTACAAATAGTTTTAGAAACACAATGGTTTTACCATGATTTCAGTCTTTGCTTTTAATTGACTACAAACAAGTTTTCTTAAATTGATGTCACTGATAGGAATAATGAATATGCTTTTTCTTACAGTACAGTCAGGTCATTTTAGTCCTTCAACTTGAGATAATTATGGGCAGAATGATTTGATTTGAAGAAATACTTTTAAATAAAATTTCATCTTGATTTAATTCCCATTTGACTATTGTGCTAAAACCAAGTTCTACAGCCTATTTGAATAGTACCAGATGCACGCTATAAAGTTATAGGTTATAATTATCATATCAAAATGACACATTAAAATAATTATGATTTTAAAAGATTTTCTGCAGAAGAGGAGGTGAAAAGATTGTACCAGTCAGATGGGATGGAGGATACCAAGGAATCAAGGCCTCCTAGACATAACAAGACTGAAGCAATATGAATTCATAGAGACTAAAACCTTATGCACAAGACCTGCACAGATTTGTTTCAGATGTGGTCCTAGAGCTGGGAGATGTGGATACAAACTCCCATCCCTATCTCCAATGGATAACCATTTGCAAATGAAAAACTAGTTTTCTCCAAGGGAGTCTCACTGGAAAAAAAATAACTCTTTTTAAGAATTAATTAGTTTGTGTATTTACTTTACATCCTGATTCCCCAGTCCCTTCTCACTGTTCAGTTCCACACTTATGAATCCTTTCCCCCGTTGACTCCTCTCCTTAGAGAAAAGGAAACCCCCCTTGTGGACTATCCTACCCTGGGACATCAAGTTGAAAGTGTATCTCCTCTTAGACTGGGGTCCAACCGGGTAGTCCAGTTAGGAAAAAGGGACCCAACAGCAGACAATGAAGTCAAAGACAGACTCTACTCCAGTTTTTAGGGGGCCTACATGAAGATCAAGCTTCACATCTGCTACAAATGTGGAGCGGGCCTAGATCCAGCCCTGCATGCTCTTAGGTTGGTAGTTCAGTCTCTGTGTGACCCCGTGGGCCAACGTTAGTTGACATTGTGGTCTTCTTGTGGTGTCCTTGACCCCTCCAGTTTGCTCAATGCTATTCGCCACTCATCTACAAGATTTCCCGAGCACCATCTGATGTTTGGCTTTGGGTCTCTGCTTCTGTTTCCATATGCTGCTTGATGAAGCCTCTCAATAGACAGTTGTGCTAGGCCCCTGTCTGCAAGCACAGGGCAGTATCATAGTATCAGGGATTGGCTCTCTTATATGGAATATGCTTCAAGTTGGGCCGGTCATTGGTTGGTCAAACCCTCAGTCTCAGCTCCATCTTTATACTTGTGCATCTTGTTGGCTGAACAAATTTTGAGTTGAAGTTTTTTTGGGTGGGTTGATGATCTCCTTTCTTGACTGAAGGCCCCACCTGGCTACAGGAGGTGGCTATTTCAGTCTCCATATCCCTCGCTGGTAGGAGTCTCAGCTAGTGTCACCTCAATAGACACCCTGGAACCTCCCCTTGCCCACTGTCACAGGTCTCCAACTACTCCTAGAGATGCCCCTCCCTCAACTACTGTCTTCTCACTCCTGGTCCTCTCCCACATTCCTTTTCTCCACAAGTCATCCTGATCCCCACTCTACTCCTCACCCCCTCTCCCACCCAGTTTCCTCTCTCTCTCAACCTCTGCTGATTATTTTGGAGAAACAAATCACTTCTAAGAGGAAGCCCTATGGCCAGCACTAGGCAGACAACTCAAAAGAAATTCAGTAGTATTTTTGGAGGCTGGAAACTCTTTGTCTCATAATGTTAAGTCGAGACTAATTTTTCTGTTATAAGTTCTTTGTGTATATACTGTGGCTTCTGGTTTTATGTATTTTATGGGATCCCTGTGTGTGCAAACATGTATGTCTATGTCAATATAAGTTTCTTGTGCCTTTTTCTTTGACTGTTTATTTTGTCATATTATGATTTATTTTTTTCTTATATTATTATTGTTTCTTAGATGCCTGCTTTTTTTACCCAAGGAAAATAGAGTGTGTGGATCCAGATAGGAAGTGAAGTGGGAAGAAACTGGAAGGTATAGAGGAAGGGGAAACTGTATTCAGAATATAATGTGTGGAAAAATTTATTTTAAATAGAAGAATAAATTTGGATATATTTGATAATGCATTAAAAGGAAAACTTATCAGGAATGATTAGTGGGATAAGACCAATATAATGATTATGCTTCTAAGATTCTTCCTGATCCGTTTCAGAGTGAATGATATCCTTCATTGTCTTAAGATTTCAGCAATAAAGCCAATGAAGTAGCAAACACCTTTAATCCCACCACTCTGGAGGCAGCTGCAGGCAGATCTCTGTAAGTTTGAGGCCAGACAGCACTTGCAGTACACCAGAAGGGGCAGTGTACCATTGGAGTCACTCACTGTACCTTCCTGTGTCTTCAAATGCTTCTGCTTGTGAACTACTTACAAAACTGTACATATTCATGATCATGGAGGCATGATCAACGAGGGATAATATTAGTGGGTTTTTTTTTAAAAGATTTTTTTCAACACAAGTTTAGTGATGAGCTGATCAAAGAGGGACATTCATCTCTAATAGAACATTTCATCTTAGCAAAATGGCACAGCTCATGCAAGAAGAGTTCCACTGTATAGACATGCTGTGTGCCATGTCTATGTTTTAGGGAACCTTACTAAAATTTGTGGAGTTGTTTGCCTACTTAGATTCTTCCATGTCTGTAACCACAAAAGACCTCTCTTCTGATATTATAGGAGTTACAAGTATCACCACAAACTTCTTTCCTTTGTTTTATGAACTTAAATTTCACCTAGCATATACAAAAATGTTCTTTGATGTTTTACACTATAGTAATATTATTGATGATACCTCACACTGGGCTGAAGAACAAGATATATGTGTTTCTTGTGTCTCATTTACAAGCTCAGTCTTGTTACATTCTTTTAGAGCAGGTCTCTGTGTGAGGTTGACTAACGTTAATAGTACCCTGCAAACTTTGGTCAGCACATCAGTACTAGGGTGTGGCTCTACTAAAGAAGAAACAAAAACACGGAGTACTGTCTACCTGGCTTTAAAGTCTGTAGAGATACAGTATCTAATGTGCATCAGGGACACCTAGCATAGATGAGCATTTGAAACACTTACTTCCTCCCCCTACCCTACAACTTTGCAATGGCTTTCTACCTTAGGTAGGGCTTCTGTTGCTGTGAAAGATGCTGTGACCATGTCAACACTTCCATGACCATGAAAATCCATTTCACTGAGGCTGGCTTACAGTTCAAAGGTTTAGTCCACTGTTATCTCAGAGGGAATCAGGGTGGTAACACAAGTAGACATACTGCTAGAGAAGGAGCCAATAGTTCTACACGTGGATCAGCAGGCACAGGAAGAGACAGAGGGAAACACTAGGACTAGCTTGAGCATTTGAAGTGTCAAAGCACACCTGCAGTGACACACTTTCTCTAACAAAGTCACACCTCCAAATAGTGCTACCCCCTATGGTTTTATGGGGGGGGGATGTTCATTGAAACCACCATATACCTTAATAGAACAACCAGCATGAATTCGAGGATTATGTTTTAACTTCCATTGAAGCTCAGGCATACTATGTACCTACCTCCAGATTACTGTTTCCAGAGAGACAATCCAAAACATGTTCTGTCTACCAGCCAAGCTTGCACGTGCATTTTATTTTTTACATTCTTTGAATTCTTCTTCTCTTAGCCCTGTCTTTGTAATTACCTACTATGTGCTTTGTCAATTTGTCTTTTCATCTCAGAATTACAAGATCTCTTGAGATTTTGTAGACATTGTCCACCAAATAAGGATAGTATCTTGCCCCTTTTATATACTGTGTATGCCTTTTCCTACCAGTGTGCTGTTCTTTAAGACAATTAATTTTAGGCATAGTTGTTCTTTAGGTGTGGCTTGGGCAAGACTGAGATGAAGACTGATTTAAGTGATTGAATGCAGTGTAAACTAGTTTAAGCTAGTTATTATTTAGCAACGAGGTTCAAGACGATTCACATTATATTAGAGTAGTTAAAACTTCCAACAGTGAGACGGAAGAGAGGGCTCAGCACTTAAAAGCACTGACTGCTCTTGCACAGGACCCAGGTTTGGTTCCCAGTATCTACTGGATGGCTCCCAATCACCTGTCACTCTACCTCCAGGAGAACTGTCATCCACTTGTGGCCTATGAGGAAACTGCATACATGTGTGCCACAACATGCAGTCAAAACACCCATCCACACAAATAAAAGTAATCTTCTAACAATGAGTATGCCGGAAGACTGAATTCTGGTACGTAGAGTGCTGGTCTTAGTTATACACCAATGTATATAATGTGTGTATGTGGAAGGTAAAGAGTCTTTTCTTCAGGCAACAAAAGATATTCTGGTTGTGAACGAAAGAATTTCTCAGAAATATTTGTATCAACAGTCTGCTTTGAGCACAAGAAAGTAATTTCATACAGAGATATAATTTGATTTTGTAAGTGGAAAGAAGTTGAATGAAATCTTAAAAATATATAGGTGAGAATTATGTACTCTCCCCAACATTAGTTCTTTGAGGGTCTATACAGTAAAAACTATCTCTATAAGAGAATATGAAGACAGTGATATACATTTTAAATCAAATATTATTAAGGGAAATGAGGAATTAAAGCAGAATGTTAGAACTACTCAAAATATTTCCATTTGAAATGTAGTTTATAAAATTTCCAGATCGAGTAAATACCAACAATTAGGTGTAGGCACTGGGTTGTTCCAAAGCTGAGGAACAGAATTTCTTTCTATTAAATGGATCAAATGTATGGTAAAAAGCCATTTCCATTGAAGAAGGATTAATTTCCAGCTTTAAAAATGCTCACCTAAACAACTTATTCATGAACCATAATTTTTCAATAAGTTTTTGGCAACCAATCTTAAATTAGAATTGAAACTGTTCCATTTGAGGCTCCCAGAAAGAAGAAAATGAAAAATTAAGTGCTGATTTTAGCCTTATTGAAGTCTCCTTTTGAGAATTAATAGTGCCAAAGCTATTTCACTTGTGACTTATTTACCATTTGGCCAAAGCGGAAAATAGAACTCTTTATGTTTTCACATCTTTGCCCCCAGGGCCAGCAATTTCCTTCCAGTTACTGCCTCTGAAGACAATATTTTTTTCTATATAAAAGCAGGGCTTATATTAAAAACAGAATATTCTGTTGGTCCGACAGAGATGTCTGTTTACACACCCTGAATGAATGATGCATGAGGTTTGTTTTGTCTTGTGAAAAGCTTAGACTTTTGGTGCTTACTGTGCACCTTACACAGCAGCCAGGTTACAGTGCAAGGCAGAAACAATGAGTTATGGTATCACTGTATGAATCTCAGTCACTGTAAAACAAATGACAGAGAAAGCTACCATTAAACCAGAACATTAAAAGATGGGAAACATCTTTAAAACTATCCAGTCCAAACTTAGATACACGATGCTGATAATTTGGGGTTGTTTTCTGAATTACAGATTTTTGAGGGTAATAATAAAGGTTCACTTTCAGAATCCTATTCTGGAAATGGACAAAATAAAGGTGTGTTCTCTTCTTTTATATAGAAAAGGACTCTAAAGATACCTGTTCACAGGCATGCTTATTTAGGCTATGTACAGGTAATATCATGATTCAGTTACAACCACCACCACCACCACCATCACCACCACCACCACCACCACCACCACCACCACCACCACCACAACAACAACAACAACAACAATAACAACAACAACAACATCAAATTATTTGATTTCAGTGGAGTTGAATTACAAATATTGTAACACACAGTTAGCAATAAACGATGTTTAGCTGATTCCCCAATCTGACTATTGTCTAGGCCAGCCATTATTGAATCTAAGGACATTCTTGGTTGTTTACAGGCAAAAATCATAACAACTGCATACAACTTTGAAGTAAGAATCAGAGTAAGCCCAGGTCATTGGGTGGAAACTCACTTCAGGGTTAAGACTAAGACTTCAGTTTTCCAAGATGGTTAAACACTGGGGGAGGGAAAATTAGGAACATCAATACCTGGGTCCCAACCACAGAGAGATTTTTTAATTAATTAGAGATGTCACATGGGTATGGAAATCTAAAAATTCTGTCCAGAATTTTTAATTAATTAAATTAAATTAAATTAAATTAAATTATTTTAATTAAAATTAATTAATTAATTAATTATAGTATTATTATATATAATTAATAAAATTAATTAATTAAAAATTAATGTGGATTTAAGTTGGGAGCCACTGGGAGAATTGGCAATGTTGTAACATTTGATTGGGTAGATTTTCAATTAGATAATTGCAAATATTCCTACAAATTTGGAGAAAAAATATTTAGCATAGTGTGTGTGTGTGTGTGTGTGTGTGTGTGTGTGTGTTGGTACTTAAGTAGCCATATGATGTAGTTGCATTTATTTATTTAATTTGTGTTTTATTACTGTGTTTATGTGAGTGTACACATAGATGTACAGCAGCATGTGGTGTGAGTGAGAAGACAACTCAGCAGTCAATTCTCCTTCCTCTTTCCCTCTGGGTTTTAGGAGCAAAATCAGGCTATGAGCCTATGTAGCAATAGCAAGATCTTTTACCCACCGAACCACCTCATTGACAATATAGTTTTGCTTATGTTGATTTATGTTGTAACGATGGTAAGTTGTTTTCACAGACTCTAACAGACATAACACCTCTTTCCAACATGTTCCTTTTAATAATCAACATTTGCTTGGCCTCTTTAAGAGGTCTTTGTTGATAGATTTTTATACATACAACCATACATAAATACATACATACATACATACATACATACATACATACATATTCACTTTTCATGCATGCCCTCAACAGATGCTCCATCTTTGAGTTCCCAAACTCCTCATCATGTGCCCTGGATGTTTTCTTCTTTATGACCCCTTTCTATAGCCTATTCCAAGGTCAACTGTGGAAAAAAAACTCACAGGGGAGGGAGTCTGGCAGTGGAGTCCCGGGGGCTTCCCACACCACTGGCAGAGGGTCCTACATTCACACAGCCGCTGGGGCTGCGTCGGGAAGGTTCCAGGGTTCCAAAGGCTGGGAACCTGGCAGCAGCAGGCCCAGGAGACATGTGGAGTCCAGTTTTTCAACGCTTTTATTGTTCATGGTGTGGTAAATGGGTGTAGATGGTGCACGCTCCCCACAAAAGGCTAGGGGAGCCAGGCTTTTATAGGGAGTGGGAAAAGGGGAGGGAATAACTTAATTAACTATGCCCTCCGGCCTTTAGATAACTCATTAATATTTTAATCTCTGGAGGTGGAGACCTGCTAATCACACCCTCTACCTGTGTGATATGTGACTGAAGGGCACAGGTTAAATGGAGTTACCTCTTCCAAGGCCTGACAGTAAACTTCTGACATTGCATTTGACATTTGGACATTTTTCAAAAGAGGTTCTTGAAGATAAGAAAAGGCTCTTGATAGACCCTTCAAGGGTCAATCACTGAATACTCAGTGGTTTTGTAAAATAGCAATTATATTTTAAAGCATTGACGTCTTAGCTTCTTACCAGTTTGGCTTCATTTAAAGTAGTGAGAAATCTTGGGTTCGAATATGTGATCCCAGTGTCTATGCTAGGCTTTTCACTCTGACTGCAGAAAATGCAAAGAGGCAAGTTTGTTAAAAATTTACTAGTTTGGCCTCCCTGACAGTAAACAAGCTGATGGGTCACAGACAGAAAGAAAATGGATTTGGAAATTCATGAGAACTCCTCTTTTCCAAATGCTTGTTATATATTTAAAGGTCACCAGTGCACATGGGGGTTCCAACTTTCTGGGAATTCATCCATTGCTGGTAAAACATGAGGTTGCCCTGTTTTTCATTACAGACTGATATTCTTAAGTCTATGCATTCTGACCTTCTATCCAGGAAGCTGAGTGAGATGGCTTAGTTTCTACACTCAGAATCATGATGAAGAGACTTTCTAGTTCACAGGGTGAACACAGGAAACTGAGCATGATGTTATCACCTTCAGGAATCATTTAAACAAAAGATGCCTTTTCTTGCCACTTGCAGTAAAATCTGATTTGTCTAAGCTTCAGTGGAAATATAGCCAGAAGTCTGTCTAAGCAGGACAGAATTGTCTCTTCTAACAGCTTTTATTACCTTGTTTTGACAGAATTATAACCTTGACAGAATCGTCTCTTCTGTAGCTTTTATAACTGCTAGAATCTGTTCTATGGATAGAAGTACAAATAGTTACCAGTGGGTTTTTTTTTTTTCATGTGGCCAGAATCACTTGTGATTTCCACATGCTTGGTTAGACTTTTGGGTATTTTGAAACTTACATGAGTGATTATTTTCAGTCAGAAGAAGCTTCACTAGGCAAGGGTTTCTGTTGCTGTTGGAGTAGAGATGTGGAAGTGCATCCATGTGCGGGTGAGTGTGCCACCCACAGGCATGTGGAGGCCAATAGTGACTTTGTGTCTTCTTTCTTTCTTTCTTTCTTTCTTTCTTTCGTTCTTCTTTCTTTCTTTGTTTTTCGAGACAGGGTTTCTCTGTGTAGCCCTGGCTGTCCTGAAACTCACTCTGTATATCAAGCTGGCCTCGAACTCAGAAATCCACCTGCCTCTGCCTCCCAAGTGCTGGGATTAAAGGCGTGCACCACCACTACTCGGCTTGTGTATCTTTTTTTTTTAATTGCTCAACATCTTACTTTTAGAGATGTGATCTCACAGAATGATAGTGGACCTCTTGGTTGCATTGTGGCTAGGCCAGCTCACCAGTGAGTCTTCTGGATCTTCCTGTGTCTATCTCAATGGCTAAAATTAGAGGCATACACCATTATGTGGTGTATTTTACATGGGGTTTGGGAATCTAAACTCAGGTCTTCATGAACCATTGGCTCATCCCTAGGCAAGAGTTTTGAGGAGGGAATTTGCTAAGACTTTGTTGTTTCTCATGCTTGAATATGTGTACACATGTCATTTTACTCTGATCTCATTCACCTGTCTAGTATAGAATCCTTGGTGTTGCTTCTGCAGGTTTGATAAACCAGCAAGGTCTATCTACTGGTTTCAAACTCTGCCTTGAATATCAAGCACCTGAAGGACATGCTAAAGTATAGACCACAGTTCTGACTTCGGATTTTGAGAAAATTTTGGGGTTAGGTCTGAATATTTATAAACAGGTGCCCAGTGGTGGGGTGCAGCTACTGTTCCAGGAGATTCATTTGGCATCCACTAAATGAAAGACTTATTATCCAGGCCAGCTCCAGACTTCACAGCCATGAACATCACACTAGAATGGTGATAAATGCAAAACCAGGCTGGGTGTGATGGTTCATACCTGAAATTCCAACCCAAAAAGTGTAAGTCAGAATTTTTGCTAATTTGAGACAAGTCTGGGCTACAAGGTTTCTCAAACTAACAAATAATCTAAGAGGTCCAAAATTTTCACACCCTATGCTCCATACTTACTAATCACAAAATTGAGACAGTATGTATTTTCTTAGTGTCTCACAGTCATCTACTCAAGGCTTTGATTTTTGTCAAAGTATGAAGCGCTTAAAATTCCTCATGATCAGCCCAAACCATGAAGCAGTTCCATCAGAAAGAATACTGAGGCTGAGCCAGGGCATCAGTTTCTAAAGTTGCCCCATAAGAAGTCCAGTGCCAGGTTTGAGAAGCACACTGTAGATGGAACTGGGGAGTGGGATTGAAAGAATGTAAATCAAGTTTTCTGGCAAGAGAATGGACATGGAGGCATTTGTTCCTCCTCTGCCATCTTATCAGGCAGTGGATGTATCCTTGCCCAGTGGCTCAATGGAAAACACTGAACTAGAGTATCTGATTGTTAGTATGTACTAATTTTAACAACACCACAATGGGTCTGTTATTTGGTCTTTCTCGATTCTTGCTTTGTCAAAGGAACTGGAGCTCTGTGATCTTGTATTCTACAACCTCCGAACTAAGTCATTAGGACATATATCCTACAGGCACAAAAGTTGTTTTCCTAGTCCACTCTCATTCAAAACTTGTATATTCTCTTCCTTGCCCAATTTAATTTTTCCCTGTAGATGCGCCGTGTTCTAGGAGAAAGACTGAACTATTTTAGAGAGATAACAATGCATAATTTTCCAGAGAAGAGAGCTAGCTGATTTATGAGACAGATGAAAGAAAATATTATCTGTGAGCACATACTGGTTATTTTCTCTAAAAGCACAGAGTAATCTCCTGTGGATTGAACTACTTGTTAATAGATGGCCTGCTCTAATACCCTCTAGCTAGAGTCTGCTATAGGCTGTTCAAGTGATGTGGCTTTCTGATGTTTGGGTAAAATATCCTGTGTTACCCACTTATAAAGAAGCTTAAACGTTATTATTTCTAAAGGGTTAAAAGTATTTAACTATGGTTAGATAATGTTTCTTAATTTCGTTTCCTGAGGAGTGATGATAGACAATTCACTCAGCAACCAGGAGAATTCTAGCATATGGAAGACCCAAGATCTCTTTTGCTTATTTTGAAGCAACAGAAACAGAGCTTCAAAGGCGCTTAAAATTTATTCTAAGTATCTTCTTCAGTGATGAAGCTTGGAATGGTTCCTTTCTTTCTATCAGTCAGTCTTAATTTATTTAAATATATTTTTTTATTCTTTTTCTACCACCCATTTGACTAAAAGTTCCCCTAGGTTTACCAACCTTGTCCCAGTCAGTGAGACTGCCTCTCACTGCTCCTCTGCTTCTTTACCCCAGGAAAGTAGGGCATGTTGACCTTGAATTCTTCTCACTTTCCTGATTCAGACTACAAGGAATGAGTCTGCCATGCCTCATGAGTCTCACATGAGATACATCATTCCTGTAAGGAGGGCAGCATCCTGTACTGTCCTTCCCGGGTGATGTGAACTCAGCTGCACAGAGATTCAGATGAGTCTTAATTTATAACTTCATTCAGGTTGAAAATAAATCTCTCCCATACCCATCATTGAGAACTCTATTGGATAAAGTACATTGCAAACCATGAAATTGTTATTACAATAAACACTAAAAACATTTTCTATCAGTGTTAGTGAATGTTCAATAATTGTGTATTGTGTTAGATATGAGACGCTTGATGTATAGTATTTGTTAATCTCTGATGTAAATTACTCTCATGGCTGATTTCATGCTTTGGGGTAAGACATACACTCTTACAAATTTGTATCATCAGACCAGGCCCCACCTACAGAATTGCGAAGCACTGAGACCCTTTTGCATATAGCTTTTGAGTTTCATTTCAATTTTAAGTGATACCAAGTCTCATCAGTGAGAACTTTTTCTCAACTATTTTAAAATTGTAATTATTTAACTAATTATAAAGGCATATTTTCACTGGAATATGTGGAGATGTTTCTTAGCTATCTATTCCCTTAAGATCAAGTCTCAGAGTTATCTCAGAAATTTCCAGAAAAAAAACAATTTTCTAAACTTCCTCCATTTTCAAGACATCTTCAAAACTTCAATAACCCTGTTAGAGTCTGGTGCTTGATTGGAGGAAACAGGGTGTACAATCAAAATGACAAGAGTTTAGTTCTGGCCAAAGTTGGCCTATAGCTAACCCCAAATCCCAGCTTTTGAAAAGCGAAGGGAGCGGGGATTTCCATGAGTTTGAAGAGAGCCTGGGTTACAGACTGAGATCTTATTTCAAATAATCCCCAACACTAAAAAAAATCCCCAAACAAAAACAAAACAGAAAGACACATTTCAGGCTACAGAGGTGGCTTAACATGTAAAAGCACCTGTCACCAAGGCTGATGACCTGAGTTTTAATACCTGGATTCCACATGGTGGAAGGAGAAAACATACACTGTGGAGTCCAGGCCTGTCAATGTGAGCAGGTACAGAGTTAAATGCTTTCCAGTTGGTGTTTAGTCTGACCTATCCTTCAGTTCTTCCCTTTCTGAATCGGAATGTTTACTATGTGTCATGTTTTATTTTATAGGAGTTTATAGTTAATTTTATTGTATTGACCCTTAAAAGATGCTTGGGCTTTTGAATAGGGCTAGAATGATTAAAACTATGGAAACTTTTGAAACTGAACCAAAGATGTTTTGCCCTATGAGATGGCATTTGGCATCCAGAGGCAGAATGCTATGTTTTGGATCTAAAATGTCCCACAAAGGCTGATGCTTTGAGAGCTGGATCCTTGCCTGGAGTTGCTGTTTTGAGAAGTTGTAAAACCCTTGGGAAGTGAGTCCTGACTGGGAGAACTAGGTCTAGGCTCAGATTTTTAAAGATTGTATTCCAGTTCTGCTAACTTCTACGTTAACATAGATGCATTTTCAGACAGCCTAAGGATGGTGGAGTTTCTATGTGGCATTTTGAAGACAAATTGGTGCCTCTAGGACTGCTGTGTTTCTTACTAAAATAAACATCCCTGCAATCATTTCTTAAATGTCCACAATATTCTCATGTTTATGCATGCACACATAAATAGTTGATGTCTTTCATCTGGAATTAAATAACTTGGATTAGAATTGTAGCCCTATTAATATCTTACTAGTAACTTTGGGCAAATTCTAACCATAAATATTTGATTCTTTTCTCTGGAAAATTGAACAAATAAATATTTGTCTTTTAGATCTTTTGTGAGGTTTACATGTGGAAATAGATGTCCAGTAGTTTACACAGTCTTAAACTAAGATAAGCAATAGATTATGTGGGCATTTATACATATAGAGTAAATATAAATCAATGTAAATATATATGGACAAATGGATATTGACTTAACCCTGTATTCAGATGAAATTGGAGACCTTTCATAGTCCCTGGTCTCCCAGGAAGATTTCTCTGGGAATCTTTGGATACCCCTTTCAACCTAAATATCATTTGAGCTAGTAAAACAAAATAGCAATTCATTCTTTCATACCGCAATTTTTTCTTTCTTTCTCTTTTACATTACATATTAAACCCAGGGTCTCACATGTACACTACAACTGAGCTACAATCCTAATCTTACAGAGAAAAGTAGTTTTATTATCTGGTTGTAAATGCTATAGGACATGACCTCTTTAAAATGTTCTATTCAATTTGTACCATGGTTTCATCTACAGAAATCGTTAATGACCAAATGGACTTTTTAAATATAAGCCTACAGAGGGAGAAAAGATGGTGTGGGCTGGGGGTGAGGCGTAGAGTCACTGTCACTTGACTTTCTTCCTTGAGAGGAAACTGGTTGTGGCCCGTGCAATCGTCTCGCCGGCAAGAACGCACTCCGACACACCAGGATCCTTCTGCAGCAAGATGTTTATTATGATGAAAGGAGGAAGACCCTGAGCCCCAGAGAGGCACTGCTTATAAACAACCTAAAGCGGCGTGTTCACTTTAGATTGGCTTCTTTCTCATAACCCCGTATGACGCCCCGGGTTGGGCAGTGACTTGGCGCGCTTTCACCACTTGCACATGCACAATTTATTTGTCTACCCACAGGAGCACCGGATGCCAGCGCCATCTTGTAATGGCAAATGCTGTCACCGCTCGCCGTGGCTCTCTACAACTGGTAGCAGGTGAAATGGGAAAATGATACTTGAGATTTTACAGACAGAAATGGTACACAATTACTTGCTGCATGTTGACAAATCTGGAGAATGCATTTTCTTGTTAGAGCATATACAGTCTTAACTCAAAAGCACTTTGAAGACAATGCAAACCATACAATTTATGTACAAGGAGAACACATCTTTCAAGATCAACTATCTTGCCTAAGCACATCCAGATGTTAGCAGGCAAATATTGTAAAGTCATTAAGGACTTTAATTCCCAGGTCACATGTGGTAGTAGGTTAATTATTATGAACTTAGTGAAAGTATCTCTAATTCAGCTCTGATCAATAGCCTACAGGAAACATTCAGTCTATTTGCTATAAAGCACCAAGGAAACTATTAGTGTCCATCTAATGTGCAAAATAATTAGTGCATGCTGGATAAATGTTGGTTGAACGTAGTTATGGAAGCCTACAGAATACTATGATGATGACTTTTGTGTTATCCAAGTTCATAAATCTTCTAACATTGAAGAAAAGAAAAAAATCAACTGACAGATCAAGGGGAAAAATTTCCCCACTTCTGCTTTATTCTACACAGCACAAATTATATACACAAGAAAGAATACAGCAAATAGAGCTTTTGGAAGAGTAAATTTCTTTTTTTTTTTAAGATGTATTTACTTATTTATTTTACATATATGAGTACACCATCTTTAGACACACCAGTAGAGGGCCTCAGATCCCATTACAGATGGTTGTGAGCCACCATGTGGTTGCTGAGAATTGAACTCAAAACCTCTGGAAAAGCAGTCAGTGCTCTTAACCTCTGAGCCGTCTCTCCAGCCCAGAATAGTAAATTTCGTTTGCAGTGTTTGTGTTCAAGTGTTTTGTTGTTGTTGATATAGTAAACATTCTTTTTAGAAAGATAAAGCCTTCCTTTACAAATGGTTTCAGATGCAATAACTTTGTAAAGAACAGTTATTTACTGTGGTGGTTTGAATATGATTGGCCTAGGGAGTAGCTCTATTGGGAGGTGTGGCCTTGTTGGAGTAGGCCACAGCCTTATTGGAGGAAATGTGTCACTCTGGGGATAGGCAATGTCACCATCCTCATAGACATGTGGGAGCCAGTCTTCCTATCTGCCTTCAGATGAAGATGTAGAACTCTCAGCTCCTGCTGCACCATGCCTGCCTGAATGCTTCCATGATTCTGCCTTGATGATAATGGACTGAATCTCTGAACCCACAAGCCAGCCTCAATTAAATGTCCTTATAAGAAAGAGTTGCCTTTGTCATGGTATGTACAGCATGTAAAAACCCTAATTAAGGCAGTTCCAGATAGCAAGTTATAATTAATAAAAATCAAGACAGGAACAAGAGCAGGTAATATAGTTTAATTGTAGAGCACTGTTCAGGCAGACACAACGTCCTTGGTTCAATTGCCAGTGCTGGAAAAAAAATGAAGAATATAAAATATACAAAGCAGAATATATTGCATTTTAATATGACTCAAAGTAAATGGAAATGATACTTTTACAAACATTTTGGATCTTTTATAGACCTAAGTATTTTTGATTTTTAATAAGTATCAAATATATAATTAATATATAATTAAGGAGCCCATTAATTTTGTAGTATTTATTCATAGTTCATTGACTGCCTACATGGTTTGAGGACAGGCAAACATTTTTATTTGTGAACTAGACAATACTTCCCCTTAAGAGCTTCTGCAGACATTTTAAGGAGTGCTGAGAGTGGAAGAAACAGTTTTAGCCAGTGAAGTGTAGTTCAGTTGGTTAGCCTGTACTAAATTGTCAGTCCTGAAACCAGCATAAAAGGGACATTATACAGAATGAGCATGTCGTATTTAGGAACACACACACACAAAAAGAGGTCATGAATTTGAAAGCAATAAAAGGGAGGTATATGGGAGAATTTGAAGAGAGGAAATGAAAGCAAAAACTTATGTGATTATAACCTCAAACAGAGAACAAAGTCAGTAAACTTGAAAAATATAAGAAATTACCAGCCGAACTGTAGAGGAATAGATCTAATTTAGGAAAAAAGCTAACTTAATTCTTTTTGTTTAAAGATTTACCTACTTTGGTTTTGTGCATATGAGTGAATGCTTACATGTGTGTATCACATACATATCTGGTGCTCATAAAGGCTAGAAGAAAGCATTATGGAGCCATACTTCCACACAGCCGTTAGCCTCCCCATGTGGGTGCTAGGAACTAAGCCCAGGTACTCTGTAAGAGTACCAAGTGCTCTTAACTATAGAGCTACCTCTCCAGTCTCCATTTAACTATCTGTATCAGTTTGTTGTTGGAAGTAGACAGATATTTCTCCAAAGTTCCTGCAAAAAATATAGATTTGGCTTACTTTACATTTGCAAAACCTTAAAAACCATAGTTTATTTCCCTGACAGTATGTAGTGATACCACACTACTAGGTAGGTGGGAGAGTTTTTAATCCTGTAAAGAATGATGCTAAGCTTCTAAGTATACGTGATATACATTGGATAAATTAACAGCTTTAAACTGTGGAGAGCACAACGTAAATTCCTTGTAGCTACTACATGCTGAATCTTGTTTAAACTCAATTAAACTAAAATTTTAATTAACAGTTTGTGTGTCAGGTATAGGGAAAGAAACCTGAATTAAGGAGAGAAATACAGCAGAGGGGGAGAGAACTTTTCCTTTTAAAACTCACTAGAAAAATTGCATTTTATATCAGGACCCAGAACTAGAAGTGAATATGAACATATTTGTATGCATAGTAGAGGTAAAATTAATGGAGACAAAATTACTGGTATTTACTTTTCCTATCTGGGATGGTTTTAGTATTTTCTAGAGTATAACATTTTTTTTAATGCAATATCCATTATAGAAACTCCAAGAAATGTTAAAGGCCATAAATGGCCATTTGCAAAGCACTGGACATAAAGGTCAAATTAGTCTTGGAAGCTAAGAGTGGAGGTAAGGCTGGAGAACCTATGGAATTTAAAATAGCCCAGGAGAATCAGAGTGTTATTGTGAGCCAGTGAGGCAAGTGAAGAAGGCACTTATTGTCTACACTAACTGTAACTTACACAACCTGTGTGCCCCTCTATGTTGTAACCCACTGCACTTCACACCACTTTCAGAAAACTTAAAACCGCAGATTTTCTGAATGAGAGTGCACCCATTTTATTTTGATTGTAGACAAGCTTCAGAGGCATGGAGGTAAGTAAATCTAGGACTAGCAAAATGGAACAAAGCTTTGGGATATTGTCTTTTTGTCTGACTACATTGCAATCTTTTTGTTCCTCCACCTAATGGTGTGAATCGGTTGGCAAACAAAAGAAGACTAGACAGGAGAATTGTGAGGCTTGTCACAACCACACTAGAGGGAACAGTTCCAGAACTACCTTGTGGTCTATGTCGTTAAGAACACTTGCTAATGAAGTAGGGCCTTGCATTCTCAGTTTGTATCTCAGGAAACAGAGGCGCAGAGAGCAAATACAGGAAGAATAAAACTTCTCATTTTAAGGATAGTCTTGCTCATTTTAAAGCCAGATTTTCTCTACTCCCTGATGTTCTCCAAGAGGAAGTCTACACATGAAGTACCTTCCTCCTCTTAATATGTCTTCATTGCCATCTGGCCAAATTTTATGTCATTTATAGAACAAGAGAGCAAAGCTGTAATAACACTGTGGCTCACAGAAAGAGAAAACAATAGGTATACTGTTGGAGAAAGTGAGACTATTATTCCAGAAGGTTCTAGAGAAGAGGGGTGTAAGAAAGGATGATACAGTTATGACTTTTCTATGGAGACTTTGGTGGTCTAGTTCAGTGAATCTGGAGAAACTTAATGCTATCCCCTAAGCAGCAACTTTCTCAATGAATTGTTTATGACCTATGTTGGTTAGAATTACTTAATGTCTTCTACAAAACACCTATGCTAGATGATAACTAATCCCATGAAAGAAGAGTACAGAACTTGGAGGCAGGACCTAGAACTGTGGACCGTGGTAATCTTTCTAGGTTAATTAAGATGCACGATAATTTTGAGATCCATTAATGTGAAGTGTTAATGACTACATTTATCACTACCCCTGATTCAGCAAACACTGCAGTAGATACACATTCCTGCTCTTTAACTTCATGTCCACTCAGAAGATCCATCATCCTATGTATATTTCACCATTGTGGAGATTGAGTTCAGAGATTTTGTGTATAATGTTGAATTTGATTGGTTTCTAAGTGATGTGCCTGGTATTCCTTCTTTGAATTCCAAACTTCTTCCTTCTTGCAACAAAATCAATGAGATGGAGGTGATATTCTACACCATTTTCCACTAAACAACTCACTTAAATGCAGTGTCTGAACCCATTAAGAGGATCTAGAGTATAGTGTTCACTAGTGAGCATAGGCATGTTTGACTCTAGTCCTGAAGGTGTCCATTAAGACCCCTTTCTTAGAGTTGCAAGGATGACAAAAGACAGAGACTGGAAAAACAGCAAAAGCACCTTAAATATGCCTGTGTGTAGACAAAAGAGAGCAGCAGAATGCCCAGGAAAGGGTCTTCACTTGGCCTTGATACTGCCTTCTCTTTTAGGGAGTCATTCCCTCTCTTATTTTATACAGAATCATTTTCATATGAGTTGGAAAGCAGTAAATAATTAAGCTAATTTGTTTGTGAATGTGTTTCAAAGAAGCCTTCAGAAATCGGAGTCCAATCATTCTAAAGAGTGAAGCCAAACACAAAGGCAGACTTCATCAGGATAATGTGCTGGGCGTGGGATTTAGGAAGAGCTGATTTCAATTATTCATCCTGGACATCTGGAAGGTCATTTGGCTTTTATAATTTGATTATATTTAGGATTAGGGTAACTTAGTTGTTGAATATTCCTAAAGGTACAATCAACGGCTTAAGCACTATGTAAATCCCTTCAATCCGTGATAACAAGCACATCAATGTAGGCTATAAATGGGTTCACATTACTTGGAAATTCTCGGTCCAGATCAAGTTTTGACATCTTTCCTTTTATAGGTTTCTCTTCCCAACTGCTACTCTCTTTCTTCTTCGTCTTCTTCGTCTTCTTCTTCGTCTTCTTCTTCTTCTTCTTCTTCTTCTTCTTCTTCTTCTTCTTCTTCTTCTTCTTCTTCTTCTTCTTCTTCCTCTCTCTCTCTCCTCTCTCTCTCTCTCTCTCTCTCTCTCTCTGTGTGTGTGTGCACGTGTGTGAATGAGTGCAGAGGTGTGTGTGTGTGTGTGTGTGTGTGTGTCTTCATTAATGACCTGGGACCCCTGTTCTGTGCCATGATGTGGGTTGTGAGCTCATTCAAATTGGTGACTGTCTCATTTACTTGAAAAAGGTCAAATACCTTTTATGCCTGGAACTGTGATAGATGCTGGACATACAATGTTGAATATGACAGTCCGATACTTAAATTACTCCAGTTGTACATGGTGAGGCAGATGAGCAAACTCCTCCAAGATGGTAGGAGACGACAGGAGTGTTGGTATCTCTATTCTCCTGCTAGCTCCCTCACACTGTTCCAGGAGGGTTCAAGGAAAAAAAATAAGCACTTCCCATAATTGTAAGAGGTTTGGGAGGGCCAACTAGACCTCTGTGATGAGAGAGGTAGAGCCCTGGGAAAGTACCCAAGGTTCTTGTGGTCAGGGTCTGGCTACAGTGCTTGGTGCTAATATTAGGTAAATTATTTAGGCTCCTGTCCCCATTTCTTCAAAGAAAGAAATTATTAATAGATTCTACTTTATAAATTCTGATAAATTATTCATTTGAGACAATCCACACTAGACTCTCTAAACTGTATCTGTTATGGTTACCACGTCTTCTGGTGTCACCATAATTAGAATGTGAAATTACCCTTTTCTTGACTAATATATCACTGTTGAATTTATTGTATCTTATTGCCAATTTTCTCTCTGTTAAAGGCAGAAATGCCACAAAAACATTTATTTAGTGAGGCATATTTCTATGCCCATATTCATTTTGAATATATACTATCCAGGAATAATGTAAAAATCAAAGAGTAGAAACAAGGACACCGAAACCCATAAGATGGGGGTTAGGAACTTAGGCTGTTACTTTTCTAGTTATCAATGCCAGGGAGCTAAGGTGGGACCCTAAGCAGTTAGTCGTCTAGTTATGTTTCTCTCCTGCTTTGGGTAGAGACACAAATCTTTCTTCATCTGCCAAAAGGATGTCATGAGAAACCTGTGAAAACCCTTGACAACAGAAATCTGTTATCTATGCTTTATAACAAGTACAATTATTTTAACAAAGACATGTTTTTAAAAGAATTATTGAATATATTAAAATTGGTCATTTTGGGGCATGGCCAGCACAGTCCTTTACTATCATTCTTAGGCCCAAGATTCTGTTATATATGCTAACATCACTGTCCATAAAAGGCAAAGAGCAAATAAATAAATAGACCACACCTCTCACCCATGTCCAAAGAGGAGCTGTCACAGTATCAAATTCACAGACATATTTAGATAACAGGTGTTGATGATGAACATAATGATTTTCTCTGGCCCACAGTCTTCAGATTGGAAAAATTAAAAGATTTTTTTTCATGATAAAAGTAATCTCAAAAATTGAATCAATACTAGGATGAGCAATCATATTTTAAAATAAAACTGTACTCCAATTGCCTCCATCCTTTAAGAATACAATTCTATGCCATAAATAACTTTTTTTTTTTTTTTTTGGTTTTGTAGGCACCTCAGAAATGCTAGTCTCTTTTCCCTACTGTATGTTTTAAATCTGAAATGAGTGGACCAAGATGTAGGAGACATTATGAATGTTTCTGTCATGTTCTGCAAAGGTATGACGAAGCCTCTCAAGACAGCCTGGTGAAGGGGTGGTTCTGATGCTAAGGTCCTGTTCCTGAATTGATTCTTGATCTGTCAGTAAAGAAGGCCATGCACAATTTCTGGGCAGAAATTGTAGGAAAAGGGACAGATACAAGAAAGGAGAGGCAGAGTTCAGCAGGCTTCTGATGGAGAAAAGTTGACCAGTCATGTGAGATCTTGAAATGAAGTGGCCACACAGGCCACTCGGCAGGCAGGTGATCAGAGGAGTTTAGCAACTAAAGTTTAGGGCAGATGGGAGGTGTGGAGCTAAGAATATTGGTAAGGGCACACTTTTCCAGGTGGGAGATTGTAGCACCTAGCAATTGTGCCAAAAAGGCAAGTTGAAATTGAACAACTGTGGGTCTGTAGGTTTTTTTGTTTTTTTTTTGGATATTTTATTTTTTATATTTTTTGACCTTGTATATAAAAATTATGACAGTTTGTTGAAAAATATGGAAAATGATGATACTCATTGGTCGTTCTTAGCATCTCTGGATAAATTGATAAAGCATAGGAATGAGCTCTATGATAAAGTTAGCTAACATCTAGCATCTCAGATGTCGGTGAAGGACAACAATGAGCTTAGTGATTAATTGACCAGCTCCAGATGTGGATAAACATCTGGATTCAAAGAGGTGTCAAAGTTTTTCCTGGAAAAGAATCTTCTTTCCAACAGCTACAGAGCTTATGTTGTGAAAAAATAAAACGGAAGCCTTCATTATGAGGTTGGCTGAGTTACAGGGAAATTCAAGTTAAAATCTGGGCATTAGTTGATAAAGAACAGGATTTGGTAACTTGGGATGGGAATGTGTGGGAGGGCCCAGTTGAAGCTGAGAACTTTGAATCCTTAGATTTTCAAGGGATTATCTCACTTGAGGAAGTAGTCTCCCAACCCTCAGTAGAAGATTTACTCATGCCCTTACCCCTTGAAATATTGCCCCTCTTCTCTGTTGACTGAGGAAATTAACCTTCATGGTCTGCTAAACCAGTAGTGACCTTTCCTGAAATGCCAGGCAATGCACCAGTGATATTCCTCAAGACCCACCAACAGCTTCCTCTAGATCTATATCCAGAATTAAGGGAAAGGTTTTAGAGGGAAGGTGGAAAGTGTAGTCCAAGAGGAGGTGTGCTATTAAAGAGCTTAAGGAGTTTGCTGATTCATCCAAATAGAAATCTGGGGAATAAGGTGGGGATGGATTTTAAGAGTGTGGAATAATAGTGAAAGGTGCAAAAACCTAAATCAGGCTTTATTTGTTGATATGGACCCTCTGGATGGAGATTTTAGATTTAATTTGGAAGCTTGCATAGTTTTTAAAAAGGTGTCAAAAGTTTCTTCAAATAGATGGGTGAAGCATTTGTCAAAAGATGCTCTTCTTAAAAATGAGCTGGACATGTCTGAAATCCTTTGGCTTCGTGTTGATGAAAGAAATTTTAAGGCTCAGGGAGATAGCAATGCTAGAATAGGTACACTGTGTAAAACCTAATCCTCCACAATGAGAAGGCCTAAAAGGCATCCCCTTAGCTCACCCAATAAGACACAAAATGGTGAGGGACATCAGAGCATTTGAAGGGTTTTGTTGCCACCCCTTTTCTTGTGCCATACTTTGGGGTTAGAGTTGCTACTGCTCAAATGGATGAATTAAACGACATGAATTGGTTTAATTGGCTCATGAGGTAGCACAGGCCAGTTGGAAGCAATGAGTCAACAAAGGCAAAGTGATCATAGTTACTGTAAAGAACAGCAGAGAAAAACTTCATAACAGCCTAACTCAATGGTCAGCACAGGCAAAGTGATTTTATGGTGGCACGACTCACATGACCTTTGGTACTAGGTAATTAATCGTGCAATGAAATGATTAAGACGCTGACTGAATTTTTGTTTGATATGTATAAGTGGAAAGGTACTCAGACAAATAAATGAAAGAAAGGCTACATTTGATTGTAGCAAAAGGGAATCTTGGCTGGTGAAGCAGTTTCCAGACCTCAGCCAGTTTGTAGACCCAGAACACTTGAATGAAGGAAAAGGTGGCCAGGTCCCCCTGAGGAAGAATCTTGATAAAACAGCTTAAAGCTTTACTGTTAGCAGTTTCTCCAGTCCTTCCCCAGAGGGACCTATGGCCTCTTACAATGGTAAGAGTATACTGGGGAACTGGAAACAATCATACTTCCTGGGGTCTATTGGATTCTGGGTCTGAATTGACATGGACTCTGGGAGATAACAAGAAACTTTATGGCCCTCTGGTAAAAGCAGGGGCTTATGGAGGTCAGGTGATTAATGGAGGTTTGACTGAAATCTGACTAACGTAAGTCCAGTGGGTCCCTGAACTCATGCTGTGGTTATTTCCCCAGTCCAAGAATGTATAATTAGGATAGATATACTTAGAAGCTGTCAGAATTCTCACATTGTTTCCTGAACTGTGGAGTGAGGGCTATCGCTATTGGAAAGGTTAAATTCAAGCCTTTAGAATAGGCTCTGCCAGGGAAAATAGTGACTCCAAAACAGTATCGTATCTCTGGATGGATTTTAGTAATTAGTGCCACCACTGAGGACTTGAAAGAAGTAGGGATGGTGATTCTCACCACGTCTTCCTTTAACTCTCCTATCTGAACAGTGCAGAAAACAGATTGGACTGTGGAGAATGACAGTTAACTATCAAAAACTCAACCAGCTAGTAACTCTGACTGAAGCTGCTGTACCAGCTGGTGTTCTTACTTGAGCAAATTAACAAATCTCCTGGTACATGGATTGGAATTAACAATCTAGCAAATGCCTTTTTCTCAGTACCTGCCCAAAAGGACCATCAGAAGCAATTCACTTTCAGCTGGCTAGGCCAGCAATATACATTTACAGTTTTACCTCAAGGATGTATTAACTTTCCAGTCCTGTGACATAACTTATTTAGAAGGGATATCGATTGTGGGTAATTGCGGCTGGAAAGGGCAGGGTTCCTCACACCATGTGTAGTTGGCTGGGAACGCTCTGGGTTACTCCAGGCTGGAAGTTAGGCCCGGCTGCTGTGGCTCCATGGTTCCTAATGAGGTGGACCCAAATACAAGAAAGCCCATGGGTTTTTACAGGCTTTAATGTCATGGCGGATGTAGATGGATCTGGATGCACCCCGTAAAACCCAGGGCAGTGCTGAGTTAAATAAGGAGGGAAAGAGGGGGGGGCTGGGGAGGAATGCTTAATTGGCTCCACCCTCTGGCCTTCAGGTACCTCATTAGTATGTAAATCTCTCTAGAGCCTGAGGCCTGTTAATCACACCCTCTGCCTGTGCCCTACATGACTGAAAGGTGCAGGTTGAATGGAGATTATACCTTGTGTCAAGAGCCTGGGTTCTAGGGGCGTGGCCGAACACCCACATCCAAAGAACCAGGATACCCTTCCACGGCCTGACAATCGGTCATCTATCTCCTCCACAAAATATCACATTGGTGCACTATACATATGACATGCTGATTGGACCAAGTGGGTAGAAGGTAGCAAATACTTTAAACTCATTTGTAACATATATTCACATTAGAGGGTGGGAAATAAATCCAATTAAAATTCAAGGACTGTCTACCTCAGTGAAATTCTTAGGAATTCAGTGGTATGAGACATGCAGAGATGTTGGATTGTGATGTGCCTGGGACCTGTTGGGTTGATGTGTTGGTCCAACTCTGTAGGGCCTCTCATGGGGTCAGAGGTGCAGGAATTTGACTGTGTTCACTCCATGCTGGTGCCGATGGACATCAGGCTACATGAAGATGCTGGACTCAGAGATGGGGAGCACAGTCTGAGGTCCTGAGGGGAGCCGGAACTCTTAGCTTGGGGGTCCCCGGACCAAAAAGCAGGCAGGAACTGGCCAGTTTTCAGGCCCTGGCCCAGACGCTGCTGGGGGACCATGGCAGGGCCGAGACTCAAGTGGAGGCATACAGGCTGGATTGCCCTGCAGCTGAAGAGGAGAGGGGAACAGATGAGCTCAGGCTGTGCCCTACGGGGATGAGAGTTCTTGGCTTGGTTGCAGCGACTTGCCTGGCTGGGTCACGGCTGGCTCCGCTTGTTTGCTTGGGTTGGGTGGCTGGTGGTCTCCTTGACTGGGAACGCAGAAAGAACGGGAGATTAGGCAGCGGCTCTGTAAATTGAGGCCTGATCCATTGTTCCCAACAGTGAGTCCCAAAGGAAAAAAAAAGTCCATGGTCTTAAGATATTTATTGTCATGGTAGAAAATAGATAAAAACTATACCCCAGTATTTTCAGGGTGGGCCTGAGATTAAATACCCTTTGCAAGGAGGAGGGTCTGGGAAGAAATGTTTAATTGGCTACGCCCCTCTGGCCTTTAGGTATGCCGTTAATATGGAGATCTGTCTTGAGGCTTTGTGGCCTGCAGTCACGCCCTCTACCTGTGGAGGGGCTAGTGGGCTCTGTCTTATGTGACTGGAGGACCTCACTGTATGGAAGTCTTCAGCCTTGTGTCAGGAGCCTGGAGTTTGGGAGCGTGGTGAAATGCATCCAGTCCCTTAGGATCATCTGGGTCTCTGGTGATTTCTAGTGGGTGCTCTACCAGAAACCATGCTGTCCTTTCACAGTTCTACACAGAGATATTCCTTCTAAGGTGAATGATACATTATTGCACCTGACCCCTTAGTATCCTTAGTGGTAACTGAACGTTTGACCACAATGTAACCTGTGCTGCCCATCATGAGCTAGATATTAACTGACAGACATTATAATTTATTATAATGTATGACATGTACAACAGCAATATACCACCAAATGAAAATGGTATATATATGATCTGGCCAGGGCAGGTCCTGAAGGTACAAGCAAATTGCATGAAGAAGTTGCCTGTGTCCCTGGCTTTTACTCCAATTACAATACCATCTGCTGCTAAGAATGCACCTATAGCCTCATGTGGTGTTCTCTGATTGATTGACTGAGAAAAGACAAGGGGTTGGTTTACTGATGGTTTTGCATGTCATGAAGGCACCATCCTGAGTGTTGAATTTTGAGCATCCATTTTGCATTACAACTTCTTTTGGGGACAATCCTGAAAGAAACCAGTGAAGGGAAATCTTGACAGTGGGCAGAACTTCAGGCAGTGCCCATGGTCATATATTTCCTTTGGAAGGAAAAATGGCCAGATGTATGACTGTCCACTGATTCATGGGATGTAGTCAATAGAGTGGCTGGATGGTCAGGACTTGGAAAGAGCATGATTGGAAAATTGGTGAGAAAGACATCTGGGGAAGAAGTATGTGAATAGATTTCCCCCAAATAGGCAAACGATATCAAGATGCTTGTGTCATATTTAAATGCTCATCAAAAGATGACTTCATCAGAGGAAGAGTTCAGTAAACAAATAGATAGAATGACCCATTCTGTTGGTGTCCACCCTCTTTCCTCAGCCATTCCTGTCATTGTCTAGTGGGTCCATTAATAAAATGGCTACAGTGGCAGTGGTGGTTGTTATGTGTGGGCTCAATGACATGAATTGACACTCACCAAAGCTGATCTGGCTACAGCTGCTTCTGAGTGCCAGTTCTGCCAACAGCAGAGACCAACATTGAACACTAGATATCCCACCATTGTCAAGTTGAATTCCTCCACTTCCTCTATGGAAAGAACAATGCTTTTCTCCTTACTGGAGTAGATACTTATTCTGGTTGTAGATTTCTCTTTCCTACATGTAATGCTTCTGCCAAAAACCCACCAGTAACTTAAAAATCACACGAAATTTACCATAATAAAGATCTTTCAAAGTTTGTGTCTGTGTGTGTGTATGTGTGATGCATATGTGTTTATATGTTCACTGTTTGGCCACCTGTGTGTGTAGATACATGTACACATTATGTTTGTCATCTTCAATTATCACAGTCAACCTTATTCACTGCAGCAGGGTCTCTTAGTCAATTTCAGAGCTCAACAGTAGGATTGTTCTAGGTAGGCAGCTCGTTCTAGAGATCTCCTGTCTCTGTGTTTGGAAAACTGGAATTTCAAGCAGACTGCTGCATTTCCACACTAGGTGGCTTTCATTTTACCTCTTCAGATATGAATGCTGAATTTTGAGCATTCATTTTGCATGCATGCCTTCTAAGTACTGTGTCTTCCTCCTAACCCCTTGGAACTATTATTTTCTTGTGTAGTTTAGTAGAATACATGACCGATTTTATCTTCTACAGACTAGTTTGTATAATGAAAGATTTCTTTGACTATAAAAAAAGCTAAATGATTTTTTAAACAATTATCTTTAAGGGTATAGTTAAAGTAAGTCTGGTCGAGCACATGCTTTTACAATTAGTGTTTGGCATATGCATTTCTGACTAATCTTGGAGAATCCCTTTCAACTAATTTCACATCAGGATAGCCCTGGGGACATTGGTGGCCAGGAATGCTGGACATCCTTTTTAGAATATTGACATTGTATGGTTCAGATTACTCTACACCCCATTTCACTCTCAGGACCAAATTCCTAGGAAAAGGCTGAAACTCACTCAGCTTAGGTCAAAAAACACTGTGACAGAGTTTCGCGCTCACTCCATGGCTCATTGTGCAGAATGTTTTGGTGGCTACAGAGGTCACTTTAGTACCCAGCATTCAGAATATGAATCTCATATGAGAAACGATAAACTGTAATTGTCACGACATTGACATATTTAAAGAATGTCTAGATAAATATAGCAAAATATTCATAAAATTAGTATACAAGTTTGGTAATTTTTAAGAGAAGTGGAAGAAGGGAAATAATTAGCATAATTCATCCTGACTGCATCTGGTTAAAATTTTAGCTATTTAATTACAAACTAATTCCTTGGATTTAAGCAGAAATGGTTCTTCTTGACAGTTTCTGGCATAATTTAAACACAAACACATGCATTGTCATATTTTTCAAATGAGAAAGGGGCTTTCAGATCATTTTTACCGAAAAAGACAAAGTGTACAATTCTTAAGCACCCAACAGTTTACAATGAGGTCTAGAATCTTCTCCAGGCTGTGCAGGCATGTCCCCCAGAGGCAATTAGAGTAAGGAGACATTTAGCACAGAGATTTGGGGATATGAATTGCTCCTACCTGTTGTTTTACAACAATCACAAGCTAGGAGCCTTACTTAAAATTTCTTGCACTTCAATTTCATTTCCACTGAGCATGGGAACAAATAATAATTTGACATAGTTTCACTGAATATTTAGTTAGATAACACATTTGGATAATTGTATGAGTTCTAATGTTATGTTCTGCTTAGTTTCTGTTTTCAAGTTATCTTAACTAGTCACATTCTAATGTCTGATCATCATTTCCCCACTGTTTTCCTTTGGAATCCACTTGAAGGAGGATGCTTTGATAAGCTGTTGAAATACCCAAGAGCGTATCTTCTCTAAAGTAGCTAAACACAAAGCTATTATTTAATGTGAAGACTTGTCATTAGTATTGACCTTATAAAGTCATAGATAAAGGCCTGGAAATGCCACTAGCCTCATATTCAAGACACTTCAGGCTTTCCTTACTGTGAAGGGAATAAAATATATACTGGGGCTGAGAGGTGTTTTTTCACTAAAAGGGTGTTTCTGAGAGAGGGTTCCTAGCCCCATTGGATTTTGATGAACATAGCTTTACCACAGAGCATCTCCTATGTAATCATATATTTAGATTTTGACCTAACAGAAGGCATGCTCATTTATTCATTTTTTAATTTTTTATTGGATATTTTATTTATTTACATTTCAAATGTCATCCCCTTTCCCCATTTCCCCTTCCTAGAACTCCCTATCTCATCCCCCTCCTCCTTTTTGCTTTTATACTATTTGAATTACATGTAAGTATTCAGTTGAGTTCTAGGTTTAGGGACTAGCAATAAAATAGATGCAAATAGTCAAGGAACAAGCAAGATAATAAACACAAATAGTCAAAGAACAAGCTTATTTATTCTTGAAATATACTTATTAAAATTTTTCCTACAAACACAATGTACTGAGTTAACAATGGAATACCATGAGAATTTCCCATTGGCAAACTATAGGTGCCAAGACTGAAGTTTCTTTGAATTTCATAGACAATCACAAGCTGTGTAGTTTAATAGAATTTATCAGCTCACAGTTCCAGACACTAGAAGTCCAAAGCCAACTCAAAACAATGGCATAGGGCCCCTCGCCTTCTACAACCAAAGCTCTAGGGAGGACCCTTCATTGTCATTTCCATCATCTGGTGACCTCTTGCTGGACCACAACAATAATTGTGCTCTCTTGCTTTGTTTCTGTTCCCACATCTTTGTTTGAACATCCCTCATCATACAAAGAAGCTAGTATATTGAGTCAGGACCACTCTCATTCAGCACACCCCTTGTTGATTACAATCACAGATTCTGTTTTCTTGTTGTTTCACAAGATGCCAGGGCTTAGGCCTCAACTTCATATATGAGGTGGAAAAAATCCATTCTTTAAAATCTATTTATTGGTACGTCATTCCTATGATATTTTACTAATTGTTCAGTTTTGCAGTCTTATTTTCTTTTTCAGTATATCACCAAAGACTAGGTAGTGACTTTACTAAGCTTATGAAAGCTCTGAAAGTGATAACCTTAACTGAACTCACTAGGCAAGGATTAAGCAGAATATACTTTCTGTTGTAAGGATCAAGAACATATCTCGATGCTCAACTGAGCATCTCATTCAAGAAGCATGAATCCATTATTTTGTAAGGACCATTTGAGAGGAATGTAAATGCCCTTATTGTGACTAAATGTTACAACGCACTTACAGCGCACATTCTGGAGCTATTTCGTAGTCCAGTTCTTTGAACTGTGGCATAAAAAACAAGTGTCAGTGCTAGTTGTCCCCTCACCCCAGTGACATGAACTATTGTGGGAGACAGTTTAAGCCTACCAGCAAACCAACCACAGCAGAAGTGTCCCCCCTCATCATTTTACACAAGCCCCTCCTTGTCCTTCATCTTAGGCAATGTGCCAACTGTGCTCCAGGAGCAGTGCCTGGTGATAGCACAGCCTAAGGCATCTGGCTTCCAGTATTGATATGCACTCTTTCTTCTTTACTTTTTATTTCACAACAAAAAAAACTAGGGCCACAAAGACATCTGTTTACAGAGAATATGAAGCAAACCAATGGAAATAAGTCAGTTAAGGATAAGACAAGTTGACCTGGAAAGCATGGGCAACAGCTTGTGTTGAAGAAATACCTAATACTCATAGAAACAAAGCATCGTGTGTTATATTCTTATATTCAATGACACTGAAAACATTTTAAAAAGAATCTTATAGGAGACAGTTTATAAGTTCAAAGTCTCCCAAAGTAATCATAATGAAGTATATCAGATCTTCATATGTAGAACCAAATAGAAATAGTTGGTATTACTTTTGCCAAGATCTATAGCAGTCACTAAGAGTAATGGGTTAATTGGGCAATAGATTATTAATTGTGCCGAGTTATTTATAGATTTCAGAACATATTCTGATATGATAAGAGTGTATGCAAACCAGGAATTGATAGGATAAGGTGTCATCCTTAATTGTAATTTGTCTTTTTTTTTCCGCAGTAAAATTAAGAAAAGAGATTTGCAGCAGAAATAACTGGTGCATGACACATGGATTCTTAGTTTGATCTTTATTTTAATACTTGAGATATAAAAGAACAAAAACATATGAATTGCTTTGTTCTCTAAATATCCAAGTTAAACAGCCGAGGCTAAGCAGCTGACAAAGTGATTGAGTGCACTTGAAGTCACTGACACAGATTCTAGCTGACTTAGCTGCTCCAAATGGATTTCATGCTTCTATATGGAGACATTATTTTCTGTCCCTTACATATCCCCAAATGTCTCTCTTTGTTACAAGTTCTGCAAGTATTAGCTTACAATACATACACTCAAAAAAAAAAAAAAACTCCTTTTATTTTTTCCTTCTCGATGTTAGGCATGTCAAATCTAAAAGCTATAAACATAGCTTATTCAGAATATTAGAGGCTTTGGTGGAGGGTATTTTAATTGATATCATGATCTTTTAAACAAATGCATCATTTCTTCATCTTCCTCAAAGTTCACTTGATTAATGCTTTGGTGTTCCATGGGTGATACTTCTACCCCATTTCAGAGCCCTTTTCCAGCAACATCAATGTTTAAAATTATTTCAGTTGTATGGAGGATATACAGAGGTGGCCCAGTCATACTTAGCCTAGTTGAGTTGATAAACTTTAGGTTCAGTGGGGGACATTGAGAAAATACAGTAGAAAGTCAGTAAGGAAGACATAAATGTTGACTTCTATTTGACACACACATATCCTCACACATCCTCACATATACACGCCCCCAATACCTCTCACCCCCCACAAATTCCCACACACCCACAAACACATTTGCAAGATAAATTCACTTTCCTTCATGTGCTTCCTGTGCTTCCAGCTTGCACCCATTACATATTCTACAAATCACCTTTCTAAACTATCCTTTTCTTTAATAAACTTCTTTCAAGCTCTTTAGCTGTCAAATGTATGGGAGTTTGAGACATTTGACAGAAACTTCTGATTCAATCCTTAATTCAAAACTATGCATTCCTAGGCCAGGAAGCTGCAAAGCAATGCCCCAAAGAGAACAAGCTTAGTTCAAACCTCATCTGAGGAAACTATCAGCTCCAGATGGTGACAGGCCAGGGTGGGAGCACTGTACCTAAAGGCCACAGAACTTAGATTCACCACCTTTGCTATTAGTAAGTTCTGGGACCACATCAGAGGGATAAATCAGAACTCTATATGCCAGCTGCCTGGTGGGGGAGAACGTAAAACCCCCTACTGAAAGTAGTAGAGGAATTTTTAACCATGGGAGAAAGTGTTACTATGGCCAAAGGCACACAGAAACTTCTAGCACAGACTACTGAGGTTAATGTGCAGCAGTCACGCCACATTGTCTTTCTGAAGCTCACAGAATAAAATTAAATAGGAAAAACAAACAGATGTACTTCATTTAAGGTAAATGTTAATGACTAAAGGGAGACAAATGCAGTTGGGACTTCTGCAAAAGATTTAGTCAGAGATTTCAACTATACATGCAAGTTTTCCACAGGAATAGACCCCACGTTTGACCTCTCAAGAAGGCTCTGTTTTTCAGAGACACTCTCCTGAACTCCTTCTTACATGAAAATATACAGGGAGAAAAACTCACCAGTTGCTCTTCATGGTGGTTTTACTTTAAAAATACACTCCAAGTTGAAAACAAGTTGTCCCATCTCAAGTTCAATTGCTGATTCTACATGTTTCCTGAATGTCTAACACCCATGCACCTGTGAAGGATTTCAATAAGTTTTACAAAATCTTTATTTCCATAGAACACAGTCTCCTGAACCAAAACATGGGAAATAAAATTCACAAATTTCCTCTGCACTCCTTCTCCTGAAATTCTTCTTCTATCACCTCCACCACTTTTACTTCAACTTCCCAACTTTATGTAGTTCTCCTCCTCCTCCTTTATCTTTCTCTCATTTACCTACTGAGTCCATTTAGTGCTGGTTCTATATGTGCATAAGTGTGAGACCATCTACTGGAACCTAGACTAGCATGGGTAGTCACTTTGGATCATATTCCCGAAGAAAACTGATTTTTTTCCCCCTTCCGGTAGTTCCTTAGCTAAGTAGAGGCACTTCATGAGTCCTTCCTCCATCCATGCTAGGATTTGGATTGGGTAGGTCTTTTGAAAATCTTGTAAATGCAGTCTCAGCTTCTGTGAGTTCATGTGTAAAACATTGCTTTCATGTCTGGGAAGTACTGTTTTTCTGTAGACTTCTACTCCCTCCTTAAAATCTTTCCACCCACTGCGGGATTATTCTTGAGTGTTTGGGATGTGGGTACAATGTGGGAGATGTTCAATTAAGAGCTGATCACTGATATTTAAACAAATGTCAGAATTTATAGTACCATCATAGCATTTGAAAATTCAAGATAATACTGAGCTTAAAAAAAAGCATAGAGGTAAAACCTCCTAATATGTGTTTAATTTTTCTTTAATTTGAAATAAGTGGATCAAGTTTCAATAGTGCCCCTCACACAATCAAAATGGGAACAATGAGTGGATTTCAGCCCTGATCTTATCACTGACAGGATCAAGACCATGCACAGGTCACTATTCAAAGCCCTTTCAAAACTCCATACTAACTAGAAATGGGACAAAGTACAACTTGAAAAAAAGAGAAATACTGTTCTTCACACAAATGAAGACAGAGTCAACCAGCAAGTGTCCCAAATCATGTCTAAGTTTCTAGTGACTCCAAGTTGGAAGTTCTCTACACCGACCTCCACTTAATGAACTGATGACCTACGGCTGGGCACCAGCAGGTTAGTGTTCTTGTCATACAGATAGTTTACTTGCTTGGTTAGAGTTACATAGAGATATTTTATATTATTTGTGGCTATTGTGAAGAATGTTCTTTCCCTAATTTCTTTCTCAGCACATCTATCATTTGTATAAAGAAAGGCTACTGATTTGTTTGAGTTAATTTTATATCCAGCCACTTTGCTCAAGTTGTTTATCAGTTGTAGTAGTTCTCTTGTAGAATTTGGGTAGTTGGTTATGTATTCTATCATATCATCAAAAATAGTGATACTTTGACTTCTTTCTTTCCAATTTGTAGCCCCTGATATCATTTGTGGTCTAATTGTTCTAGCTAGAACTTCAAGTAATATTTTGAATAGATAGGGAGAGAATGGTCACCCTTGCCTTATCCTTGATTTTAGTAGGATTGCTTCTTGTTTCTCTCCAATTAATTTTTTTGTTGGCTGTTGGTTTGCTGTATACTGTTTTTATTATGTGTAGGTATGTGCCTTGAATTCCCAATCTCTCCAAGACTTTTAACATGAAGTGTTGTTTGATTTTGTCAAAGGTTTCTTCAGCATCTAATGAGATGATCATGTGATTTTTTTGAATTTGCTTATACAGTAGATTAAGTTGATGGATGTTCATATATTGAACCATTCCTGCATCACTGGGATAAAGCCAATTTGATCATGATGAATGATGTTATTAATGTGTTTTTAGATTTGTTTTGCGAGAATTTTATTGAGTATTTTTGCATCAATGTTCATAAGTGAAAATGGTCTGAAGTTTTCTATCTTTGTTGGGTCTTTGTGCGGTTTAGATATCAAAACAACTATGGCCTAATCGAATGAATTAGGGAGCATTCCTTCTGTTTCTGTAGGATTTCAGGTCTCAGTCCAAACTTAAAATTGAAAAAAATCCCACTGTTCCAGGACACATCCCAGAAGGAGCACAATCCTTAGTCAGAGGACACTTGCTGGATTAACATTCAGAGGAAAAAGGGAGAGGCTGATAAACATTCCTCAGACCACAGGGGAGGGAATCCACCTGCAGGTGAGGAAGTCCCAGAGCACATAAACACATTTCCAGGAGAGGGGCCTAGGATGGAAGGTGGTCAGGAAGCTGGGCCCTTAATGTAATAAACCTGGGCAAATGGAAGACACTCATTGTTATAAAAATAATGTGTGAATTTGAGTCACCTAGAGACCGGACCTGGGAAGGTCAGCCTTTGTGGTTGCCCTTGTAAACTCTGTATAAAAACTGCTCCCAACTTTGGCTCAGGGTTCCTCTTGCCTGTGTATAAGGGAACCCCAGTGTGCTGGTTATCAATATCAATAAACCTCATGTTTTTGTAGCAAATCCCCTGTCTGTGAGTGTTTCTGCGGGAGCACATCTCCCGGTTTTGGATCTTTGGGTCCAACATTTCTATTTTGTAGAATAGTTTGAGGAGTCAATTGGTATTAAGTCTTCTTTGAAGGTCTAATAAAATTCTGCAATAAAATCATCTGGCCCTGGGTTTATTTTGGCTGGGAGGTTTTCAGTGAAATGGATGATTTTTAGAAAGATACCACACACATACCAAAGTTAAATCAAGATCAGGTAAACTATCTAAACCATCTCATAACCCCTAAGGAAATAAAACCTCCTGACATGAGGCCTTCATAGATTTCATACCTGTGTAAGGGCAATGCCCAAGTGTGGCCCGCGCAATCCTCTCACCAGCAAGAATGCACGTGGGCACCAGGATCCTTCTGCAGCAAGCGTTTATTGCCAAGTGAGGAGGAGAGAGAGAGAGAGCCAAGATGGCGCTGCTTTATATACACCCTAGGGTGGCGTGGACATATCTAATTGGTTGCTTGCTCAAAACCCCGTATGACGCCCTGGGTTAGGTAGTGACTTGGCAGGCTTTCACCACTTGCACATGCGCAATTTTACTTGCTTACCCATGAGTGCCAGGTGCCAGTGCCATGTTGCAATGGCGAATGCTGTCACCGCTCACTGCAACTTTCCACACCCCAGCCCCTCCACAGGTAGAGGACATGTGACCCCAGGCCAAGTAGCCTCAAGACAGGTCTCCATATTAATGAAGTACCTAAAGGCCAGAAGGGCTTAGCCAATTAAGCTTTCCTTCCCAGACACTCCTCCCTGCAAAAGGTATTTAACCTCAGGCCACCCTGAGAAAACAGGGTATGGTTTTTACTCATCTACTTTCTGCCATGGAAATAAAAGCCTTAAAACCGTTGACTACCTCTTTTCATAGGGAACTGCCTTAGGGGACAATGAAACAAACCTTTGCCTAAAGAGCTGCATCTTATCTTCTGAAGAAGACCTCTGTGTTCCCAGCCACAGCAACAATCAACCCAAACAAGCTGACCACCACGACCAAGCCAAGAACTCTCATCTTTGCAGGACCCAGCCAGAGCACTCTTCCCTTTCTCTTTTGTCCAAAGGCCAGTCCAGCCTGTGGGCTCCCACTTCGTTCTCAGCTCTTCTATGAATTCCAGTGATACCTGGGTGTCCAAGAGCCTGAGAACCAGATAGTCCTTGGCCACCCTGCAGGGTAGGACCAGCTCCAGCTCCAGCATGTCCCTGGGACCTCAGACTGTGCTCTTCTACCACTGGAGTGGTATCCCCAAGGCTTTACATAGCTTGACACCCACCTGGCACCAGCTGGGGTAAGTGCAATCAAACTTCCTGTGTCCAAGCCCAGTGGCAGAGCAGACATGAGACCCCCAATTAACCCAACAGCTTTTATTACTATGACTGTGTACTGTAACTTAAATCTGGGCTGATGAGACCTCCAGCATTTTTTTTTCATGATATTTTGTGTTCCTAGGTCTATATAAAATTCAAGATTGTTTCCACTTTTGTAAATAATTGCATTAGAATCTTGATGGCTACAATATTGAATATGTAATTTGCTTTTGGTTTGATGGTCTTTTTATAATACCAATTTTGACATTCCTTGAAAGTGAGAGGTCTCCCCATCTAGTATTTCATTCAATTTCCTTTCTGCCCCTAAAGGTTTGCATTGCATAAGTCGTTTATATCCTTAGCCAGATTTATTACATGCTATTTTTTAGTCTGTTGTGAATGGTACTATTCCACTGATATATTCGTCTGTATGTTCATCATTTGTATGTAGGAAGGGAACTTATTTTTATGTGTGAATTTTGTATCCTGTTACTTTGGTGACTATGTCTGAGGACACATCAAAAGATCATCCAGCAGGGTCAAATTAGCTTTATCCAATATATGAAGGGATGGCTTAATGTAAATAAATAAATAAATAAATAAATAAATGTAATCTAACACATAAGTAGACTAATTGACAGAAACCAAATGATCACCTTGTTAGATGCATGAAAAGCTGTTTGAAAAAAAAAATCTAACAACCCTCACCACAGAATTGCTATAAAATGTAGAGATATGGTGAACATACCTCAACCTAATAAAGTCAAGATACAGCAAGCCCTTATCCAAGCAGAAAAAAGCTCAAAACATTTCCACTAAAATCAGGGATATGACAAAGCTGTCCACTTTCTCACCTCCCGTTTAATATAATATTTGAAGTACTAGATGTAGCAACTAGACAAACAATGAAGACAACAGAGACATAGGAGATACAAATAAGAAAGGAAGAATTCAAAGAATTATTTGCAGATGTTATAGCACTATACATAGAAGACCCTAAAATTTCTCCCAGAAAGTTCCAAAAGCTGATAAACACATTTGTGTTTCTTTATTTGACAACTATTTAGTCCCATGACCAATCATTTTGTTATTTGTTTTTTACTTTTTTTTTTACTTTTTTTTTTATTTTTTAGTTATTTATATATGCTGTATACAAACCCTCTGCCAAATATGTAACTGGTAAGAACTTTTACTCCACTCTTTAGTCTTCTTCTCTCAAATGATGGAGTTCTTTGTTATACAAAAGCTTTTTTTTTTTTTTTGTTGTTGTTGTTGTTTCATGACATTCTACTTGTTAGTTGTTGGTATTAATGCCTGAGATATTGGGGTCCTTTTTAAAATGTACTTTCTCTGGCTGTGAGTTAAAGCAAGTTCCTACTTTCTTCTCTATCAGACTCAGGGTATCAGACTTATGTTGAGGTCTTTGATCTACGTGGACACACACACACACACACACACACACACAACTTACATATTTTTAATTTAGGAATTGTATTGCTGTGATTTACAAAGAACACACTAAGTATAGTGGTGCTAGGGAATAGTACTTGATCTTATCTGCCATTAGAGTTTTATTTCCTAGAACTCTATAATTATATCAATTTCACTGTACTTTGATTTTTTTTAAGTGCTATTAATAGTGGTCACAAACTAAAGATCAAACAGCATGTTTTTATGTCCCTTGGATACACTGTAACTCAGATTAGGCCAATTTAAGTGAGCAAAAGGCAGAAGGATTCATACAGGGGCACAGATAATTAAAACCAATAAAAAGTGTGAGCCCAGAGAAATGGAGTTCAATAGAGTGTCCCGAGGTAAAATATCTTTAATCTATAAGAAATCATGTGTACTCTTTATGCACTTCATGCTCAGTGACTCCAGGCCCCAGTGCCCATTCCTGCATCTCATTACAGGGCGTGAGACTGCCGTTGTGCTAGTCCATGGATTCTAAGTAAATCACCAAATAAATAAAACTGACACAAGTGGCTTTGGGAACTGGATACAGGCTGCACCATGTTGTATGCACCACTTTCATAGGTCTCATTTTCTTATTAACAGAATTGGTCTGAATAGGTTGTAATATGAATATTAGGGAAATCGTACAGTCCTTTCTTTCCTCATTAAAAAAACACCATTTGTAAAATCTAGTGTTGCTCTGGGTTACACACTATGTAAGCTTGCATAGAATCTAAGCAAGTTAGATGACATACTAAGCTATCTTAAGATTCTAATAGTCTGTGGCATATCATAAGAGTATAAAAACTATATGCTTTCATTTCTGTAGGTCACTTGAGGTAAACTTATGTTTATAGATAGAAATTTTGTTCTAAAATAGTACCTTTAAAGACATATTAGTTTTCTGTGCCATTAATTATATAATATTAGCTGTTTTCCTTTTCAATCAATTGTTTAAGTTGTATTTTGTTTTATATAGTTTTTGTCAAGAATAGTCATAAGGTTTTGTCAAGTGTTTTTTTTTTTGTTTGTTTTTCTTTAGCCTGTTAATATGGTTAGTTATTGTAAGTGGGTTTTGATTGTTGAATTAACCCTTGCATATCCGAAAAAAGCCTAACTTAGCAGAGGAAATTCTAGAAAACTAGTTCAACTGATGACCTTGAAAGTAAAAGGGGAAAGTTAGTATTTTATAGAAATGAAAGAAAAATTATTTTGAGATTTTACATACAATGAAATAGAATGGTCATTAAAAAGAATATAATAAGTAAAGAAAGGGAGAAAACCTTCATGATCAAGAGTTACATAGTATGGGGAAGAGCACAACGAAGTGACCATTAGATATGACAATATGTAAAAAAAAATTGTAATGATGTTGTCCAAAGGCACTTCAGCAGAGTAGTGGCAAGCAACATCCCAACAGAGTTGGTTGAAAAAGTAGGACCCATGATATTCTTTGATGGACATGATTAGGTGTCTTACAAATACTCCACTTAAGCAGGACCAACTCCCGGTTTAAAAACCCAAATACTCCAGAAGAAATCTGTTTTAGAGCAATTTGAATTAAAAGTTGGAAAGAACATTAGAGGTAATCTAACCCAAGCCTTTCACTTTATAGATGGATAGAATGCATTTTGGAAATGTTAGCTAGCTGCAAAACCATATGCCTAATCTAGCTTATTATTCTACACTGTTACCAATAACAGTGAACATTTATTGAGTATTTAAATGGATACTAGGTCTGACTCTACTAAGGGCTTCACAGCCCTAACTAAATTTTCTCTTGATGAGTTTACAAAGAAAGATATATTGAAATCACTATCAAGTTGTTAAACGTTCAATATTTCACACTGCATTTTTCTATATATTGTGGCCCTTAGTTCTAAGTCTTATCTTTTTTTTCAGATAATATTTGTATGTTATTGCATGGTGTAGTAGCACACACATTTAATCGTAGAACTGGGGAGGCAGAAGCAGGTGGAACTCTGTGAGTTTCAGGATAGCCAGGACTGCATAGCAAGAGCCTATCTATGTTTAGATGCTACCCTATAGTAAACCCCTTGAACATCAATATATTTATCAATCACTCTTGGCAGAAAAACATATGTTCATAGTGCTGTTTAAATAGCCTTGTCTTTGTGCATATAGCCGTTGAAGTAATTATTATACTGGCATCAAATCATTATTCCTTGAAGCAGGTTTTATATGAAACTGATTTCTTATAGACTGATCATCATAAGAAACCCATTTGTAAAATAACACTCATGTTTATGCTTGCCTATCTCAGCTTCACCACTAACTTCACATGACCCACGAGACTGCCTCTTTCCAACCTGCACATTATAATTAAACTAATAGATTGCTTTTTCAGAGGACTGCACTGAATCTGCCATTGAACTAAAAGCCATAGTCAATATGCATCTTGAGAGTAAAATGTGAGGTTTTCTTTTTTACTTCTTAGATAAAATGAAATTGCAAGCAGCAACTATTCTCCGGTTCCTTGGATTTTAAGGATCAAATTCTTCACGATTCAGCTAGATTTTCATTGAAATTCATCACAGTCTCTCTGCAGCTGTGGCCTCAAAATACCATTTCTGCATTTATTTTAGCCTTGTGGAATAAGTGCTGAGAAACCACAGAGTCAATGAGACTCAAAATGCCCCAAATCCTTCCTGCTCTGGAGTTTTCCATCTTCACATCAAAGCATTTCATGCCCGTCAGCAACTTTTTAATGCGTTTGCTCCTTGTGTGCACAGCTTCCATTTAAAGAGTCTCCTTGGCTGGCTTCTCTGATGAAGTTGTCTGCTTGCCAGGAAAGCAATGCAGAAGTTACAGAAGAGGCACCAGGTCCCCTTTTTAGAAGACCCGAGTTTCAGATGAGAGCTAACTTCACTTTTTGAGAGACTACTGCTCTTTATACCAGGGACAAAGTTTGCAACTGTGAAAATACAAATAAATATAAAAGACTTAAATGAGAATATTATTTATGAGGAGCCAAAGACAATAGGAGTAATGAGTGGATTCTTTGAAAGACAGTGTCATGTCCTTAACTCAGGAGATAAATGAAGTTCTGTTTGTTAAGACTGTACTTGTCACAACAGGCTGAAAACATGCAACTGTTTTTTTTCTAGAACATTAAAAAACACTACCTGATTTGAATAGTCCTTTCATGAAAAGAAAGTAAGAAATAACATGTGTAACAGTAGATTCCAAAAGAATTCACATTTCCAAGGACAATGTATTTTTAGAAAATGTTAATATTCATTAGTTATGGGAAAGTAGGGAAAGCCAACACATCATTTTCTTTGATCTAAGAGCTCAGCTTGTGCAGAGTCAGGCTTCACAATAAACCGTTATTACTTTTAAAAGTGGATGGCATTCATCAAATATTTAGAACCATTTTGATTATAAAACAGTGGACCCTGGATTTATAATTTTATTCATATATTTTGTTGGGGGTTGGTGGGCTTTGGGAAGTATATACTTGGTTGTGAAAGCTAGTGTTCCTTTTGTGTCTAATCGAGCCACAGTGCCACCAGTTCTTAACTGAAAATGCCTTGACTTGAAAGAGTAGTAAATATTCACTAAGAACTACTCAGTCGTAAAGCGTCCTCCACCTCTAGGAGAGAAATATAAGAACCATAGGAACTCTACGCTGATGCTGGACACAAGCACAAGCTGTAGTGTCCACCAGTGTCAGGTTCATGTGTATTAAACAACCCACACTTGAGGACAATGACCACCAGCACATTAATTCGTCAGTGCATTGCTCACTTTTGATGTGTGCATCATAACCCTGTATAAACCCATAAGCTATAGTTTTATACTGAAGAATGGGCCTCAATGAAATTTGGCTTGCATGTTCTTTTTCACCACTCCTAAAGCACTTTATCATAGCCCAGAGCTACAGCTCCAAGCCTACCAATAAAAGCTAGATAATTATAAATGCTTAATAGCAGTAGAAATTGAAGAAGATAAGGTGTGCAGAATGACAGGTTACAGTGACCAAGGTCACTGTATTAACGAATGACATTAACAAATGTCATTAACAAATGACAGGTGTATATTATTTCATCAGTGGTGCTAAACTCGATGGAAAGCCAACTTGCTTTAATCTTTAGGTGTTTTTTATTTTTTTAATGTATATGAGTATAATGTAGCTGGCTTCAGACACAGTAGGAGAGGGCACTGGATTCTATTACAGATGGCTGTGAGCCACCATGTAGATGCTTGGAATTGAACTCAGGATCTCTGGAAGAGCAGTCCGTGCTCTTAATTGCTGAGCCATCACTCCATCCCTAGGCTTGAGATTTATTTTGCTGCTATTGGAGCTGTGTGTCTATTCTGCTCCAATTTAAGGAGTCCAAATTCATCACTCCTCATGCTGCTTCACTGTGTAGAGAAGTGAGCTGGGCTAACATCCCAATATGACCTTTATTAAGTCTGTGTCAGTCCAGCAATAAGAATTATTAATAGACACTGCCACAGTAATGCAAGTATTAATTTTAAATTTTATTTTTTCAGTTGTCATACAGATTAGTGTTTATTTTTAAAAATTTTTTGATGGGCTGGGCAGTGGTGGTGCATGCCTTTAATCCCAGCACTTGGGATGCAGAGGCAGGCAGATTTCTGAGTTCGAGGCCAGCCTGGTCTACAGAGTGAGTTCCAGGACAGCTACACAGAGAAACCCTGTCTCGAAAAACCAAACAAAATTTTTTTTTGATGATTCTTTTTCAATTTTTTTATGTACAGTGGTGTTTGCTAGCATGTAGGTCATATAATGGTGTCAGATTCCCCCGGAACTGGAGTTACACAGAGTTATGTGCTGGCATGTTGGTCTTCGAACATGCTGGGAATTGAACTGGGGTCTTCTGGAATGGCAGCCAGTGCTCTTAATCTCTGTCCCATCTCCCCAGCCCCTAACATGTATTCTTATGCCATTCATATGTAATTAGTTATTTTTTTAAATTTTCCCAACCTACTCACTGTCCCTACTTTGTTCTTTAGAGAGGAGGGAGTATGGAAACATTTCATTGTGAATGAAATACATTGTTTAATTTTACTTGTTTTTGATAGAAGCTCATGTCAAGAAAATAAAATTTTTATAGCATAGCATTTAATCCAAAGTTTTCACTTAAAGCCACTATCCATTTATTTTTAATGAGAAATTTTATGTTGACAAATCTATTATAGCATGGGCTTAGCAAGGTTAGAATACAGCCTTAGTTAGCAGACCAGTTGGATAGTATTGTCTCTGTCAGGACACACACTAAGATAACATCCTTAGGCCTGACACATGCTCCATAAAATCTACATTGAAAAACAGTAAAGCTATTTTCAAAGAACTAGTCTGCAAAATATGAATACAGATAATCTTTATGTGATAAGTAGCATCTAAATGAAGCTGTGGATTCAAAGATGGAAAAAAGATCAAGACCAGTGGTCACGTTCTAGAGAGTTAGCTTTCAGATCAGCAGCAAGTCTAAGAAGTCTAATTCCCTTTGTCCCACGTGGGAATCCATGGACACAGCAAGCTACTGGGGTCAGTTTCTTCATGAAGCCTTATCATGATGTATATCTACAACCATAAAGTAGTCTTCTTGTCTACAGAATGAGTAGCAGATCATTACGAAGTGGCTTAGAAAGGTACCCTTCTCTTTGCCGGGCATCCAGATAGGGCCCTGTTTGCCCATTGGTGGTAGTCATGGAGATTGCGACTAGATTGTTAGATAGGTCCTTCACAGTAATGTTGTTCTATTTATATTCCTAATATTTTAGCTTTGTTTACTTTAAGGAAAAATACTAATTATAGGTTTTAGCTTTCCTTAGTAAGTTACTATAAACTTTTGGTGAGTTGGGGGAACCAAAATTTAGTAACACTCATACTTTATGAGTCATTTTTATACAACAACAAGAATTATCCTCTATCTATCAATAGCCAGCTCAGCTGACTGGAGAAGGAATGTGATCTCTCATAGTCTCTCTTCTTAGTTTGAGTTATGAGAACTTGACCAATACTCACCATTGACTCTAGGGTGATTCATTCAAATCACTGTCTTTGGTTAGTTTAGAGCTCATGATGTATTTTTTTTTTCTGCAACTTCTTCAACAACTGTAATTAATCAGAATTTTGGCAGTAGTTTTCCCACCAAGGCCATGAATATTCTTTTAATGAATGGCATTTCTTTGTGTTAAGTCTCTGAGCCCCAAGGCTATTAAGATTTCAGCGTTGGGTTTTCCCTTCTTCAAAGCTTTCTCTTTTGTTTAAAAGCAAAGTGACAGACTAGCATCTCTTATGTGGGACTATGAGATAATTTGCATCTGGACAGTGACTGGTGACACTGAAACGCTTGGGCCTGGTACATGGTTTTTGGAGAAAGTAGTTTGAAAGTCGTACCTAAAAGAAGAGTGGAAAGATCTCTGTGTGTATAATTGAACCATTGAGACTTGTATCATTTCCAACTCACAGACCTTAACTAAAGTGACAGGGCCAGTCAGGGTCACCAATCCAGAGGTGAGGCAGAGTGTACAGTGGAACTTCTTTATATTGCCTATTACATAGTCCAATCTCTTTCACCTAAATAACTTTTGAGGAATTGACTGGGTATAGGTCACCATGTCAAGTTAAAATGATTTCAGACTTCAAGGGAAACAACTAAAAATACAAAATGATAGCTGACCAAGTCCACCAAATTAAGGCCCAAGCAATATTGAAAAATGCATCATCAAATATTTGGCCTTTTTTTTTAAACCTATTTTCTTTTCCTTTGCAAAGGAAAATGATGTTAAATAAACTCCGTGGTTGTGAGACTGGAATGTTCATCATAGTAACTCACTTAGTAGGTGGCACACTACACACTACACACTGCACACTGCACATCACACACTACACACTACACATTGTACGCTGCACACTGCACATTGCACACTGCACACTGCATACTGCACACTACACACTACACACTACACACTGCACACTACACACTACACACTGCACACTACACATTGTACACTACACACTGCACATTGCACACTGCACACTGCACACTACACACTACACACTGCACACTGCACACTACACACTACACACTGCACACTGCACACTGCACACTGCACACTGCACACAATTGCATTGCTAGTCTGGGTGGTGATGAGGACAGGTGAAGAAGAGACAAATCTGAGAAATCTCTCTAAACAAAGTGACCTTTGAACTGGATTTGGGAAGGTGAGGACTAGGTTGACGAAGAAAGAGATTCACCTGGCTGGTAGATTAGAATGGATAAAGGGTGCGGTTCTCAGGACTGGGCTCTGCTTGTTGTTCCTAGGATGCAAAGAAGACAGGCAGCTGGAACACTACTGTAGAGGACTGGGGAAGGGGCATGATAGCAGTGAGGTGCTGGGTGATGAGATCTAGGGTGCAGGTCCAGAAAACAGGGTCTTCATTATCAGGATAAGCAATTTTATCTTACCTGTGAACAGCCAGCCACTGGAATGTGGGCATTTGGTTTATTCTGACTTTTTATGTCCTTGCAGATTCACATTTACTAGGGACTTCAGAATAGCTTTGCTTATACCCAGTTACCTCAAACAACACATAATTTGTTTTTGCTGCTTTCCTCCCAAAGGATGCAGAATCTTGGGAAGACTCTCACTGCCTACTCTTACATTTTCTGTTCTCTTTGGGATGATTTTTTACTTTGAAACTCTCACTTCAGAGAGATCTGCTTGAGGCATCACTCTAGGGCCTATGTCTTGTGGGTCCCTGAATGTACAGCAGTGCTATATTGCATTTGAACTGCATTACAGTATTGGATACTTCTTTAACTTTCCTTTTATTTTTTTTTGTTATATTCTTTGGTATATTTGTACTACTAGATTGCACTGAGTAGAGGATTGGGCTATTCGTGTTTTATCAGTTCTGTATTAGAGTCCACTATGAGCTCAGTCTAACAGGGAAATGACTAATATGATATACTAAAAACAAAGAATTACATATTTTGTATTCAACTGTGGCCCCTTCCTGTGTATACCCTTAATGTAGCAGACGTTTTTCAACATCAGCCCCCACCCATCATCTCATCCTTTTCAGTCTCTTCCTCTACTATACCAGGGCTTTGCCTATATGATCACAGACTATAAAAGCAATAGTTTAACATTGCTGAATTTGGGTTTTAAAGGAATGTGGCAAGTGCCTGTGGTTCTATCTAGGCTCACTCTCTCTCTCTCTCTCTCTCTGAAGAAGAACAGCTTGCCATGCCAGAAGAATATTATTCATTTTATTCAGTGCATGAGAAATATATATATGACAAGAAAGAATGACTACTCCTTCAAGTGAGGAATTGCATCATAGCTAAATTGCTTCCAGAGTTTTAATCCAGGTAACTGAGATAGCAGTCATTGCTTTAGGGTCTCAGTTTGGGGGTAAATAGGTTACACTTAGCAAGCAACATTCTAGTTATTGGATTGGGGACGGCACACAAAAATAGTTGTGTATTCTAAGAAAGCAAAGGAACTCTCAGTTATATTACTAGTAAAAAAAAAGGGGGGGAGGTGCTTTGGAATTTTGCCTTAGCTCAATTTTAAAGGCGAATTGACAATATATATTAGATCATTCTATGTTTAACACTGAATCCACACTCTTTTATGAGAGTCTTCAAAACAAGAGTGGCACAAAAGGACTCTGACTGTCCTAAGAAATGAGTTTGTGTTCTGTCAGTACTTGCTCACTAGCAGAGAATTTCATCTGCATTAAGTCATGCTTTTGACACCAGTGAAGAATTATAATAATTTATACCCTGCATGTCTTGAGGGTTAGATGAGTCAGTGTGTACAACAAAACATTTATAAGTTATAAGAAACCAGTGAAACAGATCTTGCTTTACAAAGCATATGAGGACACGGGTTTAACTTAATGGGCCCCATTTCTGCCATCAGTGGGAAGAGAGCTCTTTGCTAGTATAGAGATTCTTTCTGAAGATGTGTGTGTGTGTGTGTGTGTGTGTGTGTGTGTGTGTGTGTGTGT
>JANHMN010000010.1:30295084-30328597 GCA_030674055.1 Rhabdomys pumilio | reverse complement strand
TGTGTGTGTGTGTGTGTGTGTGTGTGTGTGTGTGTGTGTGTGTGAATGGAGAAGAATGCTAAGCTTCACAGGACTCTTATTCAGTTGCCAAGATCAACACACGAGCTGTTCTTGTTCCCTGGGATTTAGTGCTGCTAAGAAAAGCAGGCTCTAGGAAACCCACAGCGAAGGCTCTGCAATCCTAAATCTTCACTTTCTCCAAAGGGAAAAGAATTATTCTCTCTACCACAGAAAGCAACACAACCCATTGCCTAACAATTAGGAATTAACCAACAACTGCCAACATTATAGTCTTCTTTATTTTACATATGCTGCTTTCAGTCTTCTGTGGAAGACGCTACACAGTAGGATTTGCATACTTAAATGTAAGGAAATCCATGGATGTTTGTAAGCACCAGGACTTACTTTCTTTCAGAGTCTCTCATATGATTGATGGGAACCCAAACCAAGCTCAAGTTGGAGTGGTCTCATCAAGACTGAGGCTGAGACAAGTTTATTGCAAGCATTCTGAAGTTTTAAACCCTTATCAGAAACAGAAAACAGTGGAGGTGACTGGGAAGAATGCAATTGTAGTTGCAAGATACACGGGGCACACAAGACTAATGTCAAGGACAAATCGTCCAGCCAAGCTTTTCTATGCTTCTCTGTCTTCTGGGGAATGCAGACAGACACAGCTGGCCTGAATACTTTACTGACTGAGGCAATGTCTTGGTTTCTCAGGAACTAAAAAGCAGACAGTGAACCAAGAGCTATGGACTCCAATCTGAAAACCTATGAAGTATGACTCTCAAGGTAACTAAACCAAGCTAACTACAAGACTCCTCTCAGATTTTTTTGGTTGCATTTTCCTTTCAATACAGAGGCCATTAATTATGCTGTGTACTGAATTCACAGATACACTTTCTGAACAACCATTTACTAACTCATTAAAAAAAACTATTTAGAAAAGTATAAGTTTAGCTCTTTCTTCAACATTGTTTCTTATATCTACATTTTTTTATTAATTAATTTTCATTCACTGGGGTTTGTTAACACATGACATTCTTCTGTAAGTTTGAAAAATAAAGATAAGTTGGTTTCTATGTTGAACTTGCTAGATGTCTTATGAAATTTTTTGAATGGACGTATTGTTGAAAACCATGATGTAAATTTCTACTAATTGTTGTTCTGAAATATCTTAGCTGAGCATGGTAGCAATCCTTGTTTTCAGATGACAGAAGCAAAAGTAAGTTTGAGGCTAGCTGGAGCTGTGTAGAAAGAATGCTCGAGAAAAAAATAGGATCACAATTTCTTAAAGCAAATTTTATTATCATGATCAATTTTATGTGAGAAGTTACTATAATTACTGACTTAAATGAACCTTATACCAAGAATATTAAGAATACATATTTATCTTAGCTCAACATATGACATTTCATTTGTATTTTGTTTCCTGGCCTAATATAGAGTCAAGGTATAATTAAGAAATAGGAAATTAAGAATGTTTCACTTAATGTTATCAAAATAAAATAAAATTACTCAAATAAGATGGAGTAAATACAGGTGAAAGTTTCTAGAAATCTGCCCCCACAATAGTTAAACTTAGTCGTGGTTGTGTGTGTGTGTGTGTGTGTGTGTGTGTGTGTGTGTGTGTATACATATACATATATATGTATATATGTATATATGTGTATGTATATATATATATATATTACAAGTTGATTCATATCCTCTGCTATAAATCAATATTTTCATTGATACAATTTATTCTTGATACCAGTGTACAAAAATAAGGAATTAAACTAGAAATGGGCAAATCTAAGAAAGGAAGTGGTCAGACAATACTCTACCTAGGGCATAACAGCAACACCTTATAAAATGAGACCTGCAAAATAATATTCTTATAACTTTTCCTACCCAGATACTGAGAATTCATTGTCAGGATTCCCAGGCTGTTGCTTCAAGGCATTTGAAGAAGCCATAGAGATAACAAATTTGGTCTTGGAAATACGGAGTTAAATTGAAATGACAGATCTGTCTGATGAAGAGGCTACAGTGGATTTTGCTGGGTTTGGAAAATGACTGTGCCTACATTTCCCTTCATATCCTGCAGCAGCCCACCGTGCCCCCAGAGATTCCCACTTGGGATTTTGAGACAAAATTTGATTCCAGTTTCCACAATGGACATATGGTTGATGTACAAATAGCCTCTGAGCCTTTTGATGTTCATGGAGAGGAAGGAGTGGGGGGCTGTTTCCTGGAAGTGTATGGGGCACCAGGGAGCATTAAAGAAAGAAACAATGGTAAAGGAAGTGGCTGTCCTTTGCCATCACTTTGTTTCTGTGAACAATGTGTATCTGGAGCTGGGCCCTAAAGTGGATGTGTTATGTTCCGATTCTGTTCTGCCTCTGGAACCACAAGTAATAATCCCGTATTTTAGACTGAATTTGGAAAACTAAAATTGATTCAGAAGTTATAGTAGAAAACACTCTAACAATAAACTCAAAGCCCTGAATTTACTATATTCCCTTAACTCACAGGCTAACCATCTCAAATCAGTTAAAAAAAAATTAAAGAAGGACTGGGTCTAAGCCTTGTATTCTAGAAGTTATAGTAGAAAATGAATTACTTTAGAACTGACTAATTCCAGAAGAGGAGTAAATCTAGACAAGAATTCAAATCTAGATAAGATTTTAAGCCCTGACCCCCGCCCCCCCATCCACTAACAAAACACATATACACATAGGTGAAAAGTGAGATTTCAGCAGCACCATGACCCAGAGAGTCAGACCCTACACTGAAGGGCATGGGAGGGGTGGTGTGATCAGTAAAAACACACTCTACAAAAGAGCTAAATTACTTCTGTAAAATATTACAGCCCATTAGGGAAGGCTGGAGGGAATTCACACAGTAAACCCACTCACTGGTCTCACACTTTTGGATACCAGAGAGATAAACAGATGCTATCCCAACTACAGAATAAGCTGCCCAGGTGTGTGTGTGTGTGTGTGTGTGTGTGTGTGTGTGTGTGTGTGTGTCTATCTGTTTGTGCCTCTGTATATGTATACATATATGTAAAACCCCATACTCAGAGTAGGCAAGAAATATTGACTGGTGTATAATTAGTTTTTTCTTCATAGCTGATTTTATCTTGTTCCTAAAGATTGTTCTACTTGTTCTGGGTTCCTGACTGCTTCGTTTTTCTTTGTGTTTATTTTACATATTGTATCTTATTCCTTTTTCCATATACTTCCTTTCATTCCTATACAGTGTGTCTTATTCCTTTTCCATTTTTAACTTCTGATTTATAACACTGAATGTATTAATAATTCATTCATTTTAACTCCCAGTTAATCTCCTTTTCTTGTAACTTCATGTTGAATGCAGGTAAAATATATGTGGTTTTGCCACATTTTAATAATTTCCTAGTTGTCAGATTACTGCTTTTGTTATTGATGTCTATTTTGAAACACTGGCAGAGAATATAAAGCCAAAGAAAACTCCCCACCAGCCATCTCATATAAACTGATCAATCAGTCAGTTATAAATAAAGTAAAAAATGGTGTGAAGGCTTCCTTTCCTCTGGCGGTAGCCATCAGGTGAGCCAAGATGGGTGCATACAAATACATCCAGGAGCTATGGAGGAAGAAACAGTTCAAGGTGATGTGCTTTCTTCTGAGGGTCTGCTGCTGGCAATACTGCCAGCTCTCTGCGCTGTACAGGGCTCCCTGCCCCACCTGGCCTGATAAAACGCAAAGACTGGGATACAAGGTGAAGTAAGGTTATGTCATTTACAGGATTCGTGTCCACTGTGGTGGTTGCAAACGCCCGGTTCCTAAGGTTGCAACTTACGGCAAGCCTGTTCACCATGGTGTTAACGAGCTGAAATTTGCCCGAAGCCTTCAGTCTGTTGCTGAGGAGAGAGCTGAGCGCCATTGTGGGGCTTTGAGAGTCCTGAATTCCTATTTGGGTTGGTGAAGATTCCACATATAAATTTTTTGAGGTAATCCTCATTGATCCATTCCATAAAGTTATCGGAAGAAATCCTGACACCCAGTGGGTCACCAAACCAGTCCACAAGCACAGATTGATGCGTGGGCTGACATCAGCTGGCCGAAAGAGCCGTGGCCTTGGAAAGTGCCAGAAGTTCCACCACACTATTGGTGGTTTTCGCCGAGCAGCCCAGAGAAGGCGCAATACTCTCCAGCTCCACCGTTACCGCTAATACACATGATATTTGTACAATTCATATCCAATAAACAATTTAGGACAGTCAAAATAAAAAAGAATGGTGTGAAGGCATAGGAAGCACATTCAGTGAAATAATAGCAGAGAATTCTCTCTAAACAGGAATAGGTTGAGGGGAAAAGGACTATAGACCTCTTTAGACTACTTCCTGCTGATTATGGGTGTTGAGTTCCTTCTGTAAGTCCAATCTTCATTGTCAGGATATCTAACTATTTTCTCTTTGCTCATGACCACTTGACAAACCACAGCAACAGGGAGCCAGAGCAGCTGCTTCCTTGGGCCACTCTCAGGGCAATAGCATTTATACCATCTCAGAAGACCCAAGAATTCCAAATGTCATACTTACACACTTTCAGAAAATATCTGCTGTTGGCAAAACCATGCCCCTGCCAGTACACGAGGCAAACTGTGGTTAATTTCTGTGAGGCAGCCCCTTATCCCATACCTGGGATTAAAATAAAAACATACTCATATAACAGAACTAGGGTTATAAAGAAACCAAAATTCTCCTACAGAGAAGAGCCTTAAGGCTTCAATTCTACTCAAAACACTATAGGTAACTAGGGAAAGCTGGGGTCAGAGAGGTGGCTCTCTCCAGGGGAAAGCACAGCTATGGTTTGTGCCAATAGGAAGCTCTGAAAACATTCATACAGGTAGCATTATATTGTCCAAACAGGTTATGTTTAAGAATATACATGTATACACATATACGCATACAATAACAATTAGTGAAAAGTGAAGCCATAAATGAAAGAAGAGAGGAGGGATGTATGTGAGAAAAGGAAGGGATAAGTGTAATTAAATTATAGTCTCAAAGTTAAAAAGAAAAGATCAGCAATAGTTTAAATAGCTTAATTTGTAAAGACCTTGGAAAGCATCATTAAGAATAAATATAACCCAAAATAGGGAGAAATAAAGAATAGTCACTGGGATGGAAATAAATGACAAAGAGACTGAAAGTACAATACAAAGAATTCATAAAATAGATGACTGAGAATTTGAAATGATAAACTGACAAAAACTTAGCCAACCTATTCAAAACCAAAAGAAAGAGAAAGATCCAAGTTAATACGATCAGAGGGAAGATAAAGGAAGCCATAACTGGTACCAATGGATTCCAGAGGATCTTGAGAGAACAGTTGAGGCGCTAAACAGGAAGACAGCAGTAGACATGCTACTGTGGACAGGGAATGTTCAGGGAGCCTCAGCCTGATACAAAAATATACAGGGAACTAAGGAAAGCTGAAAATGAGAGAAATGGTTCTCCCCAGGGAAAAGGAGGCCACTTAACTATCCAATACCAAATGGTCAGCCTTGAAAACATAGATATGAGTAACATCACACAGATTTAGAAGGTTGTATTTATGTCCTTAGGAACACACGTATACACACATATAATAATTCAAGAAAAAGAAGCCATGAATTTCAAAGAGAGCAAGCTGTGTGTGCATGGGAGGGTTTGTAAACAACCAGCCTGCTTCCAATTTAGGCTTAAAAGCCATCTTATAGGAAAGACAGAGTAGGTTCGTGATTAAAATCCTTTATCATTAAACCTCTGTTTCTCAGGAACTGGGCTACATCCCACCTGTGACCTTAACCACTTGACTTCCGTTCTGTGCTACCTGTTGCAGGAATGAAAATCATACCTTTGTTTCAAAAAAGTTGTTTATACATCTTGTGTCCCTGCTTTTTTTTAAAAAAAATTTTTTTTGTTGGATATTTTATTTACATTTCAGATGTAATCCTCATTTTCTATTTCCCTCCCGCCCAGAAACCCCCTATCCCATCCACCCTCCTCCTGTTTCTATGAGGCTATGTCCCCACCCTCCCTCCCACTCCCACATCCCCACTCACGATTTCCCTCACACTGGAGCATCCAGCCTTCACTGGACCAAGGACTTCCTCACCCACCTATGCCTGACAATGCCATCCTCGCCTACATATACAGCTGGAGCCATAGGTCCCTCCCTATGTGCTCCCAGGCTGGTGGTTTAGACCCTGGGAGCTCTGGTTGGTTGGTATTGATTTTTTTTCCCATGGGGCCTCAAACCCTTTCAGCTCCTTTAGTCTTCTCTCTCACTCCCCATGATCAGTTCAATGGTTAGTTCTGAGCATCTGCCTCTGAATATGTCAGACTTTGGCAGACCTCTAAGGAGGCAGCTATATCAGGCAACTGTCAGCCTGTACTTCCTGGCATCCACATTAGCATCTACCTTTGGTGACTGCACAAGGGATGGATACCCAGGTGGAGCAGTCTCCTGATGGCCCCTCCTTCAGTTTCTGTCCCACACTTTGTTTCCATATTTGCTCCCATGAGTACTTTTGTTTCAAGTGTTATATGACCACAAATGACTATCTTGTTACACCCACCCCATTTTGTTTCAGAGAAACTAACTTGATATTTTTATGTTCTCCTCCTATAACCCTGCCAAATACCCCCATTTAGTAATTCCCTACCCCTGAGCTCTCCAAAAGCTTTGTCTTCCTTGCATCCAATGTTGATCTCTTGAACCCCACCTTAGGAGGAAGCAGCCTATGTTCATGAATAAAAGAGCTTGCCTTAACTAATTGCTTGCTTTAATTACTTTGGCCATCATGATTTGGGCCATCTATCTCTTTCCATCTTTGGGATTAACATTTGGAAGAAGGACAGTGAAGAAGGAAATAATGTAATTATATTAACCACCTCAATTTTTTTCTTTTATTGAATATTTTTTTATTTACATTTCAAATGTTATTCCCATTCCTGGTCTCCTTTCCAGAATCCCCTATATCATACCCACTCCCACTCCCTCTATGAGGGTATTCCCCTACCCATCCACTCCCACCTTTCCATCCTGGCATTCCCCTACACTGGGACATCTAACCTCCACAGAACCAAGGGCCATTCCTCCCACTTATGTCCAACAAGGCCATTCCAAGCTATATATGCAGCTGGAGCCATGGGTTTCTCTATATGTACTCTTTGGTTGGTGGTCTAGTCCCTGGGAGCTCCTGGGTCTGGCCTGTTGACACTGCTGCTCTCCCCATGGGGCTGCAAACAACCTCAGCTCCTTTGTTCTTTCTCCAACTCCTCCATCAGGGACTACACACTCAGTCTAATGACTGTCTGTGAGCATGAGCATCTGCCTCTGTATTTATCAGGCTCTGACAGAGCTTCCGTCAGCAAGCACTTGCCAGCATCCACAATATCTTCCTGGTTTGGCAGCTGTATATGGGATAGATTCCCAGGTGGGGCAGTCTCTGGATGGCCTTTCCTTCAGTCTCTGCTCCACACTTTATCTTTATTTTCTCCTGTGAGTATTTAGTTCCCCCTTGTAAGAATCACTGACGCATCCACACTTTGGTCTTTCTTCTTCTTGAGCTTCACATGGTCTGTGAATTGTATCTTGAGTATTCTGAACTTTTGGGCTAATATTCATTTATCAGTGAGTGCATACCAATGTGTGTTCTTTTGTGATTGGGTTATCTCACTCAAGACGACATTTTCAAGATCCACCCATTTGCCTGCAAATTTCATGAACTCACTGTTTTTAATAACTGAGTAGTATTCCATTGTGTAAATGTACCACATTTTCTGTAACCATTCCTCTGTTGAGGGACATCTGGGTTTTTTCCAGCTTCTGGCTCTTTAAGGTTCTTTGAACATAGTAAAGCATGTGTCCTTATTATATGTTGGAGTATCTTCTGAGAGTATGTCCAGAAGTGGTTTAGTTTGGGTTCTCAGGTAGTATTATGTCCAATTTTCTGACTGATTTTCAGAGTGGTTGTACCAGCTTGCAATCCCACTAGCAAGGGAGGAGTGTTCCTATTTCTCCACATCCTCACCAGCATCTGCTGTTACCTAAGTTTTTGATCTTAGCCATTCTGACTGGTGTGAGGTGGAATCTCTGGATTGTTTTGATTTGTATTTCCCTGATGACTAAAGATGTTGAACATTTCTTTAGGTGCTTTTTGACCATTCCAGTTTCATCAGTTGAGAATTCTGTTTAGCTCTGTTCCTCATTTTTAGAAGGGTTATTTATTTCTCTGTAGTCTAACTTCTTGAGTTCTTTGTATATATTGGATGTATATATCAGACATATATATTGTATATATATATCGGGTGTAAGATTGATAAAGATCTTTCCCCAATCTGTTTGTTGGTTGCAATTATGTCTTATTGACAGTGTCCTTTGCCTTACAGAAGCTTTGCAATTTCATGAGGTCCCATTTATCAATTCTTGATCTTAGCTCATAAGCCATTGGTGTTCTGATCAGGAAAAATTTCCCTGTGCCCATGTGTTTGAGGCTTTTCCCACTTTGTCTTTGATTCAGTGTATCTGGTTTTATATGGAGTATGCTTGATCCACTTGGACTTGAACTTTGTTCAGGGAGCTAAGAATGGATCAACTTGCAAACTTCTACATGCTGACTACCACTTGAACCAGAACCATTTGTTTAAAATGCTGTCTTTTTTTCCCACTGGATGGTTTTACCTCCTTTGTCAAAAATCAAGTGACCATAGGTGTGTGGGTTCATATCTGGTTCTTCAGTTCTATTCCATTTCTTTACCTACCTGTCACTGTACCAATACCATGCAGTTTTTAATCACTATTACTCTATAATACAGCTTGTGATCAGGGATGGTGATTCCCCCCAGAAATTATTATTATTATTATTATTTTGCTATTCCAAATGAATTTGAGAATTGCTCTTTCTAACTCTATGAAGAAATGAGTTGTAATTTTGATGGAGATTGAACTGGATCTGTAAATTGCTTTGGCAAGATGGCCATTTTTAATCTATTAATCCTGCCAATACACGAGCATGTGAGATGTTTCCATCTTCTGAGGTCTTCTTCAATTTCTTTTCTACAGAAACTTGAGGTTCTTTTCATACAGTTCTTTCACTTTTTTTGGTTAGAGTCACACCAAGATATTTTATATTATTTGTGACTATTGTGAAGGGTGTCATTTCCTTAATTTTTTTCTCAGCTAGTTTATCCTTTGACTATAGGAAGGCTACTGATTTGTTTGAGGTAATTTTATATCCAGCCACTTTGCTGAAGTTGTTTATCAGGTTTAGGAGTTCTCTGGTGGAATTTTTGGGGTCACTTAAGTATACTATCACATCATCTGCAAATAGTGATATTTTGACTTCTTCCTTTTAAATTTGTATCCCTTTGACTTCCTTTTGTTGTCTAATTGCTCTAGCTACAACTTCAAGTACTATATTTAATAAGTAGGGAGAGAGTGAACAGCCTTGTCTAGTCCCTGAATTTAGTGGGATTGCTTCAAGTTTCTCTGCATTTAGTTTGATGTTGGCTACTGGTTTGCCGTATATTGCTTTTATTATGATTACGTATGGGCCTTGAATTCCTCATCTTTCCAAGACTTTTACCATGAAGGGGTGTTTTTGTCAAGTGATTTTTCAGCATCTAGTGAAATGATCATGTGGTATTTTTTCTTTGAACTTGTTTATGTAGTGGATTATGTTGATGGATTTTTTTTTCTATTTTGAACCATCCCTGCACCCCTGAGATGACGCCTACTTGGTCATGGTGAATGATCATTTTGATGTTTTCTTGGATTCGGTTTATGAGAATTTTATTCAGTATTTTTGCATCGATACTCATAAGGGAGATTGGTCTGAAGTTCTCTTTCTTTGTTGGGTCTTTGTGTGGTTTAGGTTTGATCATAATTGTGGCTTCATATGACAAATTGGGTAGTGTTCCTTCTGTTTCTATTTTGTGGAATAGATTGAAGAATATTGTTGTTATGTCTTCTTTTAAGGTCTGATAGAATTCTGCACTAAAACCATCTGGTCCTGGGCTTTATTTTTTGGGGGGCGGGGGAGACTTTTAATGACTGCTGCTATTTCTTTAGGGGTTATAGACTGTTTAGATGATTTATCTGATCCTGATTTAACTTTGGTATTTGGTATCTGTCTAGAATATTGTCCACTTCATCTAGATTTTCTAGTTTTGTTGAGTATAGGATTTTGTAGTAGGATCTGATGATTTTTTTTTAATTTCCTCAGTTTCTGTTGTCATGTCTCCCTTTTCATTTCTGATTTTGTTAATTTGGATACTGTCTCTGTGCCCTTGGGTTAGTCTGGCTAAGGGCTTATCTGTCTTGTTGATTTTCTCAAAGAACCAGCTCCTGGTTTTGTTGATTCTTTGCATAGTTCTTTTTGTTTCTAGTTGATTCATTTCAACCCTGAGTTTGATTATTTCCTGCCTTCTACTCCTTTTGGGTGTGTTTGCTTCTTTTTGTTCTAGAGTTTTCAGGTGTGCTTTCACACTGCTAGTGTATGCTCACTCCAGTTTCTTGTTGAGAGGCACTTAGAGCTATGAGTTTTCCTCTTAGCACTGCTTTCATTGTTTCTCATAAGTTTTGGTATGATGTGTCTTCATTTTCATTAAATTCTAAAAAGTCTTAATTTCTTTATTTCTTCCTTGACCAAGTTATCATTGAGTTATCATTGAGTAGGGCATTGGTCAGGTTTTCTGTTGTTTTTGTTGCTATTGAAGACCAGTCTTGGTCAGTGGTGATCTGATAGGATGCATGGGATTATTTCAATCTTCTTGTATCTGTTGAGGCCTATTTTCAGATCAATTATATGGTACATTTTGGAGAAGGTTCCATGAGGTGCTGAGCAGAAGGTGTATTCTTTTGTTATAGGATGAAATGTTTTATAGATATCTGTTAAATCCACTTGGTCCATAACTTCTGTTAGTTTTACTGTGGCTCTGTTTAGTTTCTGTTTCAGTGATCTGTCCGTTGATGAGAGTCGGGTGTGGAAGCTTCCCACTATTATTGTGTGTGGTGCATTGTGTGCTTTGAACCAACCAAATTTTTAAAACTTATTTTAAATTTTTTTAGAAGAAAGCATTCATAGACAATGTATAAATGACCACAAGTATATAAAGAAAAACTTTAAAAATTGAACAGATCTATAACTGAGAAATTATATCGAAGCAGTAATAGTTCAATAAGGAAAGTGCCAGGACTAGATGGGTTTGCTGCTGAATTTTCTCTTAAATGAACTAATAATACCAGCGGGATAGGTAGATGGAGAGGTGGCTAAAGCCCTTGTGCTGTAAACAAGTGGAACAAAGTTAGGAACTCAAGCCCCCACATAAAGGACAGGTGGGTAAACAGGGTGGCCTGCATACCATCCCATCACTGAGGAAGCAAAACCCACCTCCCAGTCTCTTAAGGAATTACTGTATTCCTGACAAAAGAAAAAATGATGCCATGTTTGTTCCACAAAGTCCAAACAGATGTAATTAACACCACACTTGTGTTCTGCTGCTCAAACAGCGTAGCCATAAAACAGATAATTCTCACAAATGACTAGGACTCTCTGGGATGTCATTAAGGCAAAAAAAACAGGGGTAAATTAAGACAGACAAGAAACCAGCTGGAAGAAATCAAATAGGCAAAGTAGGCCAGTCAGCTTGTGTTTGGGAAGTTGAAACACAGCATGAGGCATTGCACATTTACACTAAACAAGATCTATAACCTTTGTCAGGCTTTGAACTGAACTGAATACATGACTTATTTAAGAAGAGTTAGTAGCTGGGAATGTGTTGAACTAGGAATGTCAAGACCAATCCTGAAGATGTTTTCTTACACCAAAGATTTTGTTTGTACTGAGAAGATTGCTTGTCAGTGGCAGATGGTCCTGGATCTGGATAGAATTCTAAGTGACCTGAAGGGTGGTGACTGACTGTATCCCCAGAGTAGTTAAAAAGACAGAATCCTTGTAAAAAGAAAAAAGTTACGCGTGTTGTCTGGAGTAAATGTAAAGCAGGCAAGAGGTAAGCAGGCTTTCAATGACACATTTATTACTGGGACAGAAACATGGGCTCAGCATCCCTGGGGCTCAGCATCACTGAGTCACTACAGCATGCATGTGTGAATACTGAAAAACTCAAACACAAAACCACAGCACCACCTAGAATACATTGGGAAGTGCAACAGTCCACCATCTTTCCCAAAGAGCTTCCTTTGATGCTATAGATAGATTTCAATGATGCCATACAGTTCCATGTTGGAAGGTTCATTATACCCTAGTGTGACTGGCCTTTTCATTGTCAGCCTCTGGAATGCTTGGGAAATTATAAAGTATATAGATGCACCACTGCCAACATCTGCATAAAGGTCCTGGAGTTGGTTTTCCCCCATTCCTCATTCATAAAGCTAAAAATTAGAAGAGAATGTCTAAAATAAAACTTTCAGAATCAGGGAATGCTTGCATCTAATTGGTAGATGGTTAGAATGGCCAGACCGGGCAATTTTCTGTTATGTGTCAGGGTCCTTTGACCCCCTAGTGTATGCTGCCTGGTTGGTGGCCCAGTGTCTGAGAGATCTTGGGGTCCAGGTTAGTTGAGATTGCTGGTCTTCCTATGGGGTCACCCTCCTCCATAACTTCTTCCAGCCTTTCCCTAATTCAGCCACAGGGGTCTCCAGCTTCTGTCCATTGGTTGGGTGTAAGTATCTGAGTCTGTCTCACTCAGCTGCTTGTTGGACCTTGCAGAAGCCAGCCATGCTGGGCTCCTGTCTGTAAGCATACCATAGCATCAGTAATAGTGTCAGGCCTGGGTCTCCCCTTGAGCTGGATCCTAATTTGGGCTTGTCCCTGGACCTCCTGTCCCTCAGTCTCTTAGAAAACAATTTCAGTAGGGTATGGAGGAACTTGTAAATTTGTCACATTTATCATTGTAACACAATGTCTAGCTAAATTTGAATTTCATATAAACTGTAAGTAACTGATAGTATGTATACCAAATATTACATATTAACTATTTTCATGTATATTTCAAATGTTTATGGCACACACATGAAAACATCATTTGTTGTTATTCTGACCTGCACATTTGATTGCATCCTACATTTTGTCTAATAAGTTGAGAAAGGGAGAATAAGATAACATTACCATATTATGGGATGGTGATACAGATCCCCAAAACAGAAGTGTAAAGTTTGAGGCAAGAACAGAGATGCATTGTCAGTGATAACTGGGTGCTATATATTAATGTCTATATTTATTTAACCTGTTCTGAAGATTATACCATAGGGTGGACATAAAAATACTAGCACAATTATAATACAGACAGGATCACTACAAAGATCTTACAATATAAGAATTGTGTTAGAATTTATTTGTGGCTTGTTTGTTAGATAATCTATAATGACATTCCAGCATATGCTAAATATCATAATACAAAGCCACATCTATTAGTAAGTCATTAAATATAATACCAAAGGGGCTAGGCATGCGTGCAGTGGTAGAGTAGTTGTCCAGCATATGGAAGGTCTTGGGTTGAAATTAATCATGTAAGAAAAACATTAATAAAATACAAGGGAAACTGTAGCTTAGAATGGGGGAAAATGGTGACCACCCCAGACACATGAACTATTTTTTTGTACTCTTTGATGCATTTAATGGCTGTGTCCTTGTTTAGTTTCTTGTGTTAAAACTGCTAACCAAAAGCAACCTGGGTTAGAAAAGGGTTTATTTAGTTACACTTCCACACTTCAGGGAAGTCAGAGAAGGAGCTCAAAGCAGAAACTTGGAAGCAGAAGCTGAAGCAGAAGCCATGGAGAAACCCTACCTACTGCCTTGCTATTTGCCTATGTTCAGCCGCTTTCTTAAGTGACCAGGATCACCTGCTTGGGGGTGGCATCACACAGTGGTTTGGATCATCCTTCACTTAGCAATTAAGTAAATGTTTCTTAGGTATATCATATGTGAATCCAGTGAAACCAACTGCTCAAAGTTCTCTCTTCCAAGTGTGATAAGTTGAGAAATAGCGAGAGCCATCATGGGAAAAAAAGAGTAGGAATTCCCAGAAATAAGATTCAGAAGTCATAAGGGTGAATTTGTGAGTTTGGTTAAATAAATATTAAGGAATTAAAATATATTAATAGTATTAGCCTCTCTATTGGCGTTACTGAAGGAATTAACAGTATCTAACACTATTAGAGTTTAAATTTGAGTTGGAATTCTCAAAATCCATTATAAAATCCTTTATGAAAATTTCACAGCTATAAAGAGGCTTTCAGGTTTCAATATTAAACAAACTATCCAAATTTAAAAAAGAAAAAAAAATAAAAGCACCTAACTGAAGATTTGCCTTCAGTGATTAGTACTAGTAAACAGTTGAAAACCCAAGCTGACTACATCTAAGCACTTAAATTCACTATTCACCCAGTTACCCTTACACAAAAAAAGAAAAGCAACTCACATAGAGGATTCAAGAAGCATATAGCTACACTTTTAAATTTTACTTTTAAAAGAGAGTATTAGAGCACGTATTCAGAAAATTAGGTTATAGAGTTCAAGATTTAGAAATAAGACAGCTAGTACTCACCTTTTCTTCCCGAAAAGAACCAAAATAATAGAAACACATATGGCTGTGCTTTTTGAGGTTAATGGCCAGAGGGAACACCTCAAGTCAACAATACAGAGCCTAGACTATTGAAGACTTAGAAGGCTTAGCCTATTAGGGGAATAGCACCACAGACAGAGAAACAAAAGTTCCCTAGAGCTGCCACTACTGTTCCAAAGCAAGGGGATGGTGAATTTCCTTCTTAGAAGTCAGGGTGAAAGAGAAAGTTCCAGAAAACACCACCAGTGAGGGAACTGGAAAGTTTCACAATAGTTGTAGGCTTTCAGTAAATTAGGCAACCTCAGTTGACTCAGTGCATTTGGGAAAGTATCTTAGATCATCTCCCAGTTATGCCCAGGCTATGAGCCAAGAGTTTTCCTGAGAAGTTGAGTTGTTGTTTGACCTTGGGCTCCTCCAAGAGGTTAGCAACCTTTGCCTGTTCTCATCTTTGGGACTCGAAAGGTTCAAAGGATAGGTTTCTCAAAAACACATCAATGTGATTGTAAGCCACCCCATTAGATTCACCACACTGTGTGCAGAATGGCTATGGAATTATGTACGGGAATGGAAATGCTACCCTTGTGATTGGATGAAGACAGAACCTTTGTCCTCTAGACCACAGGTAGACATGATCCACGGTCAGACTAAAGGCAGCCACTCACAGGATTCTCTTGAGCCACTGCTAAGGTACCCGTTGCTCAGAAGCTTGAGAGGTATATGGTTTCTAGTGCTACCACACCCAATGCAGCCTGCTGAGGCAACTGTGAGAAACTGGCAGCTTCTAGGCATCACACTGCCTGGCTTCTGCTTATATAGTGCAGAGGCAAGGGTATGTAAACCTGCAACTGACATCAGTCTTAGCTACTTTTGATGTGAAGAGACACCATCACCAAAAACAACTTATAGAAGATACCATTTAGTTGGCTGCTTGCTCTGTTTCAGAGGGTTAGTCTGTAATCATCATAGCAGGAAGCAACGTGGTGGCAAGCAGACAGACAGGCAGGTAAGCCTCTAAAACAGTAATGGAAAGTTTCTGAAATATGGATTATGGATGGAAGAAGGGAGAGAGGAGAAAGAGGGTGAGATGGTGTGGGCTTTTGTAACCTCAAAGCCTTCCCTTAGTGACACATATCTCCCCCAACAAGGCTCCACTGCCTAATCCTTGCTAAACAGTTCCACCAACAGAGAATCAAGCAATCAAATATATGAGCCTATGAGAGCCATTCTTATTCAAATCACCACTCAATTCTCTCCTCAGGTACACGCTCCATTTGGTCCGAAAAGAATATTACAATTCTGGTGGCTATACCATCTACGTTGTCCTTCCCACTGTCCTGCACCAATGCTGTGTCTGCCCATGGACTAAAGTATAAGTGGGTGTCAGTGTAACAAGTGTGGTGTTATTATTCTCACCACTGTCTATACCAAATGTAACCTTTGGACTCTCACCATTGTCTGGTCCTATGACATATACATGGGATTCCTCACCAGTGCTGGAGCTGCTAGAGCCTGAGGCTTTTGTTAATAGGAAAGCTATCACTAACAGAAACTCAGAAAACCCCATTAACAGAGAGGGGATAAATCCAATGTGTAAATGGCCACCGAGGAGCATCCAACACTCATTATCTATACTTCCCAATTGCCTGAGCTGCTAGGGCATCCCCACTCATGTGTATGTGTGGTGTTGTACATGTAGGCACACATGGGTCTTATCTATATATGTTGATGTCAGAGGACCTCTACTACTTTTCCTCTTATTCTTTTGATACAAGATCTCTCACTGAACCTAGAGCTCACTGTTTCAGCTAAGCTATCCAGCCAGTGAGTTTCCAGAAGATGCCTGTCAGCCCAAGCAAATGCTGACGTTATAGGCACACATATGCTTGGCTTTGTTGGGTTACTAGGGATTTTTACTTTACCTACTGAGCCCTCTCCACAGCCCCTAGAGTGTGTCTACACTCTTAAATGAGCTGTACAGGATCGTTCCAACTCCTCCACAATAAGCAGTGGGCACAAAATCATTAACACTAGGCAGAGAAAATATATCAAACATAAAATGCTACCTGGAAAGAAAGCTAGCACTTTATGTATAGGGACACTCCCAATACAACCTCAGGAAAATTACACACAAAGGAGGTTACTTGTAACCGTGGTAGAGATGTGAAAATCTCAATAAAAGAGTGCAGAAAACATGAGATAAATGTTAACACTTTTTACTTTTAAAACCAAACACACACACACACACACACACACACACACACACACACACACACAGAGTAATGTGAAAAAGGCTTGCCATAGAATTTTAAAGTAAGATGATTTAAAAAAAAAAATCAAGTCATTCCAAAGAATTCAAACAATTAAATGAAATTAGAAAATGTAGAATATTAATGAGAACACCAATAGAATACTGGTAAACAGAGTTCAACAAATTAAAAGATCACACAGCAGGATCAAGTTGGCCCTATTTCTGGGATGCAAGGATGGCTTAACATATGCAGATGTGATGTGAGATTTATCTCAGGGACAGAAATCCCATTTTAATAAAATCATAGTAGTCCCCATGTAGGAAAATGGCTGACTCCTGTCTTCAAGGACCCCCCAAAAGAAACAACTTCTATACTTCTTAAAACACAAACACTCACCAGTGGTTGCTCTTGCAGAAGACCTTGGTTCAATACCTAGCACCTAAATGGTGCCTCACAACTGTAGATAACTCCAGTTCTGGAAGGGGTGGGGGTGTCTGCTTCCCTCTACTGGTGCACTTCGTACATATACATACATGTGGGCAAACACTCATACAATAAAAGTCAATAGATATAAAAAAAAATAAACTTTGGTTTTTTATCTAATTTTTATTAGATCTTAGACATTTATTTTATTGTATTTATTGTATTTAAAAATACATGTTTGTAATTCCTCTTTATATAGTCATCTAATTTTATTTATATTCTTTTTAGGCACTTTGAAAGCCTTAGAAAGGCTTTTCTTTTCTGTACTTTCTTTTCCTTTTTTTGCCCTAAGATTTCTATTTAGGCTTGAAATTATTAGCTTTGGTATTTTGTTTTTAATATTTTTCATGTTTTTACTTAAACCACCCCAATTATATTTCTGTAATTTTAAAATCTGTCTGGGAAATCAATTAAAAATACTTTTCATAATTTCAGATCTTGAGTTTTGAAATAGGCTCCACTCTTTTCACTTTATGTAAACTCACTTTAAGTCAACTTCTTCCCCTTTTCCAGTTTCCTTCAAGTTATTTAATATTTCTACACTCACATTGAATAATTTTAACTTCAAAGCACATTCTAATTAGTGCAATTTTCTGTTTTCATGGTTACTTGTGATTTATTAGTAAGCTTGCATCAATTTTGAATATGTTTCTATATCTTGTATGATTTTGTGTTGTTACAACCATAGTTTTTTCACTCTCTGAGTGTTACTGGTGTTGTGTAAGCTTACAGAATAAAAATATCTCAAAATAAAGCTTGGAGAGATGTCAAAATCAACAGATGCATGGATAAGAACACAGCAATGCACACACACAAGGGAAGGCTGCTGAGCCCTTTAAAGATTGTAGCTTCTCGTATATCAAATGGGAAGATAGGGAAATAATAAAATGCTGGGCGAAGGTCTCAGAAGTTCCTTGTAAATGTGAGGAGTGGCCTGAAAGAATGTAAAGCCAAGTATATGAATTCAGGCCAAAACTTCGAGAATAAGTTAGTAACACAGAGGTAAAGTTGACAAATGAGAGAGAGAGAGAATAAGCAAAAAATTCTGCAAGAAAATTGAAGTGGAAAAATGGAGCCACTAGAAATGAACATCTCAGAGGAAAAGAGCAGCAAAGATCATCATGATTGTAGTCACCTGCGCAGAAGAACGAGCACCAGAACCAGAGGATGTGACAGTGAAATGTTGCATCCAAACACCAATAAATAATAGCATGAACATATCAGTAAAGGACTCGGGATATAATGGGGATTAAACCCCAAAGCCCATAGGATAAGGAAGAGCTGTGATGCAAACAAACGGTGTGGAAGATCTATAAGAAATTATAGTAGAAATTGGCCAGAAACTAGAGGGAAAAAATGGCATTCAAACACAAGAGGTATGTAGACTCCAAAATAAACACAACCATAAAAGAACCTCTCTAGGGAATAGTGTATCAAATATGTCAGAAAAATTTAAAGAAACCATATTAAAAGCTGTAAGAAAAAAAAAACCAAAATGACAACAAAAACCCCCCAATTCACCTACAAAGTTGAATTTATTAGAATAATGTCAGATCGATTATCAGCAATCCTCAAAGCATAGAATGCATGGGATGCTTTAATTTCAGTTAAACTTTCTGAAAGTAATAACACCAACCCACCCACAAAATTTTACACTCAAAATTTCAAAATTTGAAAGAAATGCAGGGAGAAAGATGGAGCAGAGTCTGAAGGAATGGCCAACCAATATCAGGCCCAACTTGATACCCATTTCACTAGCAAGCACCAATATCTGATATTATTAATAATATTCTGTTATGCTTGCATACATGAATCTTGCATAACTGTCCTCTGAGAGACTTCACCCAACAGTTGACTGAAACAGATGCAGAGACCCACATCCAAACATTGGATAAAAACATAGGGGACTCTTCTGGAAGAGTTGGGAGAAGGATTGAAGGTACTGAAAGCAATAGGGACTCCACATGAAAAACAAAGAAGTCAACTAACCTAGACCCTTGGGAGCTCTCAGGGACTGAGTCACTAACCAAAGAGCATATATGGCTGGACCAAGGCCCCCAGCATATATATAGCAAATGAATAACTCAGTCTCCATGTGAGTCCCCCAACAACTGGAATGGGGTTTGTCTGTAAAGCAGTTGCCTGGTTGTGGAATCCATTCTCCAACAGGACTATCTTGTCTGGCTTTGGTGAGAGAGGATGCGTTTAACCCAGCAGAGACTTGATATACCAGGGTTGGGGGATATGTAGGGGGACCCCACCCTCACAGAGGAAAAAAGGAGGGGTGATAGGGGATGGACTGTGTGAGGCGTGGACAGGAAGGGGCAATGATTGGAATGTAAAAATAATAATAATAAAAATGATAAAAAGTATTCAAAAAAACAAGCAAGAAAGTAACTACTAAGACAACTATAGCCAACCATACTTTATTTTAAAATTGGCAAATGTATAAGGACATTTCAAAATAATCACAAAGGCATTGTTGACCAGCAAGCCAACAATGCAGAAGATACTTAAAGGAATAGTGTATATAAGGAAATATGTACTAGGAGATAAAAATGGATCTATTTGCATTCTTCTACATGTTGGTGTTCATTTGATTCAGCACCATTTGTTGAAAATGCCGTCTTTTTACCTCTGAATGGTTTTAGCTCCTTTGTCAAAGATCAAGTGACCATAGGTCTGTGGGTTCATTAAGTCTTCAATTCTATTCCATTGATCTTCCTGCCTGTCTCTGTACCAATACCATGCAGTTTTGCTTTTGTTTGTTTGTTTTAATCACTATTGCTCTGTAGTACAGCTTTAGGTCAGGGATGGCGATTCCCCCAGAATTTATTTTGTTGTTGAGAATAGTTTTAACTATCCTAGGTTTTTTGCTATTCCAAATGAATTTGCAAAGTGGATAAAAGGGCTTCACGTAAAATCAGATACACTGAAAGTAATAGAGGAGAAGGTGGGGAAATACTTGGGCACAGGGGAAAAGTTCCTGAACAGAACACCAATGGCTTATGCTCTAAGAGCAAGGATTGACAAATGGGACCTCAAAGTTGAAAATCTGAAAACAAAGGACACTTCAGTAGGACAAACAGCAACCAACAGATTAGGAAAAGATCTTTATCAATCCTATATCTGATAGAGAGCTAATATCCAATATATACAAAGAACTCAAGAAATTAGACTCCACACAACCAAAATATCCTATCAAAAAATGGGGTACAGAGCTAAACAAAGAATTTTCAACTGAGGAAACTCAAAAGCACCTAAAGAAATGTTCGACATTCATTGTCATCCTGGAAATGCAAATCAAAACAACCCCGAGATTCCACCTCACCAGTCAGAATGGCTAAGATCAAAAACGCAGGTGGCAGCAGATGCTGGTGAAGATGTAGAGAAAGAAGAACACTCCTTCATTGTTGGTGGGATTGAAAGCTGATACAACCACTCTGGAAATCAGTCTGGCAGTTCCTCAGAAAATTGGACATAGTATTACCTGAGGACCCAGCTATACCACTCCTGGGCATATACCCAGAAGATGCTCCAACATATAACAAGGACACTTGCTCCACTATGTTCATAGCAGCCTTATTTATAATAATAAGGCTTCCTTCAATAGAGGAATGGTTATAGAAAACGTGGTACACTTACACAATGGAATACTACTCAGCTATTAAAAACAATGAATTCACGAAATTCTTAGGCAAATGGATAGAACTAGGAAATATCATCCTGAGTGAGGTAACTCAATCTCAAAAATACACACATGGTATGCACTGACTGATAAGTGGATATAAGCCCCAAAGCTCTCAATACCCAAGATACAGCTCACAGGCCACATGAAGCTCATGAACAAGGAAGACCAAAGTGTGGGTGATTCGGTCCTTCTTAGAAGAAGTAACAAAATACTCATGGGAGTAAATATGGAGGCAAAGTGTGGGACAGAAACTGAAGGAAGGGCCATCAGGAGACTGTTCTACCTGGGTTTCCATCCCTTGTGCAGTAAGCAAAGGTAGATGTTGATGTGGATGGCAGGAAGCCTGATATAACTGTCTTCTTAGAGGTTTGCTAGAGACGGAAAATATACAGAGGTGGATGCTCACAGCTAACAATTGAACTGATCATGGGGTTCCAAATGGAGATGTTAGAGAGAAGACTGAAGGAGCTAAAGGGGTTTGCGGTCCCACAGGAAGAGCAACAATACCAATCAATCAGAGCTCTCAGTGTCTAAACCACCAGCCTAGGAGCACATAGGGAAGGGACCCATGGCTCTAACTCTATATGTAGGGGAGGATGGCTTTGTTGGGCATAGGTGGAAGAGGAAGTCCTTGGTCCCATGAAGCATCCTTGGATGCTCCAGTGTTGGAGAATTCATGGGCAAGGAGGTAGAAGTGGGTGGGTAGGTAGGGGCACATCCTCATAGAAGCAGCAGGAGGGGGATGGGATAGGAGATTTCTGGGGAGTGGGAAATGGGGAAAGGGGATAACATCTGAAATGTAAACAAAACATCTAATCTAAAACAAACAAAAAACAAACAAAAAATAAAAAACAGCAATATTAAAATGTTTAAGGAATATTTGGATGCTTTTTTGTACTTAGAATTTAAATGTGATGGGTAGATTGGGAATAGCTCTATGCAACTGATTTTAGATAGAATTTCATAAACAGATAGTAAGAATGAAGCAAATTTGGGGGGGCGAAATAAAGGAAGATGTAAGGTAGTATTTATCACAAGAGTACAGGTATGAATAAGTCTTATGGGAGGAATATGTGAATGAAGGAGAGAATGAAGGAATTCTCTAAATATAGAAACTTGATTTTAAAAATTTCCAATAAAATAATTGCTAACCAAATACAGTCATAGATTAAAAAAGATTATCCCCTCTGAAACTGTTAGTTCATTCCCAAAATTCAGAGATGGTTCATCATACATAAGTCAGTAAATGTAATAAGTCATATTAATGGTCTTAAGGGAAAAATTCACACGATCATCTCAATAGCTTCAAGAAAACCACTGTGGCAACAACCAACGTGATGATAAAAGTCCTAGAGAGATCTGTACTGACAATTCTTCAATGCAATAAAGTGTGACAACCCAAGCCAACACATCCCAAATAGAGAAACACTCAAAGCAAGACCACTGATCTCAGGAGTGAGACAGAACCGTCTACTATTCCGATTCTTTTTAAATATTATGCTTGATTATCTGGATTGATAAGGAAAGAAAAGGAAACTTAAAAAATAAAGATAGAAAAACAAAAAGTCAAATTATCTCTATGCGCAGATGACACAATATTATACACAAGGAATTTTCAGCAATGTGGCAAGATACAAAACCAACTTACAAAAATCATTTTCATATACACCAACAACAAATATAGTGAGAAAGAGATTATGGACATATTTCTATTCACAGCAAACTCAAAGACATTAAAGCATCTAGGAAAAAAACCTCAGCAGTGAGATGAAATACTTCTATGGTGAAAACTTTAAATCTCTCTCTCTAAAAATAGAGCTTAATAAATACAAGGAAAATATAAAGACCTTTATATTCAACTAAAATCACACAACATATTTCACAGAAATAGGAAAAAAAAAAACCTTAAAATTTATTTAGAATCACAACAAAACAAAACAAACAAACAAAAAGATACCTAAAGAAATCCTGGGGAAAAATATTAAAAATAATAATGCTGGAGCATACAGTTACAGATTTCAGGATTTATTACATAGTCCTAGTAATAATAAAAAAAAGCATAACACGGCCATAAAACCAAACATACATGACCAAATGGAGCAAAATAGAAGAACCGAGCATGAGGATCTACATCCATCAGATGTTGGACTAACATGACAAAAACATACACTGGGAAAAGTCAGCATCATCAACCAGTTGTGTGGGGAAACTTACGCCCATATGCAGAAGAATGTGATTAGACTTGTAGCGGTCACATTGCATGAAAACTAACCCTAAATGGATGAAAGACCTCATTGTGAGTCTAAAACACTGAAATTTCTAGAGGAATATGTTAGCAGTTCCCTGCATGACATAACTGCTGGCAAAGACTTCTTGAGTAAGGTTCCATTTCCCCAGGAATTAAAGCCCATAATAGACAAGTGAGACGTCATTAAGCTAAAACCTCTGTACAACTAATGAAAACAACTGAGTAAAGAGGAAGCCTACAGAGCGAGAGGAGAGCCTTGTCAGCCATAGATCTGATACAGGAGTAATATGCAGAATGTGTAAGAACTCAAAGAATAAACAATTAAGAAAGTGAATAACCCAGTCAAAAACAACGGGCTACAGTAGAGATGTCTGAAAAAGCCATGAGGAATCATACTACTATTTACCTAAGAAAAGTAAAATAATAACTGTAATGTACATAATTAAGTGTGTAAATTTACATATAGAGCTTAAATGAAGTTGCTTCATCTGGGTTGACAATGATCTCTCCAAGAACCAGAAGTTATATAACAAGATATTCTAATACCAGTCATGAGAAGTCCTCTTTTAAGTTGTTGGTCAGGGCTGTCCAAGAGACTCCCAAAACATATATCCCATTGCTGCTGCCCTTGGTTTTACTTCAAAGGCAGAAGGTAACATTTTATTGCTGAAGACACCATGAACTTCATAAACAGGGACCAGAAGTAGAACAGACCTTAATGATGTAATGTCTTTATAACCTCAAAAATAAACAATACAAAATGGGATATAGATTGGAACAAAGGGTTTTCAAATGAAATAAAACAGCTAAGAAATATCTCAAAAAGTATTTCTCATCTTTATAAATTAGAAACACAAGTCAAAAAAATTTTAAGATTTCATCGTACCATGAAACAGTCAGAATGATTAAGGTCAATAAAACAAGTGACAATAAATGCTAGGGCAGATGTGGAGAAAGAGGAATACTCATACACTGGAGGTGGGAGTGCAAGCTGATCCAGCCATTATGGAATCCAGTTGGCAGAATTCTCAAAAACAGTTAAAAATAAATCCACTCTGTGATCCAGCTCTCCCACACCTATACTGAAGGGACTTGACACCATTCTACTCAGTCATGTTTATTTTTGCAGTACTCAAGAAATGGAAACCATGTAAATGTCCTTCAACTGCTAAACAGATAATGAAAATGTGGTACATATTCACCATGGAATACTATCCATTTGTACAGGAAAATGAAATCATGAACTTTTTGGGTAAATGGATGAACACAGAAAAGACAACATTAAGTGAAGTAGACAGACCCAGTGGTGAGGAGCACTTGCTCCTCTTGTATCAGCCTGAGGTTTAGTCCTAAGCATCTACATCACACATTACTTCTCAGCCACCTGCAATACCAGCTACAGTGCATTCAGCTTCATCAGGTGCCTGCATGTATGTAACACACACATACATAGACATACACACACATACACATACACACACATACACACACATACACAAACACACACACACTAAATAGACAAACAAAAATTAACAACTGGACAGTTTAGAAATGGAAAAAATCCTGTACACATACAACCTAACAAAATTACATCTAGATGATATAAAAAATGCAAATATATTCATAATAAGCAATAAGAATGAAACAAGAATCTCCCAACAAAGAAAAATTCAGGACCAGAAATATTTACTTCTGCACTCTATAAAACATTTGAGAAACTAATGACAATACCCACACTGTTCTATAGAATAGACAGAAAGGCCATGTCTAACTTCAATCTACACATCAGTGTTGCTCTGTTTATAAAGCCATGTAAGGCCACAACAGCAATAACCAAAAGAAAACTTCAGGCCAATTTCCCTGAAAAACTTATACACAAACCTCCTAAATAAATACTTGCAAACAAACTCAAAAACATCCATAGAAGTATACTAGGAACTGGGAAGATGGTTCAGTCACTAGAATGCCTGCTGTCCAAGCATGAGGACCTTGATTTGAAATCCCAGAGCCCATGTAAAAGCCTATCAAGATTATCAACTTATAATATTAGTTTTGAGATGGTGTAGACAAAAGGGTTCTTGAAGTTTTTGGCCAGACAGTCTTGTCAAGCTGTAGAAGAGTAAGCTAAGTGAGAGACCCTAGTCAAACAGTAAAGTGTAGAACAACAGAGACATACAACCGTGATTTCTGGTTTACGCCCACACACATGTATATGTGTACCTCTCATGTACCTGGGGACACACAAAGACACATAAAAGCATGCACACATCACATGCATATAACATACACATATAATATATACACAAAAGAAGATTGTATACCATGACAAAGCTGATGTCATTGTAAGAATGCAAGGTTCATCTAATCAGAATAGTGTTGCATAAACAGATTTAAGGAGAGCAATCATCTCAACAGATGTGAAGCAAGTCTTTATTAAATCTCAAACTTACCTTCATTTAAAAAAAAAAGTGCCAAAGGAGGAAACAGAAGGAACACAGCTCAGTATAATAGAGACCATATGTCACAGACCTTTATCCAACATTATACTAAATAGGCAGAAAATGAGAATATTTGTTCTAAAGTCTGGGACAAAACAGAAGTACTTGTTCTTCTAAGCCTTATTTGATATAAAAGAAACAATAAAATTATCACCATTTACAGGTGACAAAAAACTTCTTCCACAAGACATTTAACACTGAAAAATACTTCAAGTGAAGTATAAGGATATATATATATATATATATATATATATATATATATATATATAATTAAAACTGTCCTCCCTAGCATTTATTGTCCATTGTTTTATTGATTTGAATCCTTCTGACTATGATATGATGGAATACATACATACATATATACATATATACATACATAAATACATACATATATGTTTTAGTGTGTTTTCTGAGAGAAGTCAGAAGAAAACTCTCTCAATAGCTACAAACAACCACTTCACCTTCTCTAACAAACCTAAGAATAAACATAGCAATGGAGGTGAATGACTAGTATAATGAAAACTATAAGAACCAAAGGGGACTCAAGAAGACATGAGATGATGGAAAGACCTTTCCTGCTCTTAGATTGACTAAATTATATATGTCCATTGCTATCATATTAAAAGCAATTTGTAGATTCAACACAACACTCGTTAAATTCTCAATGACATTCTTCAAACAGCTAAAAAGAAAAACCCCTTAACTTCACATGGAAACACAGAATACTCTAAAGAGCCAAAGCAATCCTATGCAGAGAGCCATGCAGGAGCAACGCTGTAACATCTGACCTCAGATGGCATAGTCACACGACCAGACTCACAGTTGCACAAACACACGTGCAGACTGATGGAATGAAATAGGGGACCCAGAAACAAACCCACACATGCAGAGCAACTAATTTTTATAAATGTATCTAAAATGTACATTGGATAAAAGATAGCTTCTTGAGCAAGTGCTGCTGCAAAACCGGACTTTTGCACATCAACGAATGAAGCTAGATCACTGCATTTCACCTGTATAAAAATTAATCAAATAACTTTATGTAGGATCTGAATCCATGACGTGGACACAGAATAGATAACATACTTTGTGGTATAAGGGTACACAAATACTTCTGGGATGACACAAAATGTACAGTAAGTAAACCCAAATATTAGCAAATAGAATTCCATAAAATTAAGAAGCTGCTAAGGCAAGGAAATAATCATCACCCAGAAAAGAATAGATTGACCAAAAACTCTCTGAAATCACACACAAGACAAAAGATTGATGTTTAGACTATGAAAAGAGCCAAAAAGTTAAACACTATGAACAGTAGATCATCCAATCAATAGGTAAGGTGACAAATTGAGCAGACAGTTTTAATAGAAGACATACACGTAGTTAATTAATACTTGAAATATTGTTTAATATCTGTGTTTATGTCAACTTGACACCGCTGGAATCTTCTGAGAGGAAGAAAACTCAGCTGAAAAAATGCCTGTGTAAGATCTAGCTGTAAAGTTTTTCTTAATTAGTAATTAATGAAGGAGCATCTAGCCCACTGTGGGTGGTATGAGTGACCCTTTGGCTTTATAAGAGGTCATGCTGAGCAAGCCATAAGGAGCAAGCCAGTAAGCAGCACCCTCCATGGCCTCTGCATCAGCTCCTGCCTCCAGGCTCCTGCCCCGTTACAGTTCCTATTCTGACTTCTTTCTATGATTATCAGTGATGTGGAAGTATAAGCCTTTTCCCTAAGTTGCTTTGGTCACAGAAATATTAATGCTAAGTAAGACAATATTATTAGTCATCAAGAAAATAAAAATTAAAACTACTTTCAATTTCTATTACATTTGAGTAAAAATGTTGGTGTTCAAGAACACCAACAAAAAAAAATGTCATAGAATGAGTGGGCTTGAAGCATCAGTGACAGGAATTCAAATGTGTACCACTGTGGCTTCTGTATGGACATTTCCCAAAAAAGCTGAAGAGTTACTGCCTGCCTAGCTATATGTCCACTCTTGAGCATATACCCAAAGGCCTTCAAGTCAACACAATAGAGACACTTGTATATTTAATGTGTACTGTTTCAGTATTCACAGTAGCCCAGATATGGTATCACTCTGACCACTCTGGCAACCATTGGCCGATTAGAAAATAAAGAAAACAAGTTTAATGGAACAATGGAATTTTAAACAGTCATAAAGTAAAATGAAACTGTGCCATTTTTTGGAAAATGGGTATAACTGGAAATCATTACAGTAATCTATAAGCTAGTCCAATCAATATAAGCTAGTTCAGAAAGATAACTCATGTTTTCTTTCACATACACAACCTAGATTTAAAATTGTGTGTGTGTGTGTGTGTGTGTGTGTGTGTGTGTGTGTGTGTGTAGGTCATGAAACTAGAGATTCATAAAGAAAAGGAAGGCACTCTAAAGTAGTGTGGAAAACAAAAAGTAGAGGTAGGGAGATGGATGGCTCAGTCATTAATAGTTAGGTCTCAGTTAAATCATGGAGAATGATAAAATACATATAATGTGAAAGTGGAAGGAACTATTGCATAGAGGAAAAAGAAAATTAGTGATTGGTGGGGGATTGCCAGTGGGAGAGGGAGGGACCATGGGGAAAGCATTGTGGGAGTGGTAAAATGAGAACAACAAGCAGTGACATGTATGTAGGCAGATACCATAACAGAACCTATTACCTTGTAAGTTAAGTTTAAAGAGGGAAAAAAAAAACAAAAACAGAAGCAAGATGGAGTATATAACAGTATCACAGTGTTAGAGAGTACATGTAAAAGGAAGAGAAAGTACAGTAAAGGTTTTTAAATATATATGAACAAATGTTTTAAAACAGGTGAGATATAAACATGTGAAAAATTCTGGAAATACCATGTAACAAGTAAATGCAAATTAAAGTCATATTGAAATGTACTTATAATAAGAACATAACCCTAATTTAAAGTCTGAATATTCCATAACATCCAGAATATGATTCTATATTCAGTTGGTATCAGTATATATATTATACAAACTAATCCTATAGAAACTATTAAAGAAGAAATTTAAGATTTTACTTCAAAGGAGAATATTTTACAGCCACCAAAAGTTGGACTATAAGCCTATTTTTAAAGATAAGTGAAAAATGTATATTTAAAAATATGTCAGTGAATTGTTATGTACATACCCATTTGGCATAATTTCACAAATATTAGTATATAAGACATTTAGAAAAAATGAAATGCACATTTTATGTGATGCCTTGTTTATGAGATGCAAGTATAATTTTTTAGATAAAAGGCAGTTCATTCTTATATTCAGTTGAGCAGTGGTTATGGGGAAGGGACTTAGGTTTCTCCGCCAATATTTTTATTTGTTTTTTTGTGCATTTTCAAGATTAACCTCAGGGCAATTTGATATGCCACATGGAATGATACTCAAAATGTGGAATGAATCCTGACAGTCCCTAGAGTCAAAACTCTTTTCATAGCAGTGACATTACTTGGTATTTTTCATTGTGCAGTCATTTTTAGTAATGGTGAAAGGCTACAGGGGGTTAAACTGCTGGTGTCTCAGCAGAACCAAAATGTACCAGCTGTCACTGTGTTCTCTGCTATGAATGCTCACTATAAAAGACAAATTTTGATTTAAAAACATCATTTCAAAAATGAAAAGTTTTCTTCTAGAATCTCTTTAAAGCACTATCACTATTAAATCTCTGCCTGTATATATATTTGTTTCTAATATTCAATGTGACACAATAGAAAATAAAGCTGAGCTATGCCAACTGAAACAATTGTCCTAAGATTGCAGAGTTCTGGGATTGATTCAGCTGTGAGCTGACCTGTCATCTTTTTAACAGATGAGCACCAGTGCCATTTACATATTGCTTTTACGTGGAAAGATGGCTGACAGAACACTATGGTCATACAGAGCTGACATATGACTGACATATGATGAAAGCCAGTCTGTAGTTGAAAGGAAAGGACTGACAATCCTTGTCTGAAAAAAAAATCTGAGCTAGAAGTAAAAATTGGAATGTTGGAAATATTCATCACTATTAGCCTAAATTTCTCAAAGATTTTTTAACAAAAATATTTTTGATATTAAATGTTACTAAAATTATATTTGATATATTAATATAGGAAATTTTTAAAATGTAATATTTAAGTACATGACAGAATGAGTTGGCATTTGGAGGAGATACATAGGTTACTGAAACAATATTTTTCAAATAACTGGTTTACAAAGTTACAAAAGCATTCATGAGTTCTTACCCATGAACCTATTCAGAGTGGTAGGAAGTCTAATGGCTTTTAATATCACAGAATCTAAAAAGTACACTAAACCCCACAATTTTTGATACCACATTGAATCAATATTTGAGCAGCTTTTGTTAATCAGTTTTTGGCCTGGGGAGATGGCCCAGCTTATAAAGGGCTTATCATGCAGACATGAGAATCTAAGTTTGGAGCCTTGGGATGCATAAAGAAAGGTGGTGTGTTCCTGTAATACCTACAGTGGGTCAGCACAGAGAGGCCTACATTTGTTTCAAAGGGTTGTTATGATTACTTGTTGTTATGACTAACTTGCAATTATGGTTTTTGTCTCAGGGTGTCAATATCACTAATTTGTTATGCTCTGAATATGATTATTCAATATGTCTCACACATCTGCAATGATACAGAATTTATAGTTACCATAATCAAAACAGTATACTGATAGATAGTTACGTTGGTTGCACAATAATATAAATGTGTTTTGGGGGAGGTTAATTTCATATCTTTTAAAAATATTTATTTATTTATTTATTTGTTTGTTTATTTATTTTATTTATATTCCAAACGCTGTCCCCCTCCTCGTCCCCCCTCACAGAGTTACTCTTCAAATTCCTCCTCCGCTTCACTTCTGAGAGGGCAGACCGCCATATTCCTCCACCCTGGGGCATCAAGTCTCCTCAGGATTAGGCACATCCTCTCCCACTGAGATAAGGCAGCCCTCTGCTACATATGTTCTGGGGCCCTTGGACCAGTCCTTGTATGCTTTTTGGTTTGTGGCTCAGTCTCTGGGAGCTCCCAGGACTCCATTTTAGTTGATACAGTTGGTCTTCCTGTAAAGTTGCCATCTCCTTGAGGGCCTGCTCCTGACCTCCATCCAATATTTGTCTGTGGGTATCTGCATCTGTCTCAGTCAGCTGCTGTGTAGAGCTTCCCAGAGGACTGCTACGCTAGGTTTCTGTTTGCAAGCAGAACATAGAATCATGGATAGTGTGAGGTATTGGTGCCTACCCACTGGATAGTTCTCAAAATGGGTTGGTCACTGGTTGGCCATTCCTTCAATCTCTGCTTCATCTTTGCTCTTGTATTCGTTTTAGATAGGACCAATTTGGGCCAAAAGTTTTTAGGTGGGTTGTTGTCCCCACTCTTTCACTGAGGGTCCTGTCTGGCTCCTTGGAGGTGATCTCTTCAAGTTCTATTAAATGTATTTAATATTATGATAGTGTGTACTTAAACATCAGTAAAATGACAAGGTTTGTTATATGTAATTTAAAATAATGAAGAAAAATGCCCAACAGTTAACAAAGACCTCTACCATATTTACACAGAATGCTCATAATTTAGATCTCCTCATAGAATGCTGTCCTTTGCAAAAGGTTTTAATATGCATGTATATTATATACATATCCAGAGAGGAAGGAGGCAAATATCTATCATCAACTTTGCCTTTTGTGAGTCAGAACTTTGTCACGTGACCACTCACATCTTAAAGACAAGCTGGTAAATTGTTTAATCTATCATGCTGGACTCCTATGGTGCTGGCAGACAAGGGGAAAAGGCATGTGAAATTAATGTTTAATCAGCGATTCCAAGTGTCTGCACATCAGTGGGTCAAAGAAGACTCACTAATAGTGGCTTGCCTTTGTGGAAGGAAAAATCAATAGACACTGACTAGCCCTAGGAGCAATTACAGTACAGCTATACTTCCTCCGGAGTAAAATAATTAATAATAGATTTGACAGGGTAACCAGAGGTGATACCAACCACAGCAACGGAGCCTGGTTGAGAAGTAAACAGTAAACGCAAAGTTGCATTTGAAAAGAGAAAAGCTGATCTATGGTATTCTCTGTGGGCAAAAGATTTTTAAGGTCAATAACTCAGATACAGATCAGCAGACTTCACAGCTTCTGACTATCATGCATGTGGTCCACAGTGGGTCGAGGAGGTGTAAGACAGGATGGTGCCATGCTTGCAAGCTAATCCTCCGCTAGAAGAGACCTGATTTAGGCTGGCTCCACTTACTGCTTCTTCACTGTATAGTGGTGTAAAAAAAGCATATATTCTACCATTATTTGAACTTTGCATCTGGTCTTTTCTTAGACTAGGAATTATGTGGGTTTAATACTCTGTTTCTGTGCTGGATGGTGGAAGCAGGCCACAGTTTCCAAGCAGACCCATGTCATGAGGGGAAACAAACAATATTCTACATTATGATATTCTGTGTGGCTAAGCTATGATATTTAATGTACCTTCAATTTAGGCTATTTTCAACTTACAGAGGGTTTATCGAGATGTAACCCTGATGGAAATAGGGAGCCTTGTGGTCATCAGAAGATGGGCTGCTGATCCATTATCAGCCAAGTAGATGGGACTCCTTCCTTATTCTCTACTTAGCAGTTATCTGGCCTGCCCCACCCCGAGACCAAAGATGAGCATAGTGCAGTTATCACTCCCAGGATGTGAGTTCCAATGATGTTTGCTCTCAGTTTTGGTTCCTTACTTTATTTGCAAGAGTTTTGGTCAGAGAATTAATGGAAAACCATGCATGAAGTGACCTAACATCAATATTTGCCTCTTCACCTGTCAAACTGACATAAGCATATTAGTAGGGTGTGGCTATTCATCCCTCTAATCCTAGTACTTGACAAGCTGTGGGAGATAATAATTCCTGTCTCAAATCATACTTTAAATGTAGTTTGCTTCACAACTGTACTATCTACTGGAAATAAATCACTTAGTGACTTTCATGGGATAAGACTTGAAATATTTTCCTATCTTTTCTCTTTTCTTTTTGAGAATATCTCTCAACACACACACACACACACACACACACACACACACACACACACACACACGCTGGCCTTTATCTCTTTGGTAGTCCATCTGCTTCCTGGGTGCTTGGACTACAGATTTGTGTATTAGCAAAACACTACCAATTTAAGACCTGTTCTTGATATTAATATTATTGATGCAAATATTATTATTATTGTTATTATTGCATTAGGAATTATTAGGAATTATTACAGTAGGAGGAAAAAGAAATATAGCTTTTTCAAGAATGGGGAAAGATTGAATAAGAAATTTCAAATAACTGGAAGGAATAAGTAAATTTTATCTTCTTTCTTAGAAGATAGGCATACACAGATGACTTGACCTTCCAAATTTTCAGTGGTATAAAATTGATGCGCACATAATATTTTACCATATATATTTTTATCTGATTAAAATGTGTTTATGTTTAAGCCAAAATTTATTTAAGACAGCTGTGAAAGTTCTTGGTTCAATTTTTTGTTCTCGGTTTGGAGTTTGGTATCGTCTCCCAAGCAAACCAAATACTTACACAGATCAAGCAATAGCATTTTGTGGGTTTGATGTTCTAAAGCTCTGCTTCCAAGCCTATTTCAGATTTTTAATGTGGGAAGGAAGGAGGGAGAGAGAGAGAGAGAGAGAGAGAGAGAGAGAGAGAGAGAGAGAGAGAG
>JANHMN010000010.1:30276729-30295074 GCA_030674055.1 Rhabdomys pumilio | reverse complement strand
GAGAGAGAGAGAGAGAGAGAGAGAGAGAGAGAGAGAGAGAGAGAGAGGAAACAACCAGTTTTATGTGACCACTGTGGGAAGCTGGAACAACAGATCTGCTCAGCCATGTCTTCATTAAACAACCAACTCTGTAACCATGTACAGCCTTCCACGAGGCAGTTGTCTTTCAGTAGAACTGTAGCCCAGTGTCTTAACACCAAGCCCCTTAAACAGGCTGCAGCTCCTGGGGAAGCTCTTCTTATGTGAAGTGCGGTGGCTGTCTGGGGAGACGAGTGATCATGGCTCTTTATTGAAAACCTTTGTGTCTCTCGATTCTGTCCTTAGTTTTAAGACTAATCTGATCAATCATGTTGCAGTTAATTGTTCTCATGAAATAATTGTTTTTCCACAGGGAAACTTTGTTTCTTTCAATTACAATTTAGGAGTTCTGTGATGTTTCTGCATCTCCCAGTTACATTTCAACAACTCCTTTATTTAGGCATAAGCTCAAAGTATGTGCAGGTTTTAGATGTAAGATTTTTATACAACTGTGGGGCTCAAACTGAAAGCAAGAGTAAGTGTACAGCATGAAATAGCGACTCTTGTCCTAGTCAGGCCTTCACCAACACTTTAGCTTTCTAAAACTCTTTGTTTTTTTGGTTTTTTTTGTTTGTTTGTTTGTTTTGTTTTGTTTTCATTCATTTGGTTGTTTTTTATGGGAGAGTTGATCTTTACATGAAAATGTTAGGACATTGAGACAAAATATGTTGTTTTTTTTTCAAATTCTACAATTACATAAAACTAATAATAATTAAATAACCAGATATGTTGTCTTACAGGTTGACTTTCTATCTTCCAGTGTGGGCTGGCAATATGGCTCAGAGGCAGATAGGACTCTTTACATCAGGCCTGAAGACATGTGTTTGATTTCTGAAACCCACATGGAGAAAAAGGTAACAAATCTCACAAGTTACATGAGTACCCCATCTCACACGTGTATGTGCGTGTGTGTGTGTGTGTGTGTGTGTGTGTGTGTGTGTGTGTGTGTGTACACGCAGTGCACAAGTAAATGTAAACTTATTTAAAATAAATAAATCTTCTGGTATGTCCAGTGCATCAATACTGTGACTGCACGGGGCATGTGGCAGCTTACAATCCCATATCAATGTACTATCAAATCACACATTGTCTCCTTAGGTATCCCTTTTAGAGGATTTACTTATGAGGAACAGACTGTTCAATGAGAAATATTTCTGGTGAACAAAGAGCAAGATTGAAACTTTCAAAACCTCCTCTAGTGTGGATGGTAAATATACAACTTTGTAAATCTAAACTCAACACCTCCTTCGAAATAATTAAAATTTTTAGCAGATCTTGAGACTCAAAATAAGTGGTACACTACATATAGTAACATGAGCGTGTTTTATAAGTCATCTCATGGGGGCTGAAAAGATGATGCAGCTGTTAAAAGCACTGGCTTCACTTTTCCAGAGGACCCAAGTTTGATTCCCAAAAGCCGCATCGTGGCTTGTCACCATCCATAACTCCAGTTCTGGGGGATCTTATGCTTCCTATTGGCTTCTGTGGTCACTAAGCACACACGAAGTATACAGACATATATGCAGGCAAAACACTCATAGATATGAAATAAAATAAAATAATAAAATAAATTTCAAAAATCATACTGCCCTTTTTTATTAGATCAATATAAAAATATAACTTTATCCAGGGCCTTACCTGAAACACTTGTTCCTCATTCCCATTCATACTATGAAGTTTCTTAGGTTTCACAGTGATTTCATGGGAAGCTACGCTCCAACACTATAAACAAACCTTGCTTTCCTACAATGTGATCAACACAGATCTTACCATCTTTTCTCCTTTTGAAATGTGCTTGCTTTAATTGTGTCTGAGTTTAAGACTGAACTATTTCCTTACCCCAAAGTTTCCTAGATTCTCCAGAATTTTTCTTTCATTTCTATAAACTCATATAGAAGCAAATATATCCATAAATCTAAACATGAAGATGCTACCCACCGTTTTTCACATTCCTTTCCATTTGTTAACATGTTTCCATGGGTTTCCATTATTTAGGCAATCAATATGCACTAAGCTCATTTTACTTTCTGAGCACCAAGCTAGATACTATTAGCAGACATGTTTTATGCATGCTTTCTCCATGAATCAAAGTGCACCTAGTAGATGAGACAGACATGTTCCCAAACACTGCAGTGCATTGTGATTAAGTACTGGCAGTGAGGTTGGCACAGATGTGAAGATAATTCAGAGGGGAACAATGACCACAGGCCATAATTAGATGTGTTAAGAAGCTACAACTTTGTATATTCCTTATTTTTGGCAAGGTCAGACTGGTTTCCCGAACCTTGTGCTTCCTAACATCAAAAGAGAACTGATTACATCACACACGCACACGCACATGCACATGCCCAAAAGCTGAGAGAGAGAGAGAGAGAGAGAGAGAGAGAGAGAGATATTACAATTTCACGTCTATTATGCCCAATCTCCGTTAAGGGCTGCTTTTCCTCGCCCATCCATTCATGCTGTCTGTCACCACCTTGCAATTACTTTCTCACACCTTAGACCTCTGCTGTACTTACCAAAGACATTCACATTCCAATCTTCGTCCTTGCATTTCTAGTCAATACCAATATTAATACAGATATTGGTAAAATTCCATTACAGTTTTCTGATCCCAGTTTGAGGACCATCTAGCTATTCCCTGTAGAAATACACACACACACACACACACACACACAGAGAGAGAGAGAGAAAGAGAGAGAGAGAGAGAGAGAGAGAGAGAGAGAGAGAGAGACTACACAGACTATGTGCTATGTGCCAGGCCTTTCAGTGCCTTTTCTATTTTCTATTCTGTATTCACAAATTCTATTACTATACACACATTTCTCTCAATCCAGCTTTCACCATGCCAGTTTTTTCTTACTATATCAATGCCATGTTTTTAGTGTTTACTTTCTATTTTCTGTTCTTTTTTGGTCTTTACTCCTGAACCTATGTATGCTGAAACTACAAGGCTTATCACTGCATCTCTACCTACCCAGGTAAAGTTCCTGCAAGACACAGGAAGTTAATCTCAGTCCCAACTATCTCTTTGTTCTTACTTCCAAGGTGTTTGACACACGCACAGAGCAGGAACAAACCAGTATGAGGCCACACTCACGGTTTAGCTCCATCCTCAGGGTGACTGTCATATTTCATTTTCACAGATTCGCCATAATTGTTTCACATGTCCACCAGTGTCCTCGGCTGTCATTACTAGCTGTTTTAATTATCAGCTTCACCAGATGATGGAACCAATTCATAAGAAAACAACAATCATCCGATCAGTACTGTTTTGTTTCTTCACCTTTTCCAGCCTTCGTGTATCTTTGCCTGTGCCATATGGCTACAACAGAAGGGCAGCATCCAGCCTCAGTGATGATCTACCTTCACTCTGGTTCTTGTTCCTTTCTTGTGCTAGGTACGGCTTCCTGGAGAAACAGAACTAATGGATCAAGGGAAGGAGAAAGGGAAAGATGGAGAGAGAGGGAGACAGATTGCGTACTGAATTGTGAAGTCGCAAGATCTAATGATCTGTAAGCTGGAGAACCACTAGAGCTGCCGGCGTGCTGAGACCAGGTCTGAAGGTCCGAGAAGCAGAGGAGTTGATAATAAGATTGCCAGCTGGAGGTCAAAGGACTGTGAACTCTGGGGACTGGGTACATACTGGAGGAAGTGGAAGAAGTCCTGGGGTCTGCAGCAAGTGAGCCAGGGCATCTGTGATTGCTGGAGAGAAGACAGAAACTTTCCTTAGGAATGAGTGAGCAAATCCTCCTTACTCTGTATTTTTTTTTCATCTACCTAAGTCCTCCTTATTGCAGTGGATATGGATGCCTTCATGGGCTGAGGGTGGAGCTGCTTCATTTCCTTAACTTGCTCAATCTAGCATAAAAGGAAACCACCATGCCGCTATATCCTTATCCACCCAATGCACCAACTACTCTGTCTGTTCTGAACTCACCCTTGTATTTCCAGCAAATTAACACATGTAAAGTTTTCCACTAAAAGGGAGACCCCTTTCTTATTGTTTCCATTGTTAAATATTTCTCTCCCTCATCGTTTAAATCCCAACAATATGCCAACAAAATAGCATGCACTGTTAGCCATCTTACCAATTACTGATTATAAGCTATCTCATATGTGTAAGTGAAAGTGCACACATAAGCATAAATCATTAAAATGTTCCCACTGATCTGCTTAAGAAACAAAGCATTAGCAATGACTTTAAAATAATTTTTGTGTTCTAATTTGCAGTTTTCTCCATGCCCCGGATAATGGTAATTGTGAATTTTGCTTGTTTATTCATTTATTTAAAACTATTTAGTGTGTGTGTGTGTGTGTGTGTGTGTGTGTGTGTGTGACACAAGTGCAGGGAGAAGAAGACCTCTTTGGATCCCTTGAAGTTGGAGTCACAAGTGACTGTGAGCTGCCCCACATTGGTGCTGAGAACTGACCTCAGGTCTCCTGGAAGGGAAGCAAATGTTCTTAATTACTGAATCATTTCTTTTTCATTTATGTTTGCCTAAACACTATGTAAATTACTTTATATAAGATAGGTTGATAAACCCCCATTATACCATGAGAATTCTATGGCTTTGTTGGCTTTTATCCTGATCAGATGTGTGAAATATATCTATGTTAATACAGAACAGCTTTGGTTCATAATGTCATTAAATAGATTGTAGTTTAATGCTGTTTCCAGAATAATTATTCTCCACTATCAAGATGCAAACATTTATTTCCCTCTATTGTTAAAATTCTTCTTTTGGGGAGGCATAAACAATGACTACTCCCTCCTCCTGTGGTTCCCACAATAGACAAAGGTGCGAGTCTACCAAAGTTCACTCTGGAAAAACAACGACTTGATCAGAGATACTTACAAAGCTGTGGGTGAGGGGCTGTGGTCAGGAGTGTGGTAACTTCAAAGCAGGTGCACTGAAAGGACTGTACTCTGCAGAGACGGTTACCATGACTGTGTAGATGGTGATTCCTTTCTTAATCCTACCCTACCCATATCATCTAGCTTTTACAGAGACCAAAGAGTACATAGAATGAGGGCAAAATTGGATATAATTAGTTAGGAATGGTACCTGGATACTCAGGCGAACCAGCAGGTCCTTCCCCTAACCTTCTTCCCAAGAGAAAATATCAACAAAGACTAAGCTCGCTCTGATGATCTTTGGTTAGTAAGCACAGCCTGACTCTTGAAGATTACCATGGTTTGGCTCTGTAAATACTTCTGTATGCCAGTTTCACATTCTCAATACTATTATCATGTATTTTTTTCCTATAAAAAACCAATACATGGGAATCGTAGATTATATATTACTATGCTTTAGATTTTTATTAGTGGTAAAATTAAACAGTATTTATTAATCTTATTTATCATGTAATTTTTGTTCCCTCTTCTATTCATTAAGTTGGTGCTTGTTTTTTAATTTCACAAGTATTTGATAATTTATTTGTAAGTACTGTGTTTTGACGATAAAATTGGCAAATCTATCTTTTCATTTGTGACGTGTATATCATTTCTATATTTATTTCCTTTGACAGGGTTTCACTATATGGCCCAAGCTGTTCTTATATGTAGGTCCTCCTGACTCTGTCTCCCACGTGCTGGATCCACAGAGTGTGCCCACCACACACACACTTAGGAAGGTTTTTGTTAAGCAGCTCTCCTATTTATCAATTCATTTTCTCTTCATTTTTATTAAACGTCTTCCTTCATCCATGGTAATATAAATATTTTCTGATTTTGCTATCTAAAAATGAACTGAATATTTGACCTTTATATTGATTATTTATAGATAGCATTTTATGTGAAATGTGAAGCAGGAATTCATTTTTCTTTAAAAATAATGGATACCATTCCTTTCTGCCTGGCCAGCACAGTTCAATCAACTCCCGGGTGTGGACTGTGGAGTAGCAGTGCCTTGCCCTGACCCCTGCTTCCTTCCAAAATGCTGGTCTCTAGACCCTCTGCTTCCACAGAAAGTGCTTGAACTTCCATTTCAGGTGGAGAACTAAAAGAAGATACACTTGGACTTTCCCCAGAGTCCTCTTGAGTTTTTAAAGTATTGAGTGGAATTGGGGTTCTTTTTTAAGCCATGATTTTTTTTTTCTGAAAATAGAAGTAACTTCTTTCTTCCTCCTGGAAAACTTACATGCCTAAGTCACCTACAGAAGACATCTGCGATGGTTCTTTAAACTACAAAATATCTCCCAAGCTTATTGACATAAGTCAATGACATCATGACAGTCAAGGGTCCATGATGCCAGGAACTTAGGAAGCTGAAGGCTATGTGATAAAACCTGTGGCCTACTCTGATCCTGCTCAGTTGAGGACATAGAAAACTTTCTGTCTGTCTACACAATCATTATTGGGGTAACAGGTGTTTCATTTATATTAGAGAAGGCAGGCAGAATGATAAGGCTTTTGTTGGATTTGAGTCAGAAGATGATGTAAACTCATCTCTGAAAACAGATAGGGAAAGAATGCAATACTGGTGCATTGAGGTGTTCAAGTCACACAGAAGCGGGATGAATTAAGTGTTGGCGTGCAGTGGTCCATAAAGCACCAATAGTACCAAGGATGGAGCTGGGAAGCTTTGAGCACTCTTGTTTGGATGCACACAGGTAGAAATCACCCCATTCTTCTCAGGGTTAGAAACTATGCCGAACAGGATCATATTACCTGTGGACCCAGAGGATAAGATTACAGGGAAAGCCTCTGTTTAGTTTGCCTCCCTAAGGTTAGCTGAGAAAATTCTAGGGAGGCACAAGGAGAGAAAAGGGCACAGGTATTGAAATGTTGAAGAAAAGTCAGGAGGAAGTTAGGGTGTACTCAGATCCACAGCTGGTGTTGATGTCTGTGCAGAGGCTTGTGCCCTGTGATCCACGTGGCACAGCCTGGAGGTTTTGGCATTGTAAACAGGCAGGCCTGGGATAGGGTGAGATCTGGTGCCTACAGTGTGAGCTCTGGGGCTATGAAGAGGACAGTAGCTTCGGTGATGGCTATGGCTTCACTTCTGATCAGCTGGGGAGAACCTTCAGTTACTGTCTCTCGGGAATGTATGATCCCAGACATGGAGAGATCAGGTTCACAGCACAATAGACCACGGGCCACCGCACCTACACGAGGGGTCCTGCAAAGCCACAGAGAATGGCATTTACGACTTCTCCCCACTCCAACCTGTGAGACTTCATATTGAGATTGGTCCTGAAGGAAGAATGACAGGAGAAGCTGAGGCTGCGTTTGCTATACATGAAGAAACAGTAGCAGCTATGTAGAAGGACAGGGCAAAAATGTCATACAGCTGTGCAGAACTCTTCCTAAATTCAACCACAGGGCCTAGTAATGGAGCTAATGGCAGCCGTGTGGTACAGGACATGGGAGCTTGGGTTGCTCAGGCCACTTACAGTGGCCATGAAGAATTGCTGTTTACTGGCTTGCTCATCCTGCTTTCTAGGACCACCAGTCCAGGAGTGGTTCTACCCACAGTGGGCTGGGCCCTTGCCGTCAATCATTAATTTAGAAAATTCCCTACAGGTTTGACTGCAGCCCAATATTCTCTAGGCATCTTCTCAGTTGTCGTTCCCTCCTTTCAGATGACTCTAGCTCTAACAGTACAAGTACCCATGTCTGCTGGCATACCATGTGACACAAAATAGAGGATTCTAATAAATGAATGGAACCTCAGAATGGGCCCGGAACAGGGAGGGGGCTGGTTTCCTGTCTTTACGGAAGTCTCCTCAGGTGCTAGTAGCCTAGCAGCTCCCCATAGTTCCAGTGGGGTAGCTGGATAGTCCAGAGCTCATGTCGATTCTCCGTTGCCTCAAAGGCTTTATAGAAACACTAGCTGCTAGGCAGTAAAGTAGACCTGCGTCTCAGTGCTGGTCTCTGGAGTCTGTTTGCCGGGTTTGGGGTGACTCTGTCTCTCTCAGCCCCTCCTGATTCCTGGTTCTCACATACATGGAGTTTTAAATCATTAACTAGCCTTTTGTTTTTTTTTTACATAAAGGTAACTTAGTAGTGTGCGTGCGTGCGTGCGTGCGTGCGTGCGTGTGTGTGTGTGTGTGTGTGTGTGTGTGTGTGAATATATTGCTGTCCCTTGAATTTTGGAACAGGATTCCTGCATTACCCACTTATTTGGTTCTGTCTTCTGAAGAGGTTCTCTACACATGACCAACAATATTTTAGCTTTTCCTCCTGTTTCTTGGTCAATTTGATCAATAGCTGTATTTCTTTTGTTGTCTGAAGAAGCAAATACGGCCATCATTGCTCTAGTTTCCATTTTTCAAGTGTTTGCAGTTAGTCTTTCTGTTTTTACTTCATGTTTATTTTTCAATATTTTAAGTTGACTTTGATGTTCATTTTTAATTAATTTTCAGCTTTTCTGAAATGTTGGAAATTTCAGTATACTAGTTCGTCTTCATCCTACATGTCTTAATAGATAGGACTTTTCCTAGTCATTTGTTCTAAAAATTTCTGTTCTTTTTTATTTCTGCTTTAATCTGTATATTATTTAAAATATTATTCTCAGGTTGGTGAGACAAGAAAGATCAGTGGGTAAGTGTGCTTGCTGCCACATCTGAGTACATGAATTCAATCCCTGGAGGTAAAACAGAGCAGATCACCACAGCTTGCCCTCTGGCCTTCACATGTCCACTGTGACATGTCCGTGATGTCCTCCCCCCAACACACACACATCAGTGTAAAATTATTTTTGAAAACAAGTGTAATCTAAATTTTCTGAATGTATGAACTATTTCATGATCTTTGTATTACTGAATGTTGAATTATTTTAAACTTACTCTTGATATCAGACACTGTGATTCTTCCTTCATTTCTTTCTTGTACATTTGATGTTTGTCCTACATGTATGTTTGTGTGAAGATTCAGATCCTCTGGAACTGGAGGGACATACAGCTGTGAGCTGTCATGTCAGTGCTGGGAATTGAACCAGAATCCTCTGTAAGAGCATCCTGTGCTCTTAACCACTGAGCCATCTCTCCAGCCCCCAGACTGTAATTCTTATCAAATCTTTTATGTTTGTTAAAGTAGTTTTGACAGTTATTGCATAGCTTGTATACATCTAAATGGTAAAGAGTCATGTATGCTTGAAAATAATGAGGTTGCTTATTTTTTCATGATTTATCCTCTTTTGGTTTTGGCTTTTTGTGTATGGGTGTTTTGACTGCATGTATGTCTGTGTGCTATATGCATGTATGGTGCCAACAGAAGCCAGAAGAAGGTGTCAAATACCTGAACTGAAGTTACCATGGTTGTGAGCCATCACATGGGTGCTGGGAATTGAACTCAGGTGCTGCAGAAGAGCAACCAGTGATTTTACACCCTGAGCCATCTCTGCAGCCCTCTGTGGTTTCTTCTTATGCTCTAATTATAATGGTCAAGTATACTGTTTATGTCCTTATAGTCCTTTACACTTTAGTGATTTCCTGTTTTATCTACTTCAAATTTACTGATCATTACTTGAAAATCCCTTTGACATGTTTTTTTATTAATTATACAATTTAATGTATAGAATTCTAAATTAATGATGCAATCAACTTTTTGTCATGGTGTTTACCTGATAGTATAGACATTCACTTTGTTCAATTTTTTTTCAAAATGTTTTATGTCTTTATATTTATGTATTTTAATTCATTTATTCCATCTTTTGCAGTCTGTGTGCATGCTCAATACAGTTTACAGCTAATGTGCTCTGTATCTCCTTTAAGAACTTTCAGCACTCTTTAACTCTAAGTGTGACTTACCCAGGTCTCAGATTCCAATTCTGTTTCTCCAGCCTCCATGGTTACCATACTCTGTGATGACTCTGTGATCACTTCTCATAAAGAGTTCTCCATCAGAGCACAGGTGGAAGAAGGCATACCTTGCTCCTAAGTAACAGTGTCTGGCAAAGACAATAGGGTGCCACACCCTACATTAGGTCACCTTGTATGTCAAGGATAATGGATGCCATTCTAGAAACATCTGTAGACCTGAGGGAGAGTCTCTTTGTTGGCTTAGATAGCTGTCAGATTTCAGGAAGGTCCATGGAATGGAATGGTTTTGAGGAACTAGAAAGAGCCTGCATCTGAAACCTGGGACCTCACTTTTAAATTGTCAAGGAAATTAATTCTGCTAACAACTTGCATGACCCTGGAAGCACAGCATTCTTTGGTACCCCAACCCCTGAAGGAAGGTAGCCTTTGAACACTCTCATTCCAGCCCCCAGCTGGGACCCAGATCAGTAGATCCAGCTAAGCTGAGCCCAGAGCCAGTGCACACGGAAGTTTGGAGCTAATACACATGTACTCTTCAGGCGCTACATTTGTAGTCACTTGTTAGATGGAAACACAAATTAGCAGACTGTCAGAACAGATTTTGTTTGTTTATGTTTCCTTACATTTACAACTTTATTGGTTTATTCTTCATGACTTGCTGTATCTTAAAAGCTCCCATTGGGAGGTAAACAGTTTCTTCGGGCAAACAGTTTGTTTGTGTGTGCTTTAGTTTTTAGATTGTGTCTTCTGAAGCCTAAGCTGGCCTCCAAAGATTAGCTTGACCCTTGCACCCACCTCACCTGTCAAGTGCTGGGTTTTTTTTTTTTTGGTTTGGTTTTTTTTTTTTTTTTTTTTTTTTTTTTTTTTTTTTTTTTTGGTTTTTCGAGACAGGGTTTCTCTGTGTAGCTCTGGCTGTCCTGGAACTCTCTCTGTAGACCAGTCTGGCCTCGAACTCAGAAATCCAGAAATCCACCTGCCTCTGCCTCCCAAGTGCTGGGATTAAAGGCGTGCGCCACCACTGCCTGGCCAAGTGCTGGGTTTACAGGTGTGTACCACCACACCCAGTATTACAGGACTGGTGATCAAGAACTGGGGGTCCAGTACTGGGAATCAAACACAAGGCTTACTGGCATGCTGGACAAGCTTTCTAATTAAGCTACCATTTAAAGCCTCAAAGCCTCTGTATAAACTTTCTTGGTTTTTAACTTTTTCAATAAAAGGCAATTTTATACTTATAATGAAAGAGCTAAATTTTGATCAGTTTCATTACTGTTTTCTGGCTTCAAACATTTTTGGTACATTTTTGGTACTACTCAGCTAGCACTTTGTTTCTTTAGAGATAATTTTTCTCAGTCTCTTCCTTTATAATGTATGTATATATATTGTGTATTATATATACATATATAATTATATATATACAATATATATACATATATATATATATGTCCTATATATACATGTATATATATAATTATACAATTATTTATAAAAGTATATGTGTATGTTTACAGATATACAAATATAATTTTATAAATAAAAATCTATTTAAAAAAACATCTTTCTGTTTTGCTTTATAGGTTAGTGAAGGCAGATTTGTTTCACTAAAATTTGTACCATCCGGAATTTTTTTGGAACTTGGAAATTTCTTAGACATTTGTCCCTTCCAGAATTATCTTTCTGCCATTTCTTCCGTGTTTGCAGAATTATGATTTGACATATTTTAACCATCCTTCATGTTTCTCTACCGCTTTTATCTTTATGCTTTTCTGTGTTCTTTAGGGCAGTTAATTCAGATTTAGCTTCCAGTTTCTTCCCTCTCAGTGATGTCTAACAGACTAAGCAGTACACATTTCACTTCTAGGTATATAGTTTACTTGTTATTTTTCATCAGAACTAGAATCATGTTCATCATCATATCTGTCTTCTTTGTACTTGTTTTGTTTAGAAACAATGTTTTTATGTTATGTTAAATACCGATTTATGACTGTGACCATTTCAGTACCAAGGTCTTACCATGTTTATTGTTTGTGTTCAAATTTAATGTGTTATTTCTCTCTTGTTTCATACCTTTAAGTTCTGAAATCATGCTGGAAATTTATACATAAAAATTCTTTGAAGTTTGATTTGACAGTTGATTCTTCTAGAGAAAAATTATTGTTTCTGTAATCAGACAGGGTGTTAAGAAAGTGTCAACCCCGGGATTGCTGGAACCTGTTTGAAACTATCCAGGCTGTGGGATGAGAGGAGCTTCATTAAGGGAAATGGCTCAGGCCATGATGAAGGCAGAGGCATTGAACAATAGGGCAGCTGCAAGCTAGAAAATTCAGGAGACTGATAGTTCGTCTCTGACCAAGGCTGCAAGGCTGACAACCATGAGCAAAAACATGGTCCAAAGGCTGAAAATGCAGAACCGTAACACACAGGGACAGGAGGTGAGGGATTAAGAAGAAGAGGTGCCCACTGGCCTATCCTCCCCCTTTCCCTTTGTATTCTATCTAGGACCTCGCCAGTCCACACCTGCAAAGCAAAGCACACTTGTTTGTCAGTTTCCTCTAGAAATAACACATGGGCACATCCAGAAATGGTGCTTTGACAGCTATAAGAATGCACTTCAATGCAGCCAAGTTAATACTCCGGAAAGAGTCCGCCTAGACCTCACCACCCAGGGCTGCTAGATGAAATCCTAGGAGCAGGAAAAGAGGGTGGTTTGATTCCTCACTCAAGACAGATTTTATTGTTATTTTTCTAGTCCACACTGTCACTGAAGGCATATCCAATGCCTGCACCATTGCAGAACTATATTTTTTCTATGCTCAGATTGAAGCTGTAAGTCACATGACCTAACAGAAGGCCTCAAAGCTCACTGTTCTCTCAGCCGGCTCCACCCAGAATTCTTTTTTCTTCTTAAATTGGAAAAAATTTCCACACAACATATTCTGATCATGTTTCCCCCTCTCCCAACTCCTCCAAGATTTCCTCATCCACCCAAAATCATGCCCCGCCCCCTAAAAAACCAAATACTTTTTTATGACTATAATGGCTTCTCTTTCCATCTCAGACATGCACTAAAACATTTTTTTTTCTTTTTGTGTCTACTACTTTTAGGTTCTTTATAGCATGATAGATTTTCAGGATATTTACTCTGCCAATATTGTCGGAAAAGGAAATCCCTGTCTCCTCTTCACCTTCCTGTCACCAAGCTTTGCCCTGAGCATTTTACGGAATCTGCTGTTGTTAAGGTCGCTCCTGACATCATCATTTTTAAGTAAAGTAAATACTCATCAACTTTATTTTACCACTGAACTTTTGCAATGGTTGCCCACGTGCTTTGTGAGTCACCCTGGTGTCATATAATACAAGAGTATTCATGGACAAAACATCAACTTAGAATTCACAGCACTAGTATGACTCTTGCCATCACCACCTCTCAAATTGTTAGTTTTATAGTGCTTTTGACTCTAAATATGTCTACCCAGAAATATTACAAAAGCAAGGAAAATTTCTAGGTCCTCTTTCTATCAGTGAGGTGTTGAATACATATTTAATAACAAATAGCTATTTGCCCTTTCAAATCTATTCTGACATTGATCCAATCTAAAAAAATGTACCAGTCCAACCTTAGATAGTTCCTATTGCTTATGATTATTATCATTATTGCACCCCTGATTCAGAGTTGATTCATTTGCTTAGAATTACTAGTGAATAAAGGGTTGGATGCCATGGCAATTCTCTGCTTCTACTGCTAATATCAAAATCAATCTTAGAAAATGACTGAGGCAGAAGTGCTACCTGGCATCACCAACCTGTGGCCTGTGGGCAACCTGGGTCTGAGGATTGTTATGACAAGCATTGTAGACCACAATGCCATGCCACAGTGTTAAAGGGTGGAGACCCATATACAACTTTCCAACTACATTACCAGATCAAATTTTGACTTGAATTGTACTCCAGAGATAAGATACGGGTTCACAGAGAACTCTTCTGCTATAGTTAATGAAGAAGATACCTTACATGGGGAATCTAAAAGACTGAATTCATAGATTTAGAAAGTACAATGGGAGGCTAGGTATGTGGTGAAAGAGGCAGCAGCCTGGTGAGTCAGCTAGGCCTGTGACTGTCAGTACTCCACCCAGAGATGCCCTTGCTGTGGGCCAGAATAATGTCTGTATTATATGTCACCACTGAGGACCATGCAGATGTCTGTTGTTTGTGCTGCTACCTGACGGCATGTCAATGACCCATGGCCCTGCTGTCACTGAAGGCCTTGTCTGAGTCCAGGGTTCTACTGCACTCAGAGTCTGTGTTGATGTTTGCAGTTTAAGTTATCACCAAAAGCCATGCAGATGTCTATTGACCATGCTGCCACCCGAAGCAGTGTTGATGTCCAGGGATCTGCTGTCACCAGTGGACATACTGATCAGAGTGGCCTGTGCTTCCTCATGAGGCTATGGTAATGCCCAGGCCCATGTTTCCAATGAGGCCATGCGAATGCTCACGATCTGTGCTGCAACCCGAAACCACATCACGGTCTGTAAGCTGTGTTGCTATCAGGGGCCATATTAATGTGGGTGGCCTATGCTGCCACCTTAGGATATGTTGATGTCCATCAAGCAGTTTCTGAGGGTCTTGTCTGTGGGCCTACTGCAGGGTGGGGGGGTCATGTTCATGGTCTTTCTTATTGCCAAAAAACCTGTAGAGGCTCATGACTCATGTTCCTGGTGATTGTGAAGAACAAGGAGCCTGCTTTTTGCTGTGATATTGGTGACTACAGATACACAGTTGGAAAGAGGGACATGGAAGGTTTCTGTGACAACCCCTACTCTCACTCTTACCTGCCAACCGCCCCCCCCCCACACACACACAAAGTAACAGGCTAGATAAGAAGCCACCCAAGAGAACTCTTAAAGTGTGTGATATGGACTCTGAAGTGTCACTCTCCATAACTGATGGCTTCTGGCAGAGGTGCAGAAGGGGAAAGACTAAGTTTTATTTAAGGAGCAGGCCACTGAGAGCTTGACTATGCTTCAGTGAGTGTATAGATAACACAAAGTAGACTTTGGGTTTTTGTTCATTTGTTTTCTTTTTGCTTTTTCTTATTTTTATATTTTACTTTTATTTTGATGGGAGGAAGTCACAAGGGGAGCAGATAGAAAAGGACTGGGAAGGAATTGTGATTAGGATGCATGATGGGAAACTCCTAGAGAATCAATAATAATGTTATGTGGGGTGGGGGAAGTCAGCGACTCTGGTGTAAGAGAGAAAAAAGAAAGTACAATGGTTGTTCCTAGGGGTATGATAATAGGAAGATATTAATCAGAAAGTATAAAGTTTCAGATATATAGAGTGAGTGAGTTTTTGAGTTATAATGTACAGCATAGTGACTGTAGTCAATATTGTATTGGATGCCTGAAAACTGCTGAGAGTACAGGGATGCATGCACATATGTTCACACACACACACACACACACACACACACACACACACGCATGCACATGCATCCATGCACTTCAAAAATATACAATTTTCTCTACTAACTTGAAAAAAACGAAAACGGACAGCTTGGTGCTACTCTGAATATCCCTGTGAGAACTGCCTCTCTCTGTCTTCTTGTTCAATGCCTTTTGAATTAAAATGAATGACTAAAGGTGTCCAACTGATACTTGAATGAAGTGCCTCCCCACCTGAGCTTAAGGAAGCAGTATCAGTGCATATGGCCTTCTGAAGTCCCGATGTGCAGTCAGCCGTTAGCCTGGAACTTGGATGAGTCGTAGGGAGACTTCTGGTTCCTCTGTTCTCCTCTATTCCATATCCCTAGACTTTTAAAAGTCAATTTCTTATTCTGTATGTCCTCGGAGAATGGCTCCTTCCAAGATGTGTGTTGTTTATCTTCTCTTCTCGTGCCACCTGATCTGTACGATACACTTGGCCTCAAGCAGCTAAGAGTCGATGCTTGCCAAACTCTGATGTGCATCTAAGTTGAAGCATCGTTAAAAGACCTACAAGACAACATCATTGACGCTCTTCTCTGATACATCAGTTGTGAATTCTCATTCTGTCAGCATCCAGCGTATTCTCTCACAAGATTACTATTTCCCCACTCATCTGTGTAACTAAGTAGACATGGCCAAAAGCTGACCTACATCGATTAATCATCAGCTGTGATTTTGCCTACAGCTTTGGTAATTGCTTACGTAAAATTGCCCCATTCAACTCTGAAGAGGGAAGTAAATAAAATAAAATAAAATAAAATAAAATAAAATAAAATAAATGCTTTGTAACTTTCAAATTCCTCTTTGTGCAAGGCTTCAATCTACCTCTGCTTTCACAGCTACGGTCTTCATAACAAATATTTCTAAGAGCCCCATTTTAACAGCATACTTATAAATTCATAATCACAATCATAATTCAGGTGACTACGTTTGCAGTAGGAAAACTAAAAGCAATAGTGAATATAGAAACCAGTAGTATATTTCTTAGGAATAGAGACATGCATAGAAGTAAAACTGAGCCCACCTCAGAGATGTTGCCATATTGTGGCACTCTGTCCCTCTATCACCACAGTCAAAACACAAATACCAGTTATGATTTTTCAATCGATGAAGAAATACCTTTCTAACAGTCTACTGTGAACTTTGTACAACAAGCTTATCCTGCTCACAACTCTAGCCAATAGTTTTCAGACCTTTTGAGAAAGTAGGGCGGGGACATTCTATTATTATTGCAGTGACTTACACTTAGGTAAAAACTAAATTAAGAAACTCATTGACAACTCAACGTATTCATGAGAGACAGAAGTAGGAACATGTTACACATAGTGAGACTCAACAAACTTTCTCTCATCATGGAATAAAATAGAAGGGAAGTATCTGATATACCTCAGCAGGCCCCAGCAGCAGTCTTTTTATAGCCAGCTGGGAGGATGGATGTCTTTAGGATTTCCAAGTGTTTAGATATTTTCAGCATTAATCTTTTGAGCACCTGGGGTAACAGGAAGGGCGTGTGGTTCCACTATCAGCCGCCTTGGAAAGGAAGCTGCTGTGTGTCTTGGGACTGCTGATTGTTTTCCCATTGTAAAGATAGGCAGAGTTTAGTAACCTTTCTACTTGGCTTTACTTGAATCTAAGATCAAAATAATGAACTGGTAGGGTTTGTTGATGTTTTAATTTTAACAACATTGCTCTCTTTTTTTCTAAACAGTAAATAGGAGAGGTGTGACTTCCAGGGCTGCAGTTATTGTTCTCACAGACTTGTATTTGCTCAATCATTTTTAAAAATGGAATAATTGCAGTGGAATGATTGTCATTTCAGTTAAGATTATATCTTAAGTTCTACTTTAAGAGCTAATGACCCATGATGTAAATAATGCATATATGGGAGACAGAAAATTTGACCACCGAGATGTCAAATTTACCAGCTGAGATGGGTGTTGAAATTCTTATTTGCCTCTCAGGCTTTTTGTTGTTGTTTCGTGTGTGCCTGTGTATATTAAGTAGAGGGAAAACGAAAACAAGAGAAGGGAGGAGGAAATGAGAGAAGGAGAGACAGATCTGAGCCAAACGTACATTGTGACAGGAGATACAGATGTCCCAGTAGTGACTGAGGTAGGTTTTGGATAGAAGCTGTCAGCCATCTAAGGCATAGATGGTGAGCTCTGCTCAAAGGATTTGTTTGGCTTATGTATTTTATAGAATGCTACAAATGAAATGAGAGTGACAGCTTTGGACTTGATACTATAAAACAATATATATTTGGATTTTTACAAAGCATATTCACTGATAATATGTCCTAAAATAGTATTTTTAAATTTAGTGGTTTTATTTTTTTTTTACTAGGAATTATATTGCCGTCTTTTGGGAACATCCAAAATATGTCCAGAAAGGGATTAGAAGTGACAAATACTTCTGATTTACTCAAGGCTATTCCACATACCCTTTAAAAATAATGGGCAAGATTTATGTTATAAGATACACTTGTTCTTTCTGTCTTCAATGCCAAGGGATCCAGGAGAAGTCCACCCACATACATGCTGACAGTGACAGAGATTCCCTATTACCCAACATTGTGAATGTGACATCAGTTATCCTGTAGACAAAATGGAATGGACTAAAGACAATGGCCCATCTCTCCATTTCTTACCAAACAGCTTCAACTCAGCTTTTATAAATCTTTAGAAAGGTTTTGAAAAGAAAACATCATGTACTTGCAGATGCTTCAAAGTGGCATGGGCAAACTTGAAAGAAACACACTTACTTTACCTGTCATGAACATTCCCTTGTGGGAAATGTATCCAGAAAATGAGTAGCAGTACCTACGGTAGGATACTGAAGCATTTAGCACACAATTTCAAGTCTTGGGCAGTCTTCTGGTGACTCTCTGCAGTGACTGCACAGAACTTACAACTCAGAAGCTGCAATATCATAATAGCTGAACCAGCAGTGACTTCCCCCTACACACACACACACACACACACACACACACACACACACACACACACACACA
>JANHMN010000010.1:30219663-30276719 GCA_030674055.1 Rhabdomys pumilio | reverse complement strand
ACACACACACACACACACACACACACACACACACACACACACACACAAATTCATTTGGCGTTAGGCAAATATAAAGCAGAACCAGGAGGTCCGGCCATTTGTGTTCCATGGAGGAAGCTGTAGGAAGCCAGAGTGTGCATTTTTCTTCCTTATTTTCTGCCTTCCTTTAGCAGTCTTTGAAATGCTCTTGCAGTTTTCCAAAGTCACCCTGCTGGTGAAAGCTGCAAGGTGAGGCATAGTAGAGAACTTCATGTGCTCCTGACTGCTGTGACCCAGAGACGCAGCAGTTAGAGACTGTTCCCAACATGTCATTCAAGACTGTGAGTCAGATCACTTTACACAGTTCAATTGCAGTATTTATTTACAGACAGAAATTGTATTTCATGCCACATTGCAAACATTTTTTGAGTATGTTTCTGGGAAAAAAAAAGAACGCCTGTTTTGGGGTTTGTTTGTTTATTTGTTGCTTTGTTGTTGTTTGGGGTTTTTTTTTTTGATGTTGCTATTGATGGTGGGGGGTTGGTGGTGGGGAGTAGTAGTGGCAGCTTCTTTTTCCTCAATTTTGAGAACAGGAGCAAGACCTTCATGCTTCCCTCAGAACCTCCAAATCATCCTTGGTCTACTACAGAGAAGTTTTTCCCTCAGTTGTCAACTTGTTTTTCGATAGAGCACTTCTGCTGTTGCCTCTCCTGCCGTGTGCAGCCCGGGGTACTTGATCATTCTTCCCATGGTCATCCTCATTTTCTGACTGATAGGCAAGTCTTAGAAATAAAATGCTTTCTCGTTTTCAAAGATGCAGAACAGATTGAGGTAGGATGTGAGCCTAGAAAACTGATTCAGATTTCTTTGAACAAGATTGAGAGCGCTGGTACAAAACTTTATTTTTCTGGAGAGAATAAAAGAAAAAGAAAAAAAAACCATATGCTTGCTTTCTAGATTGCTTAGAAGATGTTCTGACTTGATAACCTGTGTGTGCACTTTGACTTTGAAAAAAAATGGACATCCAGGGTTAAAAGTCACAGATACAAGAGAAAAACAGAAGATGAATTCAAACATGAAATCACACAAGCACGCAAGCAAAGGGAAGCCAGTGTTCCTCTCTGTCAAATACAAAAAGCATCGTTTTCAGGGGTGTTAACGAAAAGCTTTATAAAGGTTGTACAAGACAAGTTACTTTACATGGAAGAAAGAAACCTATCATTCAAATAATCTGTCCAATGACTTTAACTTGGAGCAAGACTTTATAGAAGGTGGAAAATTTTAAAACATAAAGACAAAATGTGCATTTTTAAACGAAATATATGAAAATGGAAAGGAAACTGAGAATTTATTAGTGTTTAATGCTTCTTTGCTTGTAAAACAAGAAAGTTTGATGAGGAAGTTGTGCCAAGTATGCAATGTGGAGTACGGCGTCATGACTTACAGTGTTCTGGAAGAAAAGTAAAGCCTAAGGATTTGTGGTTTTGAACTTGGCAGAAGAGCTGTGGAATGAAGTTGGCCCACGTACCTTCACAAGAACTCTCTCACAATGCAGAAAGATTTAATAAAGTGCTAGACAAGTTACTGCATCAAGTTCTACTGTAATGTTTTTAGGGTCCCTAGATTTATGCATCTGAAGATGTAACTTTGACAGGGAAGGATCTTCAAGACATCGATAGAAACTTCTTGTGCAGCACTCAAGAATACTGCGCTTTATCCAAAGTTAACACTGGGGAAAGATTGCTGGATATCAGTATTTTAACTACATGACCACTGATAAATATTTAGTAAATACTGCCTATGCACTGACCTTTTTCAGAGAATCTGGATGTTGCTAACAAAGACAAGTCAGAGCATGCTTTTGCAGAAGTTACGTTCTTATGGTTTCCCTGGGCCAAAACATTGCACTGTGTGAGGCATGATAATTTAAGTGTCATAAAAGAAAAATATTTCCAGGTGCTAGGATTAGAGTCAAGAAAAGGCATCTTTAACACCACTCTCTCTCTCTTCCCTAAGGGAGTGCTAAGAAGTCCATTCATATAATGAATAATAAAGCATAGACTGAACATACAGCTAGCTGTCCAGACATAAGACTAATGATAATGTCTATAAGATGGTGAAACAGTCCTCAGACTGACATATTTAAGGCACTGGGATAATGGGTACCACCTTCTGTCATCGGAAGGGTGGAGGACTGCTTGTTTCGTCTTGTGCCATCTTCCAACTCACAGGCCAGTGTGGTTTGGATGGGAGTGTCAGAGTTCTGAAGCTGCATTCTTTTGGGACCTTTTAGAAAGTGATGGTGGAGCTTCTTCCTGCTGTTATAAGGATAAAGTGATGGTGCATAAAATGGCCTAGTTATGTGTGCTAGGGCAGAATGCTGGAGATTTCCAGTTAATCTCTATCTAGGGATTGGGGTATTTTCCACCACTCCTCTACCCTTTGAGAAAATTTTATGAAAATAACTCTCAGAAGGATAGCAGAGTAGTGTCCTACACCAATGGCTACTTGTAAAAAAATTGAGAATAGGACATTCTAGCTGCCTTTCTTCCTAATGCTTTATAAAAGGGCTGCTGATGTAAACCTGAAAAGTCAGGAAAGAGTTCAACTGGCAGAGCTAAAAGGATGCTATCTGAGAGGACAGACAGACAGGCGTGTGTGTGTGTGTGTGTGTGTGTGTGTGTGTGTGTGTGTGTGTGTGTGTGCATGTGTGTACACATACAATGTGCAACAGGCAACAGAGGGGAGCAGGCTGTGTGGTCTTGTGTAGCAGGAAAAGAATAAAGGAAATGGTTCAAGAGAGACAGTAGAAACTGAGTGGCTGGGATTATATTGTAAACCAGGAAGAGAAGGATGGAATATGTTTCACAAAATCATCAGTCTTCAGAATTTACACGTGAACTGACAGCCAAAAGGCCTCACAAGTAAGAAGAAAGTCTCACAAATAAGAGGAAAGTAACTTTTATTTGAAATGACTGACTCTTTGAATCTGCTCTAAGAAATCTGTAATCTTCTTTCCTACTCCCAGGAGGACTCTTTGGTAGATGTCTTAGTTTATTGAGATAATAAGAAATATCCTTTTACATACACTAACCACTCTCCAGAGTAATATCAAAATTTAAAGTAATTCTCCCACTTCTGCTCCCATTCTTCCATGAGTTTGGGACAGGCACGGAGGACCAGGAAGCACCTGGCTCTTTCTCTTCCTGGACCACCTCCTGTTTTACTCAATGCTACATTTTCATTTGGCAAAGGGTGGCGCATATCCAAGTAGAACAGCTTTTACAAATAAAGATTTTGAACACAGAAGGTGGGGAGAATGTGAGGGTGAGGAGGGGGTAGTGGGGGTGGGGGGTAGGTGCGGACACAGCCTCATAGAAGGGATATAAGGAGGGGGGATGGGATAAGGGGTTCCTGGGTAGTGGGGGAAATGGGATAAGAGGATAAAACTTGAAATGTAAATATTATAACCAACTACATAAAAGGGGGAAAAAGTTGTTAGAACCAGCATCTTTTAAAAAAATGTCAGCCCTCTAGGAAAAAAAAATTTTTTTTCTTGATACTAAAACTTATCCAGAGAATTGTATATTGCAGAATACACATCCTTGGTGTATCTATTCAAGCAAAATAAGCAGACTTATTCAAACCTCCGGTGTCTGGGAATTCCATCTGGATGCAGTGAAGACACAGCGTCAGAAGCTTATCAATTTACTCTTCCCCACACCCCTCTTCTAATATCTCAACGCCAGTAATCAGCTTGAAGAAGTTAAAGAAGAGTTAGCGCCCCTATTCCCCGGGCTTGGGGACTAAGGTGGTTAATATGGGGCTGTCTCTCTGGGGAAAGGTAGTGATTTTGTTGGAACATGGAGGATTAGCTAGGATTTATGGCATAGCCATAACCTATTGGTAGAAATCTGTATAATTTAGTATCAAGATGAAGTTATAATTTCTTAAATGGTACAAAATTCACTTGGATTTCAAATTTAAGGTTTTCATTGGTATAAGCTTCTTATTGATATGAAAGTGAAATGAATATTGATACTCTCATGGGCATTGTGCCTGTATAACACATTTAGAAATACAAGGCTTAGATTCAGTCCTTCTTTAACTTTTTTTAACTGATTTGGGATGATTAGCCTGTGAGTTAAGGGACTATAGCAACTTCATGACTTTGAGTTTATTGTTAGGGTGTTAGCTGAGAGGAGTTAACAGACAACAGTCCCGGTTACCTTACATGGATAGTTGGATTTCAAAATGTCAGAAATCCATAGAATTGACGTCACAAATATTTCTATATTAATGTTCATTTTGATTAGAGACCTGTATGCTCCTGACAGCTTCCTGTCTTGGATTCTAAGAAGAAATTGAGCATCCTTGGAGTTACTCCAGTTGTGGTGAGACAGCCACCAGGCAAGAATTGCCTCTCTCCATCTACAGACAAGTTACTGTCCAGAAAAGGACACACTTGCAGAATAGTCGACTGATTATATCTGCTAAGATAGAGTAATCAGCCCTTAATAATTCTGCAGCACTAAAGTCTGTCAGATGAGTTTGGGCCAGAAGGCTGAAAATTTGATGCTCCAACATTCGGTAGTATAGAAGTTGTCCAGGTGTTCAGCGGTCTCTATAAATTGGCTAAGTTTTAGAAGCTATGCTTAGTGCTTCCCATAACTTCAGTTAATTTAGTCATTCTGGATTTCTGACAGCACTGAAGACCTATAGATTCATAGCCAACCCAGGCTATTTACCTTGAGAGAAAAGATCTGAGTGGAGGGTTTTCAGCTTACATTCATTCTAAAGCCAAGAAAAAGCCAGGTTCAAAACTAAGTGTTCTAGTCAAGAGAGACGACAGAGGTTCTGGCTAGTCAACAAAAGGATGGACTGGGTATTAAGACTATCTTGTACCTCACTGGTACAAATAGGAATAATTATGCTCTAATTATATTCTGAGAGAAAAGCTTTATTTTAACAGGAAGGGTAATATGTAGGAGGAGCTAAGGTGAGAGGGGTACCGAGAGGAAAAGATGGAGTAAGGAGAGGAGAAGATGAAGTAGATGAGAAGCTAGGCAATGAGAGAGAAAAAGAGAGAGAAAGAGAAAGGGGGCATGGAGGCAGAAGTTCATGTGTCTCCACTAGTCAAAGATAGTTTACATAGCTATGTTGGGTATTGGGTTACACTTCTGATTGAGCATTACCATACTTATAAAGCCCTTGATTAACATTTAAAAAAATTGTATAAAAGCCAAATGGAAAAGGAGGGGGGCACGGGATAGGGGTTTTCTAGGGAGGGGAAATGGGGAAAGGTATTGGCATCTGAAATGTAAATAAAATATCCAATAAAAAAAAGGTTTTGTTTGTTTGTATTTTGTTTTGTTTTCTTTTGTTTTTGGTGTGGTTACAGAAAAGCTTGTAGGTTTGGAAGGGGGATTGTTTGAGGTTTTAACTAGATAATGACCATCTGCATACTTTTATTCAGCATCAGGCTACAGATCGAAACTAAAGCAGGCAAGAGAATGTAATGTAGTAAAGAGTGAGTCAAACTACCACAATTTGTAGACTTCACCTTATATATAGTAATTATCAAACCAACTACAAATCTGATAAGAATGTTTATGCATAAATAGTGAACTATCTAAACTAGAAACCAAGGAAGCAATTTCATTAGCAATGCCACAAAAATATCTACAAATATATTTAATAAAAGAGGCAAAAATCTATGTATTGAAACTCCAGAATATTGATGGAAAATTGAAGGGACACACAAGGAGAAGAAAGGCATCCATGTTTGTAGATTGGAAGAATGAGTATTATTAAAATGTCTATATTACATGAGATTCAACACAACCCTTACACTAAAATACCAAAATTATCAAAATAACAATGATATTAAACAGGAATCTTAAAATTTTCATGGAGCTACCAAAACAAAAGTGAACTCTTAGCCAACAGAAACTAGCAATACTATGTTACCTTGTTTCAGCATTCACTGTAAAGCAAGGCAAAGCACAATGAGCAATATCTTCCTCCAGTAAGAATGCTTATCCAAAAGACAAGAGATAACATGCCTGCAAAAATATGGAGAAAAGTGATCACCTTCATTCTGTTGGTAGAAATGACAACTAGCCCAACCATTATGGAGAATAGCATGGAGATTCCTCAAGGGTTTGAAAACAGACTATCACCAATCTTACCAGTAGATGTGCATCAGAGAGAAATGAAGTCGGCATAGGCATATAAAACTGACATCTGCACTCCTATGTTTCTCATAGCATTTCATAACAGCCAAGAAATAGAAACAACCTTCACATCCATCAGCTGATGAATGGATGGGGTAAAGGCAATATGTACAGAACAGAGAGACAAGCTACTATTCAGCCATAGAGAACGTCAATTCATGGCAACATGGAATTGGAAGTCACTGTGTCGCATGAAACAAGCCAGACACAGAAGGGGAAAAAATCCACATAATCTCACTCATATGTGACATATAAAACTTAAGTTAATTTCAAAGGGATTGAGAATAGAATTCTGTTTACCAGAGGTTGTAGCTGGTCCATGGAAGGCACAGCAGAGGATGATAAGCAATGACTGTTACATTATAATTAGGTGGAATAAGAAGACTGTACTATTTCACTAAGAGAGAGACTATAGATAGTGACAGTGAGTTATACATTTCAAAATCTAAGAGAAAGGAGTGTGATTGCTTTTACCACAAGTAGACAAAAATTAGGTAAAGATAATGATAAAGTTTTGAGATGGATAAATGTACCTGCTCCAAACACTGAATAGATGATTTATAGATTGTGCACATGCATCAAAGTATCACATGGCATCTTTTACCCATGTATATCTATCTTATTTTTATACATCTTAAAAAAATAAATTTAAATTTAAAAAGCTTTTGGTACCAACTTGATAATTATGGTGTCACTTTTAAAGTACAAGAGGAAAAAAAAACCAGTTTTTAGCATCAGGGAAATGACTAAGTAAAAAATGGTATCTCATCTCATCCTGATGAAATATTTTGTGACAGGCATGGAGAGCTAGGAATAAATAAATAAATAAATAAATAAATAAATAAATAAATATTTTATAAAGCATTAGTATCATTGGGCACTTGTCTCTTTTCCAGTTTTTCTTTCCCTTTTTATTAATTACTTTATTTATTTATATTACAAATGTTGTCCCCCTTCCCATCTACAAACCCCCTGACCCCATCCTCTTGTCCCTTCTACACTAAGAAGGTGCTCCCCTACTCTCCCACCAACTCCTGCCTCACCCCTCTACCATTCCCCTTCTTTGGGGCATCAGCCTCCACAGAACCAAGTGTATTCTCTCCCACTGAGACCAGACAAGGCAGTACTCTGATACATATGTAGCTGGGGCCACATACCAGGCCATGTATGCTATTCAGTTTGTAGTTTAAACCTTAGGAGCTCTGAGGGGTCCAGGATAGTTGATACTATTGTTTTTCCTATGGAGTTGAAATCCCCTTTCACTCCTTCATTCCTTCTCCTAACTCTTTTATAGGGGCCCCTAACTCAGTACAATAGTTGGCTGTAAGTATATGCATTATCTCAGTGAGGTGCTGGCAGAGCCTATGAGAGGACAGCCATGCCAGATTCCTATCTGCAAGTACATCTTGGTATCAGCAATAGTGTTGGGGTTTGGTGTTTTCACATAGGATGAATGCCAAATTGGGCTTGTCTCTGGATGGCCTTTCCTTCAGACTCTGCTCCATTTTGTTTTGTCCCTGCATTTCCTTTAGACAGGAACAATTCTAGATTAAAATTTTTGAGATGGGTAGATGGGCCCATCCCACAGCTAGGGTGTGGGTAGTTAGCTAGGGAATGCTGAGGTTTCTTCCATGGGGAAGTTAGGCATGGTGGAAGCTGACAAAAGGCTTCTCCATGGCTCCTCATGGTGTGGCAGTCCCAATGACATGAGAAAGTCCATGGGTTTTTACAGGTTTTAATATCATGGCAGATGGTGGATGGATCTGGATACACCCCCACAAAACCCAGGGCAGACCTGAGTTAAATAGGAAAGGAAAGAGGTGGGAGGGGCAGGGGAAAAATGCTTAATGGGCTCCACCCTCTGGCCTTCAGGTAACTCATTAGTATGTAAATCTCTCTAGGACCTGAGGCCTGTTCCTCATGACTGTTGACCATAGACCTCTCTGTGGGAGTGGTTGTTGGAGTTCTGAAGCTAAATGAAAAGAACCAGGACCTGGGAGCAGAGCTGAACTCCTGCCATCTAATAAGGTTCCGGGGTTCCAAGCTCATTCTCGACCAAGTACCTAGCTGCTTCTCACAGCCCACCGCCCCACACTGGGGGCCATGTCTCTGTACTGGAGGTAGCCTCTTCAGGCTCTATCTCCCTGAGCATTAGCATTTTGACTAATGTCATCCTCATTGGGTCCTGGGAGTCTCTCACATCCCTAGTGTCTGGGACTTTCTAGTGATTCTCCTCATTCCCCATCCTACATTTCTGAAAATTTCTATCTATTCTATCAGATGTAGAGTTAGTAAAGATCTTTTCTTAATCTGTACGTTGCCATTTTGTCCTATTGACAGTTTCCTTTGCCTTACAGAAGTTTTCCAGATCATGAGGTCCTGTTTATCAACCGTTGATCTTAGGGCCTCAGCCACTGGTGTTGTTCAGGAAATTTTCCCTTGTGCCCATGTGTTTGAGGCTATTACAGTTTCATGAGGTCCTATTTATCAACTGTTGATCTTAGAGCCTCAGCCACTGGTGTTCTGTTCAGGAAATTTTCCCTTGTGCCATGTGTTTGAGGCTATTTCCCACATTCTTGTGTATTACATTCAGTGTATCTGGTCTTATGTGGAGGTCCTTGATCCACTTGGATTTGAGTTCTATACAAGGAAATGAAAATGGATCAATTTGCATTGTTCTACATGCAGACAGCCAGTTAGACTAGCACTATTTGTTGAAGATGCTTTCTTTTTTCCACTGTATGGTTTTGGTATCTTTGTCAAAAATCAAGTGTTCATAGGTATGTAGATTTATTTCTGGGTCTTCAATTCTATTCCAATGATGGACCTGTCTATCTCTGTACAAATCCCATGTGGTTTTTATCACTATTGCTCTGAAGTATAGCTAGAGATCAGGGATAGTGATTCACCCAGAAGTTCTTTCATTTTTGAGAATTATTTATGATATCCTGAGGATTTTTTTTTATTCTGTATGAAGTTGATAATTGTTCTTTCTATCTCGGTGAAAAATTGAGTTGGAATTTTCATGGAAATTGCATTGAATCTATAGATTGCTTTTGGTAAGATGACAATTTTTACTATGTTAATCTTACTGATCAATGAGCATGGGAGATCTTTCCATATTCTGAGGTCTTCCTCAATTACTTTCTTCAGGGACTTGAATTTCTTGTAATACAGATCTTTTACTTACTTGGTTAGAGTTACACCAAGATATTTTATATTATTTGTGACTATTGTGAAGAGTATTGTTTCCCTTAAATTTTTTTTCAGCCCATTTATCATTTGTATAAAGGTAGGCTACTGATTTGTTTGAATTAACTTTATATTCAGCCACTTTGCTGAAGTGGTTTATCAACTGTATGAGTTTTCTGGTAGAATTTTTGGGGTTGCTCATGTATGCTACCACATCATTCACAAATAGTGATGCATTGACTTATTTCTTTCCAATTTTTATTCCTTTGACCACCTTTTGTTGTCTAATTGCTCTGGTTAGGACTTCAAGTACTATATTGAATAAATAGAGAGAGAGTGGGCAGCCTTGTCTTGTCTCTGGTTTAGTAGAATTGCTTCAAGTTTCTCTTCATTTAATTTGATGTTGGCTATTGGTTTGCTTTATATTACTTCTACTGTGTTTAGGTATGAGCCTTGAATTCCTGATGTCTCCAACACATTTACCATGAAGGGGTGTTGTATTTTGTCAAAGGCATTTTCAGCATCTAATGAGATATTCATATGATATTTTTCCTTTGAGTTTGTTTATATAGTGGGCTACATTGATGGATTTTCATATATTGAACCATTTCTGTATCCCTGGAATAAAGCTTATTTGATCGGGGTTAATGATCCTCTTGATGTGTTCTTGAATTTGACCTGCAGGAATTTTATTGAGTGTTTTTACATTAATATTCACAAATGAAGCTGGCCTGAAGTTCCCTTTCTTTGTTGGCTCTTTGTGTGGTTTAGATATCAGAAGATATCAGAGTAACTGTGGCTTCATCAAACAAATTAGGTAGTGTTCCTTCTGCTTTTATTTTGTGGAATATTTTGAGAATTGTTTACACCATCCTGAGTTTTTTGTTATTCCAAATGAAGTTGATAATTGCTCAACTTTAGAAAAAATTGATATTATATATTAGATATAAAAGAAGATATTTATTAGGTCTTCTTTGAAGGTCTGATAGAATTCTTCACTAAAACCAATTGCCTTGGGAATGTTTTAGTTGGGAAACTTTTAATGACTGTTTATATTTCCTTAAGGATTATGGGACGGTTTAGATAGTTTACCTGATCCTGATTTAACTTTGGTATGTGATATCTGTATGAAAAACCATCCATTTCATCTAGATTTCCCAGTTTTGTTGAATATAGCCTTTTGTAGTAGGATCTGATGATTTTTGAATGTCCTCACTTTCTGTTATGTCTCCCTTTTCATTTCTGATTTTGTTGATTTAGATACTGACTCTGTACCCTATAGTTAGTTTGACTAAGTTTTTATCTATCTTGTTGACTTTGTCAAAGAACCAGCTCTTAGTTTTGTTGATTCTTTGTATTATTGTTTTGTTTCTAATTGTTTGATCTCAGCCCTAAGTTGGATACATTCCTGCTGTCCACTACCTTTTGTTTTAGAGCTTTCAGATGTTCTGTTAAATTGCTAGTGTAGGAACTCTCCAATTTATTTATGAAGACATTTACTGCTATAAATTTTCTTCTTAGCACTGTTTTCAGTGTGTCCCATACGTTTTTCTGTGCTGTGCCTTCATTTTCATTAAATTTTAGAAAGTCTTTAATTCTTTCTTTATTTCTTCCCTGACAGAGTTATCATTGAGTAGAGAACTGCTCAGTTTCTATGTGGCATTTTGTTGTTTTTGTTGTTATTGAAGACCAGCGCTAGTCCATGGTGATCTGATAGAATGCACGAAATTTTTTTTCAATCTTCTTCTATCTGTTGAGGAGTGTTCTGTGTCCAATTACATGGTCAGTTTTGGAGAAGGTACCATGAGGTGCCGAGAAGACATTTTTTTGTTTGTTTGTTTTAGGATGAAGTGGTCTATGGATATCTATTAAGTACATTTGGTTTATAACTTCTGTTAGTTACACTGGGTCTCTGTTTAGTTTGTTTCAATGACTTGTCTATTGGTGAGAGTGGGATACTGAAGTCCCCCACGATTATTGTGTGAGGTTCAATGTGTGTTTTGAGCTTTAATAAAGTTTTTTCTTTTTTCTTTTTCTTTTTTTTTTTTACAATTGTGGGTGCCCTTACAATTGGGGTATAGATGTTCAGAAGGGGTTGGCACTGCTGAGGAGGGATTCTCAACAGTGCACGATGTAGCATAGGGGACATACTCAACAGTTCAGGTATCATTTGGCCATGGCATGACTGCCTTGACAGGTAGCACTCAGCCTGTGAGGAGGTCTACACTTCAGGCTGAGAAAGCAGTGAAGGAGAAGGTACATCTGGGAAGGGCTGTTTGCTGATGCAGTATGTTGTTGGCTTTAGTGGGAACATTGAACACCTGAGGCTTATAGGATCCAGGATAAAACCATTCACATATCTGGACTGTGTCTGATGGTAATTGATTCTATCAAATTATTGTGAATGAATGGGGTTTTCCACTCGTATTGAGGTGGTCTTCTACTTCAATTGAAACACAAGAAAAATGACTGCATGCATTTGTTTTTTTCTCAATGAATAAGGATTCTCAGTGAGCTGGCTCATACTGATAGCTAAGGCTTCTAGTGCACTATGTGCATCTCACATCTCCATTGCTCCTTCAGGGATAACCCACACCCAGCTAAGACACCTCTTAATTTTCTCCTTTCTTATAGCTTTGGTAAAAACCTCTTTTACCCTCCTGCCTGGCCCTGGTACCAGCCTGAATCCCATGTCCAACTCAGTTCTAATGTTCAACCTTCTGTACCCTTCTGTGTTTGCTTTCCACTAAGAAGAGTAAACCTCTGCCTTCTGTAGGTTTCCCTTTAGATTGCTCAGGATTCTTGTCTTAAAATCCTTTTTGCCATTGTCTTCCATTCCCAGAATTTAAGAGAGCATGGGTCCCAGGAGTGGGTGGGTGCTCTGTATCACAGCTGTTGCCATTTCACAGCAGTCAAGACTCGGGCCTATCTTTTGACCAAGTCAATTATCTACCAAGGAAATGAATCTGAGAATACCCTGTATGGACAGAAAACTAGTCCACATCATTCTGTTTCTGCTCAGAGTTGTCAGCCAGAGACTTCATTTCTCGCTATATCCATGTACCGTTAAGATGTCATTAGCATTTCTAAAATTGTTATGAAGAGTTTTAGCTATTTAGCAATAATTTCCTAGCACCAGAGCCAAACCAAATTGGCTTCTGGACTAAGATTTTGTTTCTCTTTGAAGATTTTTTAGATGTAACCAGAAACGACAAGATCTAAATTTAGAACATACTGGACTGAAATGCACTGGGTATTATTTACAGTTTAGAGCAGTCCATTTGGAGATAGTTACATTCATTTTCAGATTTGCAGCTAACAAGAAAAGGTGCATGAAAACCAGAAGAGGCCTCCATCCCGGTTGAAAAGCATGCTGTGGCCAATACTGATGAGCTGTCTCGGTCACAGTTCCTCATCTCCAGCTTGATGCAACACGTCTATGAAGTAGTTGTCATTTCAACCTCATTTTCACAGGAAAAGTAACACTTGCAAACATTTTAAAACAACAGTCCACAGTGATTGGCAAGGCTGTGGTGTATGATCACTCCCTTTATTACTAGTGGAATGTTAATTGGTTCCATATTTTCGCAGCAGAATTTAATAGTTGTGACCAAAGGCCCTTAACGTGTATATTTTCTATGTAGCCGTTCTATATCTATGACTTCTCAGAGATTTTTCCTGGATGTCCATCTCCATCTGGCGATTGGTGCGCTTACACCTATACAATCACCATTGAAGAAAACTGCAAAGCACTAAAATGCCCTGCAGCCGTAGACAAGTTGATTTAAGTAGTTTATGGTACACATACCTCTGTTTAATCATAGCCACTAGAGGTAAGCAAGGCTTGGTGTTCTGGGAAAATAATTACTAACATGGAGAAATAGTATAAGTGGCCATCAAAAGCTATCAAATACCTCTGGTGACATATAAATTAGTAGTCCCTTATTAATTTACATATAAATTAGTAGTGATTTCTGGAGATAACAGGTAGCAAGAAGTGGTAACAACCATGCCGCAAACACACAGCAGCTCAATTTATGCTAAGGCTGTAAGGGTAAAACAGGATACTGGTAGAGACTGGAAGGATGTGGTAGCTCTGATTCCTCTTCTAGACTGATGCTTAGAGCTGATGTTTTCAATAAATAGCCATATATAGGTCTGAGGAAGAATCTTTTCCAATATGATCCTACTATGCAGCTTCGACTAACCTAGGACTCACCAGGCTGGCCACAATATCCCAGAGAGATTGATTAGTTCACCTCTGTCCCTCAAGTGCTGGGATTAAAAGTGTGCACCACCAGACCCAGAAGTTTGTATTTTAAGCAAAAGAAAAATGCAAGAGGCTTAGATCAGGAAGCAGTTTAGGCTGTCTGTATATGTGTATGCTGATGAGACTACTGGTCATGCTATTTCTACTATAGGAGTTCAGACTGATGTTTTCTTGTATAATATACAATTGTACTTTCTATAATTGACATGGATTTATTTAAGCAAACATGAAAAAAAATTTAAAAATTGCTCCTTCATTGATATGCACCAGGGGACAGTTTTCCTTAATGCTTGCTTACAATAACAAAGGCAAGATCTTACTTAATAAAGAGGTAGCAAGACTCATTTTGCTATCCATTGTTTCAAGTCTCTATCACTGATGGTTCTCATGTTGGTCCACTGCTTTACTAGGAAGTAATAAATGTTTTTATAAAGCTACACATTCACTTAAGAAATTAGCTCAGCCTAGCACAATGGCCTGTTCAGGGAGAAATACAAAATTATAAGATTTAGTGTAGTTTCCCAATATTAAAATCAAGCAAGTGCATCTGTTGTCTCACCAATATTAAAATCAAGCAAGTGCATCTGTTGTCTCAAATGCTTGCTTATCTTTAATTCTTTTTATTAGATTTTTATTGTTAAATGTCATATATGAGAGGCTATACACAAGTGAATGCAAGCATCTGTAGATGCTTATGGTTAAGATGCTTATGCATCTTATGGTTATAAGAGGGTGTTCTAACTCTCAGCGCTGGAATTACAGGCAGCCGAGGGGCTTCTAGCATGGGTACTTGGGCTAGAACTTAAGTCCCCTGGGAAAACAGAACACACTCAGCTGCTCAGCTCTTGTTTATTGTTTCTTTATGATGAAAACATTCAAGACATTTTGCTAGCCTTTTTGAAATATTTAGGACACAATTTCAGTAGCCTCTCTACTGATTTCTCTGATGGTAACTTAGTGTTTCCTGCCCATCACGGTCCTCTATACTTTACCAAGCCTCTGTCTGTAGCTACTCTATGTTCCTAGTCAGTTTACATCAAGTTTTATGATGTTTACCTTGTCTTGAACATTACACACACAATGAATATGTGAATCATTATGTAACTCCACACAATGTGATATTTATGTTTCAGTTTAAATTAGAAAATAAAATTAGCATGAAGCAACCATCCTTTGCACATGAAGTCCAGTAACACATATGTACCAATACAGGAAGACCTGCTCCACTTGATCTTACAAATGGTACCTTCCACACCAGCGCTATTCTCTAGGCAGTGGTTAGGAGTGGGTGGAGGACCAATAAAATATCTGCTTTCTATTGATTCCATAGAGATCACTGAATCATCAAATTTCTTTCTAGTGAAATAAATTTTTGGGCTTCAGTGTATTTTCTGATAAGAGATTTAACAAGTGATTGCAGACAAAACCCTCATTTGAAACCAGATGTCATGACTTCTCATTTCTTTTCATTTATATCAATTTGAACGGATCTCCAAACATGAGTTGTTTTTCACAGCAGCAGAAAGAAATATTCTTTGTGGTGGTTAGGCTGGTTAGCTCACTAAAGATACAGAAGGTCCATTTCTTTGCAAATAATATGATGAAGTCAACAATGCAAACGCTCATTGTAAAAAGAAGGGAGAGGCTTTGACCTCTACTGCACTAAATTTTATGAGCCATTGCGCCATAAAATTGAAATATAATATGTGTGAGGTTTGGATAAATTATACCTTTGGGGATATAGAACAAGGAAGGATTGTTACTTTGAAAGAAGACCAATGAGGGAGAAATTTCCACATAATTTTCCACATAATTTGACTTTAGTTTATCTCTGCCTATGGGACTTCTTGCATGTATCCATCTCTGAAGTTCTATTAGACATTACTTTTTAATAAAAAGCAGAAGAGGTTCAGCATCAAAAGGGATTCGCTGCAAAGACATTAGTTACAACCAAAAGCTAGTACAATTTCTTACATGTTTCGTCTACTGTTTTGTTTTAGAAGCATTTATTGTTTTAAAAATTAAATGTCTCTAATGTAATTTTAAGTTTATGGTTTAAACAATGTATAAGGCAGACATACCTGTCTGTTTCCTACAAACCAAAGGAAATAATGAAAGTCTTGGAACTAATGTTAAAGAGTAATGCTCTTGCTTAGATTGCATGGAGATCAAATATGCTATTAGTTAGTTACTTATAGTTATAATATTTGTGTATGGAAAAATATGTTCTTTAAAGGACATAGTAAAAATATGGCTATCAATAAATAATTGAAATATCAAGGGAATGATACAGTTTCAAACAAATTGCTGGCTTAGATCACTTTATACCACATTTTCTGTATCCATTCCTCTGTTGAGGGACATCTGGGTTGTTTCCAGCTTCTGGCTATTATAAATAAGAATGCTATGAATATAACAGATTATGTGTCCTTGTTATATGTTGGAGCATCATTTGAGTATATGCCCAGGAGTTATATAGCTGGGTCCTCAGGTAAAACTATTTCCAATTTTCTGCCAGAATTTATTTTCAGAGTGATTGTACCAGCTTGCAATCCCACCAGCAATGGAGGAGTGTTCCTCTTTCTCCCCATCCTTGCCAGCATCTGCTGTCACCTGAGTTTTTGATCTTAGTCATTCTGATTGGTGAGGTGGAATCTCATGGTCACTTTGATTTGCATTTCCCTGATGTCTAAGGATGTTGAACATTAAGTGCTTCTCAGCCTTTCAAGATTCCTCAGTTGAGAATTCTTTGTTTAGCTCTGTACCCCATTTTTAAATTAGATACAGATACAGAAAATGTGGTACATTTACACAATGGAATATCATTCAACTATTAAAATCAATGACTTCATGAAATTCAGAGGCAAATGGATGAAACTAGAAAATATCCTGAGTAAGGTAACCCAGTCACAAAAGAACACACACACACACACACCACACACACACACACACACACACACACACACACACACACACACACACACAGTATGTACTCACTGATAAGTGGACATTAGCAAAAAAAAACTGGAATACACACGATACAACTCACAGACCATATGAAACCCAAAGTGTGAATGCTTCAGTCCCACTCAGAAGGGGGAAGAAAATAATCACAGGATGTAGAGGAAAGGAGGGGTCTGGGAGGGAGAGGGAGGAGGAAAAAGGGGGAGCAGGATCAGGTGTGGGAAGAGACTGGAAGGGTCTGAAATTTGAATCAAGGTGTGTAGCCATGGGGGGTGGGGGGAACTGAGGGTAGCCACTAGAATGTCCAGAATGCCAGGGACTTAAGAGGTTCCCAGAACTAAACAGGGATGACATTAGACAAAATACCCAACAAAGGGGAGAGAGAATCTGTAGAGACCATATCCAGTGGATAGGCAGGGTCCCCAGTTGAGGGCCACCTACCCATCTCAAAAATATTAATCCAGAATTGCTCCTGTCAAAAAGAAAATCGGGGACAAAAAGTAGAGCATAGACTGAAGGAAAGGCCATCCAGAAAGATCCCACCTAGGGATCCATTCCATCTGCAGACACCAAACCCAGACACTATTGTTGATGCCAAGAAGTGCTTGCTCACAGGAGCCTGGTATAGTCGTCCTCTGAGAGGCTCTGCCAGAGCCTGACCAACACAGCTGCAGCCGACCGTTGGACTGAGCACGGGGTCCCCAATGGAGAAGTTAGGAGAAGGAACTGAAGTGGTTTACAACCCCACAGGAAGAACAACAATATCAACCAACCAGACCCCCGAGAGGTCCCAGGGACTAAACCACCAACCAAAGTGTACACGTGGAGGAACCCATGGCTCCAGCCGCATATGTTGCAGAGGATGGCCTTATCTGGCATCAGTGAGAGCAGAGTCCCTTGGTCCTGTGTAGGCTCAATGACCCAGGGTAGGAGAATGCTAATGGGGGGAGTACCCTCATAGAAGCAGGACGTATGGGGGAGGAGATAAGGGGTTTGTGGAGGAGAAACTGTGAAGGAAGATAATATTTAAAATGTAAATAAATAAAATAACCATTTAAAAAAAAACACACAGAAAAAACCCAACAATAGTTTCTAGTAAAACATCAAATTCAAAACTCATTTTAAATTAATTAATCCATGACAATTTATAGGAATTAATTGCAGTAACTAGAAAACATGAATGTAATGAAACTGTTTTAATCAGTTTCATGTTACAATAAAATACCTGAGTCCATTAACTGAAAAAAGAGAAAAAGCTTGTGTTATGCAGGTTCAGGAATAAAACTAAGGAGCCATGTTGCTTTAAGCCTCTGGTGAGAGCACTGAGCAGCACAGTCAGGAGCAGTTGTCATAAGAAGTCAAGCAGAAACATGATTGACTGGGATTCCAGTGTCCTTGGGAACATGCTTCTAATGATCTAAGGGCCTTCCAGTAGATCTCATTTTCTCAAAGTTCCACCCTTTGAGGACACATATTTAACAGCGAACAGTTGGAGACATTCTTCAAATTCAGACATAACAAGAAATAAGCACTTCTGAGTCCATTACAACAGACTTGGCTCTGGACCTGCCATCAGTATCACAGCCATGGTCATTGTGGAGAGCTGTTAAAATGGGCATGCCAGCTAGAATTTCTAATCTATTTGCCAAATAGAAACCATCTACCTGTGACTTTACTCAACAAGGAGGCCTTGGGCAATAGTACCCTGTCTTTAGTTGGCATTGGTGGTCAATCTTTTGATGCTATAGATATAATAAAAGAACAAACAGCACCCTTCTAAATGCATTGAGGAGTACACAACAAGTCACATTATGCAGCTTGTTCCACGAATTCCATAGGATATGGTTGACCTGTCAGATCATTTGAAATGGGCTACTTTTTTATGATACCCTATTTATATTGTCTTCTTGGGTTCATCTTGTGGATGTAGTATTTAAAACACACACATCTCATCTGATCTTCCTTATAGAAAAAATAATCTACAGTTAATGAGACAGCACACCTACGGTATAAGCTGTCATTCTGGAATAGATGGTACAACAATGTCTTGAGTTCTCTGAAATACATTTTAAATGACATAGGTGAGAAACTCTTACCTAACATGTAGCATTTATTTAAAAAAAAAAAGACAGATATATTTCAAATAAACCATTTAAAACTGCAAGTTGTAAATATATTTTGGAACATCTCAAAGAAAACAGGTTTTAAAAAAACCCACGACAACGTGTCTATTTATTGAGTTTTCTCCGGTTTTGATTTTCGAAGAACTGATTGGAAATACAGATGTGGGCATAATAAAAACAAACCCAATAAAATCTCGTAGAAAAATCAACACAAGCTGTTTAAAGCATAGAAGAAAGTGAAATAAAATCTATCACACTTGCAACACAGTGAGTTTCTAGGTGGTGAAAGGCAGCCCAGGACTCGGGGATACCATGACCTGTCCACTCTGCATAGAGTGAGAGCTCTGTGATCTCATGCAGCAGAACTCAATCTGACAGTGGTGCTACCACACCATAGTCCTGTGGAAGGACTAGTACTGATACTAGTAGTACTAGTACTACTACTCAGCTTAATGTGGTTAAATCAGTTCTAAACCTACAAATCACAAATTCCCTTTTCAGTCTGCTAAAGTAGCATTCAGATACAAAGGTGGGGGTTCACAGTGGGATCCAAACAGTACGCATGGCTTAGTATTTGGTATCAAGAAGCTCAACTCTGAGCTTCGTTATTTGGTAAACTTAGAACATCTCCTTTCCTTTAAATGACTTTTTGTGGTTGAGATGAGGTCTATGTTGTCCAGGCTGGTCTCGACCTGTGAGTTCAAGTGGACCTGTGGCAGTCTTTTAATTACAGAGTACTGCAGGATCCAGCCATCATACTTGACTAAATTGCATTTCCTAAACAGCATGATTTACATATCAAGTCTATAAGCGGCTATCCTTGACCAGTGGGATGAAATTTGTTGTGTCAGCAGTCCTGGTGATGCCACAACTGTGTGGTTTTTCTGTTTTTTTGTTCTTGTCATGAATGCCCCTCAAAAGGATTTTATCCATCACCAGGACCTGCCCTCTCACCCTGGCAAGAATGAATTCCCTTTGTGCTGAGTCCTGTAAAGCCTTGGGTGACACTAACTGGTGACACTACTAACTTCAGGAATTCCACTATTTGTTTTTGATTTCTTTCAACACTTAAAAATAAAAATAAATAATCTCACCCCCATATCTTAGTCCTATGTATGTGGAACCCTGCACGCTAAAAGGGACTTCACACTTGAAGCTCTAGATCCAGAGCTTTTAAAAATTTTAAATCCAGAGTTTTAAAACTTCTGGAACCACACAAAACATTTCAAACATAAGTCAACTATTGACATTGCAGATTGCTTGCAAATTCTGGGGGTTCATCTCTTTCATGCTGGAGCAAGCAGAGAAGGAGTGAATCTGAGCATTCATGCGCACATCCACTCTTCAGACTGACATGGTCAACCTGAAAACTTCGGGTTTGTTCAACTATTTACTGCTTTGAACATAAAATCTCTGAAATAGGTGATCATGGACTACCCATTTTACTTCAGATTCCTAATTCGTTCCCAAGTGTACCAAACTATGGAGATAAACTACATGAAGGTGGCTGAATTGAAAGGTCACATCTTACTGTATAGAAAGTGTTAGCTGAGAATGAATGGAGTTTTTGCTGGAAAGTGATGGATGCCGTCCTGAGCTTAGGCTAATAGACTGTAGCCTTCCTTCCCTCTCTCGCAGTGGGACAGCAGGGAAATGGCTCCTTGCCTCTGGCCTTGTGCCTAGGCCTCTAAAAAAGAGCTCAAATCTTCACAATAGCCTTTACAGCCATAGCATCTGACTGATTTTAGAGAATCTATGAGCAAAAGACATGGATGTTATACATATGTATTTTACTTCAGAGTTCTCTTTAAAAACCTGATAGCATATCTAAAGAACAAGTGGTCATTTTGGTAGGTCACTTGTATCTCTATATATGCAAAAATGTGTGATGGTTTTCTTTATTTGTTCATTTTTGTCAATTGCCTATCAGGAAATTATTTTTCACTAACACTGCAGGGAGAAAACCTTTCTTAAAACCACACCAAACATATACCAGTGGGCCTACTGTAACTAGTTGTCAAGACAAGCTATTCCACGGTTTAGCTAGCAGGTGGCTGACAAGCCCAGAGCAGGGTATGCGCACCAACTCATTTTGGAGTGACCTTGATGTGTTTGCATTTCATATAATATTGGAGATATCTCCAGCTCCAGCAGGATCTTTGGAGGCAGAGTACAGCACTGGTCTCACAGTTCAGGCCTGCCCTGAAGACAGTGAGAAGATGCATTGGTTTGTTCCCAATGCCCAGCACATCTACAAAAACTAGAGCTAGGCATATGACTTGGGACAGTTGTTGAACGAAATCCACGCCACTCAAGAAATGATGCATTGATAGTGCCTAGAACTGACGAAACAGAAAGACTTGCAGTATATAAGTCTTTCTAACTTGGGTGACCCACTCCCAAATTCAGTGAAGCTTCAAAATTTCTTGCTGTATTTGCAGCTAGGTGTCCTGAACACAGTGTGAATTAGGTCTTAAAGCATCAGTTCTCACACTGGGGCCATTTCACAATGTCAGGAGCCATTACAGAATACTGCTAGCATTGGTAAGGTGAAGCACCCTGCTGTGCCCATGACAGCCCAGCACAGCAAGGAATGACACATTCAGAAGAGGAGATTCTAAGGTTGCTAGACCTCAGATGAGGGAATGGTGTGAACTTGGCTAGGAGACATGCTGTGAGACATGTAAGCACCCTTGTTCACACAAAACATTCTGCCAGGTTCCTACTTGCAATGGTGCTTGTTACTACAGAGAAAGAAGAATGTGCTCCTGATGAGTGGGAGATGCAGATGTGAACCCATGGGGGCTCCCTCACCAAGGATGCTCAGAAGTACTACTGTGTCTCCACAAACAGGAGATTTAGATGCCCCATCTTCTTGGTCTAATTTTATTTCTGAAAGGAATTCTACTTGTATTGCACAGAAGAATTCACTGATGGGAATTCTCTCTGTATCAGGAAGTAATTAATTTACAGTGGAAAGTCATGAATTCTTTTTTGCTGAAGACAGAATGCACACCGGTGAGGTTCTGTTGCCTATGAAATGAATCCCCAACATTCAATGTGCCAGCCCCTGCTGAGTGCACAGCAGGGAAGAGCTCAGTAGAAATGCAAACTCTGGGACCTGTGCTAGTTGCTGAGTCCTTCTGGATGACAACAGGCTCCCATGGGGTTCTTGAGTGAGAAAGTTCAAGAAGCTTTGCTGGCACTCCTTGTTTCTGGTAATGAGGAACTCATTTTTATGTGGGCATTTTTGAGTCACCATGTTGTGCTAAGAAAGCTGGTTTATCTCTTGGGAATAGAATTGCAAAAGCAAATAAACAGTGAGGATGAGATGAGTACTAAGTTCTTTCCTAGAGCCATGGCACTCCTGATTTCTTCCTCTGCTAACCCATGAGTGTTGAGTTGTCCTAGTGAATATCATTGTGAGGAGGAAATGGTCTCTGGCCAGTAGATATATTAATCAACATACACGAACGATATTTGCTAGCTAATCTATGTCAATTTGTCATTTAATTCTTTTGTAATTCAACCTCCAAACTGGAAAGAAAGGAACCCACTGATGTGATAACGTGTGGCCCAGCTAAACTGTACACACACAGCAAAATGCTGGATTATGAACTTTAAATGATTATAATTGTATCTGTCAATCATACTTCAATAAGGCTATGACCTAGTTGACTGTGATAGTACACAGTTACCTTCATCCCACCACTCAGGAGGCAGAGGAAGTGGATAGCTGTGAGTTGCAGGCCAGCCTGGTCTATATAGTAATTTCTATGACAGCCAAGGCTACATAAGAATACTCTGTCTTAAACATAAAACAAAACAAAACAAAACAGAATGGTATAAACTATCTATGGAAATCTAAAGATCCTGAATTATGCACAAGCCATTATTTGTTTGGTTAACTTCTATTTTAAACAACAACAGCAACAAAAGAAAGAGGAAACTCAGGTGATAGAAGGATTAAGATTGGAATGGGGGAGGTTAAGGACAGAAATTTCAGATTATAGTGGGAAGTTAAATGAGAGCCGCCACTGCCCTCTATCCCTATGACATCTGTGAAGGGCGCTCAGCATTGTTTCACTTACAAAAGTGCAAAAACAAAACATCTTTGTGTCATTAACTAGGCATGCTTATTACTAGATAGCCAGTGAGCATCCCCTGTGATCTAGACTTAGGCACTCTGACATGTGCAAAGTGAGTTAGGCTTGAGCTCGGCTGCCATCCACCGGGAGCAGCAAGTCCACCCTGATTTCTGCTTCTCGAGTCACTGAAGACCTCAGAGAGCTGCGTTTAGGTCCTGGGGCACCTGGAGAAGGTGTCCTGATTACGAATGTAGACTTGCCTTAGGCCCAGGTGTCAGGCTTGACATGCACATGGCTGGGTGTCATCATAGTACCATCTATACTCAGCCTCCTACCCGACCCATGAGTTTCTCTGCAGTTTGCTTCACACCATGCTAGTCACACAATGCCCTTTATGTTGCGGAGAATCTCTATGCTTGCCTCATGAGGCCAGCTGGCAAAATTCATAGTGATTTTGATGGTTTATGTCAAGCCCATTCCCCCCAAGACCTTCGATAATTTTTTTAACAGAAGCAATTTAAGAAGTGTTGAAGGATCTGGGTTCTCAATTCTTTACAGTAGTATTGCTGAAATAATGGAGGCAGGGAGGAGAGTCAGCTACCATAAACTTTGTGAACATAGGTTTATAAGTAGAACCATGGATATAACCAGCCTGTCCTGGCAGTAGTGATGTCTCCTATCAGAGCAGGCAGGGTGATTTTCTTTTGTTCAGTACATTCTTTGCTTTGCTCTGTTTTATTTTATTTTGTCCAAATTATTCCAAAGATAGCTGGTGACACAGGGAGACTTGAATTTGATAATAACAACAAGAATTAAAGTAATACAGTGTGCACCCCTCAAAAACAACATAAAATAAAAGGAGATAAAATGGAATGGGTTAATGTAAGAAGAGAGAGAGATGGGAATATAACAAGTGTGTATGCAGTATGTCACCAAGCATTGTTCTCATTGTGCCCTGATTTGGTTTTAAGCCTTTTCACGTTCCAAATAAAAGAGAAAGCTACTTGTATTTTGATGAAGAGAAAACATGTTCTTTCCCTAGTTCTAACAATAAAAAACAAAAGCATATGGGTCTTATCTAAAAGGTTTAAATGTGATCCCTACAGTAAATAGAGTCATGTGTCTCGAACTGTTTTTTACACGGAAGCTCTATGAAAACTAAGACTTAAAATGTACAAATACAAAGTTAGTGAAATTGTTTGTAGAAGACCAAAATAGCATGGCTGCATGACCCACACCCAAAGTGACACACCTACTCCAACAGGGCCACACTTTCTACTAGTGACACTCCCTGGATTGAGTTATACAAACTATCACAGCAAAGGAGCCTGATTAACTTTGTTTTGCCCAGGTTTTCCCTGGTCTCCCTGTTGACATCTCACGTGACTTAACGTTTGGAAATACCATATTAGAAACCACTTTGTACATTGTACATAGATTCTGAAGACAGTGACTCAACATGTGATTAAGGTTAGAGTCACTAAGACATGATGCTGTGAAGAACGTTAGGGCAAGCAAAACAGTGGACATTAACACAAAACTCTTGCATACTCTTCAGCCTTAATAGGATTCTTTCAGATTGACCTCAAATATTAAATGGATACAAGGAGCCCCAACATCCCCAAAACCTACTGAAAGTTTACACACCGAAAGCACCAGAGCTGCTCCAACGTGGATGCATCTTTCTAAACTGTGAAATCCATTAGTAACCTCCTATTTGAAATACACATTTATTTTGTGTATCTTTGAATATTTTTATTTATTATTTGACAACTTCTGGCAAGGAGTTTATAATGGACAGTATTTTAACAGCCTTGGGACTTTTTCCTCATATAATGGGCTTCCCTTGGACCCTATAAAGTGATAATACCGATAGAAGTTTGAACAAACAAACTATTCTTTCTACCCTTAAAATAGGTGGGTTAATTTTAAATGCAAAGAACTAGTTGAAAATGTATACAGGACAGTGTGGGCATAATGTCTAACCCACTTCAGGAGAGCCGTTTTTCTTCTAGGAATCAGGCCAATTTGTATGGTGATTTGCAACCAGCAGACACATTATTAAGACCCTTCCTTAGAAACATATGTGAGACTGTGAGCAACACACACATTTCCTGACTCCCAACATGAGGCAAACATCTGGAGAAAGCAAGACAGACAGACAGCAGTGCGCTCTTCCACATGTCCCTGCACTGAGGCAAGTTTAGAGCCAACCAGGCACCACTGTGTCACTCATAAAGTGGAATCTCTTTTCTTGGTCCAGAAGGACTTAAAGGTGGGGAGGAGCAACAGGAATAGTGCCAAGCCCTCCTGGCTGTTCTCTGAGCTGTAGCCTGGGAGAATGCACAGAACAACACTTTTTATAGAAAGATCTGGAAACCAAGATATTTCCATTCCAGAGGCATTATTCCTTAAAATCTGAAACATTTGTGTTAATTTCTAACAGCTACTATAATGAATTGCTGCATTAGTTGCCATAGGACAATACAAGTATCTTCTTAATAGAACAAGAGTAGCAGTCCTCAAACCTTCCTAATGCTGTGACCCTTTAATCCAGTATTGCTACTTCATAACTGTAATTTATTATTTGTATGAATCATAAATATTTAGTATGCAAGATATGATTCCTCCTGAAGGGTCCTTTGACCCCCAAAGGGGCTGAGATCCACAAGTTGAAAACCACTAAACTAGACGATGCTTGCTCTGAAATCAAAGCATCGGTAAGGCTGAGTTACTTTCTTCCCTTTTCTAGCTTCTTGGACCTTCTTGCATTCTTTGGGTGTGGCCTTATATCTTCATCAGTATCACCATCGTGTCTTCAAATACTTCTGCTGTCCTCCTCTCTGTTCTCCCTCCCTTCCTACTCGCCAACCTTCCTCTTGGAAGAACTTTTACATTGAATCTCCCCCGGTAATCCAGGATAGCCTGTATGTCAGCCTTCTCTTAAGAAAAAAGGATAAATTGTGGTTTCCAAGGTTTTCATCCATGGTTTCTTGACCATGTTACTGCCAAGTACATCTTGAAGGAGGTAAGGTAGAAGAGTCTTCTTGTTCACTTTACTAGACTCCGGAAATACAGAAAAAGAGGGGAAGAGTTTGGTCTCAAAATCCCCCTTTAGGACACATACATGGTAGCTAGTGTCCCTCCATGTTATATTACTTTTTAAAGGCTCCATCCCTACTCAGTAGAACATAAGCTACTGCCAACCCCCCAATAAGAGCTTTAGAGGACATTTTAAATCGAATCCATAGCATCTTCTCATCCCTAGGTCCTGGACTCAGTAACATCTACAGAATGTCCCTTGCCATCAAATTAACATATACACGGGTTCTAAAAAAAAATACAAATATATTGTTGACTATTATTCTGTGTATGACCATTTGAAGATTTCAGTAGCTTTCTAAAAATATAGGTTAGCCATTAATAAAAATGGAAGAAGTAAATTTAGCTCATGATGTTGTAAATGAGATGAACTAAATTAAGCATCAGGTGGAATGGAAAGATAAAGCAAAGCGCTTGTGCAGAACAGCCAGCTGCTCTGCTCTGTCTCAGTAGATGCACTTACCTACTCCTCCATTGCATGAACGATGTGAGGCCACTTCATATCTCTGGCCTCAGTTTCTTCTCTAAGTGTGTAAGTATTTTAGGAATTATTTTTTCCATCTTTCTGTGCTGTTGTTATTTGGAAGTCACTTACCTTACACTCAAGGGAATGGATGAGCATGTAAGAACCAAAACCAGAAGTAAGACTTATCAAGATGGAAGATGAAAAGAGGGCATAAATGGAGGCTGGAGAGCTGAAAGGCCTGAGGAGAGGGTGTGAGGGGATAAAAAAGAGAGACTGTTAGGAGACTGAAGAAAAGCTAAAGCCATGGGAGTCAGGAGAAGAAAGAAGTTCACCGAAGGAACAACTTGATTATAGGAACAAGTGCAAAAGACGGCGGTGAACCACACTCCTGCATGCAACAGAAGAGCAATAGACGCAGTGGATTTGAAGGGACAAAAATAATCTCTGAGCAAATGGAAAAAGAGAGGATTAAATTAGGTGATGGAAGATCATGCCTTCCAAGATTGATGACAACCTGTCCACAGAGAGATCTACAGAAATGGGAAGGCTAAAGACAGAAAACATAGATGCTTATTTTTAACTCTGAAGTACAAAAAAAAAAAAAAAAAAAGATGGGAGTCTACCTCAAGCCCTAGGAACCACTCAAGGAAATGTGAAGTCTAAGAATGGTAGTATTGGCTGGCGGTGGTGGCGCACGCCTTTAATCCCAGCACTTGGGAGGCAGAGGCAGGCGGATTTCTGAGTTCAAGGCCAGCCTGGTCTACAGAGTGAGTTCCAGGACAGCCAGGACTACACAGAGAAACCCTGTCTTGAAAAAAAAAAAAAAAAAGAATGGTAATATTGAAGAGATGAGGGTATAGAGAAGCACTGGGTAAAGCTGCTGCTTTTACTAGTAAAACTAGAAGCAAGGTCATCTGCAGAGTGGTAAGACAGAAATCATAACTACCACTCACTTCCTTGGAGTGGCCAACACCCTTGGGTCAGCAGTCTTGGTAAGATGCGGTCAACTGGAATCATTTTATTAATCATGTAATTAAAAGCCATTGGACTAAGTGTATACAATCAGAAAGACTGTAGCCATGTATCATTTATTCACTGATATACAATAAGAGACGTGATGTAGGTTGTTCTGATATGCACACATCACATCACAGAGTGAACATCAGTGGTGTGGTACACTGCCCAATCAGTGGTGTGGTACACTGCACAACCTTACTGTCATGTGTGGCTGCCATGGTACACTGCACAACCCTACTGTCATGTGTGGCTGCCAACATAAACACACTAATGATGGAGGACTACAGATCACTTGTAAGCTTGGGTTTGCTCAGATCAAATAGTTCAAACAGAGACTTTAAGTGACTCTTTCATGAAAGATGTACTGTGTTGGTCTTTCTATAAAGACTACCTTTGTCTAGCCATCATATGATGCTACAGGGCTCTGTTTTCTCTATAGAGACAGAAAGAAAAATCTGCATGAAAACATTCATATTTGGTGGTTAGTTTATTATCACAGATTACTGTTTACATTTCCTTTGATATTTAAGGACATTATAAATCATACTTTTAACAAAAATCTATGCATGGCATATGTAAGCAGTAACAGTCTGAAGGGCAGCAAGAAGCGATGTAAACTTAAGACTTACTGATACTGAAACAAACTAGCTTGTGCATAATAACGACTAAAAGGTTGATACAATGGCATATTGGCTAAGTGTTCAGGTGCTGTGAGAAACACCCAGAAAAGAAGAACTTCAGTCAGACATACACAGAGTCTTAGAATTTCATCTAGAAATTAACCCCTCAGTATAACAGTGCTTCAAACGTTCTTTCCACTTGGCACGTGGCAATACAGACAAACGAATATGCAGTTTAATGTGATTTTATTAGATGTTTTTAGCTATTTTTATATAGATAAGAACATACAATATTGCTTTTAAGCCTTTCAGTCTGGTAAGTGTATAATTAAATGCCACCATACTCACAGTGTCCAAAGTTTTTTTTTTTTTTTTTTTTTTTTTTTTAATTGAACATTTGGTAACATGCAGAAGAGACTGATAAAATAGTTTCCATGATAACTTTTAATGAAAAGTTTACATAGAAAAATGGGATACTAATTCAGACCACTGGTCTAAATCCTTGGTGATACCTCATGCTGGAAGCAAATTGTGAAATGTTTTAGACAGTTGTTTTTCAACGCTTAATCCTAAAGGTTCAGAATTTTGACTGAAAATGCATAAAAGAAATCTTTTTACCCAAAGTTGTGTTTACATACATTAATGTTCTAAAAGAAAAAAAAAAGAGCTTGAATTTCAGTGGTTCCAGTTTATCTGATGCTTAATTTAGTTCATGTCATTTATATCCCCATGGGGTCTTTACTACAGTTTCTTGAGTTGTGGTGACCCCCAATCATAAAATTATTTTCATTGCTACTTCAGAACTATAATTTTACTACTGTTATAAACTGTGATGTAAATCTGTGTGTTTTCCAATGGTCTTAGGCGACCCCTGTGAAAGGGTCAGTCTATCTCCAAAGGGAGACACGACTCACAGGTTGAGAATCACTGCTGTATTTGAATATATCTCAGTCTGGGATCTCATCAGAGTTTTATACAATATATGAAAAACATATCCAGGTCCACATCCTTCATATATTATATCTTAAGCAATGACAAAGACAATGACAGACACCAGCATTTTTTTTCCTTAAGCCATTTGAGAACAGTATGTTTGGCAGAGTGACAAAATTGGTCATATTGGTAGCAAAGGTTGTATCACACAAACAATATGTGAAGGTGAACAAACTGTATGTATCTTTGTCTTAATGCCAGCTCAAAAGCCTCAATTCATTATTTGATTTCTTAACAAGATACACTGAAAAAAAAAAAAAACGCACATGAGGTAAAAACTATTCTTAAATGAAAACTGAAAATATTTTACAGATTATTTTGTTCGTTACATTTATACAATGCACCATTCATTTCAGTCATTAAAATACCTCGCACCAAACATGGCAGCTTCCATCTAAACACTCCTCAAATATGAGAAAAACGAACAGCTTCCACTAGTATAAGGCGTGGAATTTATAAAGTCAATATAACAAAAAGGATTACAGACCCAAGACAGTTTTTTAAAAGATAATTTAGATACAATGAAACGAGTGCTCTGTTTAAGTTAGCTGACTAGCTGGACGAACCCCACCTCCCTTCACTGCAGCTTAACGGACTCAGCCGCCTTTAGCATTTTCTACAGTGGCCTTCTGATCCCACTGTGGAGGTATCAGGGAAAGCTAGAAGCGGCATTATCTCACTTTTCAGAAAACACTGTCAAAATACAAGTGATACTCTCTTAATGGTATGTAATAATTAAATAATTTTGGCAACATGTTATCTTCAAAGTTTTTAACATAAGGCACAGAGGAACATCTAACACCCAGAAGCAACTATGTTACATAATAAATAGTTAACTTTCAGTTATCATTTGCCCTTTATCTGAAGAAAAGGGGTGAGTAGTGCAGTAAAAAAAAAAACATGCCTGGATTCATAAAAATTGTTGGAATTTGGGAAACTTTCTGTGTGCAGAAAGAATACTAATTCAAAAAAGATAAAAAATATTTCATATAAAATACACACCCTATTGTGTTGCAGGTAGATAGAAAAAAAATAAAACAAAACGTGAGGCACTTATATTAACAGTGCAGAAGGAAAATATTGAGATTTTCTTTTGATAAAAGCACCAAACCATTTACTTTAACATCTGGGACAAAAAACAGAGGTTAAAAATATAGAAAATCGATTAGTCCTGTAACTCCGTATTTGGCATACTAACAAGAATCCAGAAGTTCAAAGCTTAAAGTACTTCACTGTTTTTCCCGACTGAAGTTACTGAGTAGAGAATCCTCCAAGAGTTCTCCACAGTAAGCACTGAGCACTCCGAGGTGCTGGAGCTCTGTCAATGCCCATGGCCTCTCCCTGTGCTCCCACGGAGCTTCTCATCTTCTAGGTAACATCTATACCTACATCTAAGGTATGGTTCTAAACTCCTTTCCTAAACACAAGGATTGAAGTCTGTTTTGGAGAAAGCATACTGATGCCCAATCCTCACAGTTCTGGTATCCTGTTTCTGATTTCATCCTGGCCTCGGCGCTACAGGAATCCACTAGGTGTGATGTCAGGAAGAGGCCGGGCTTCTGCCAGGTGATGGAGATGAGCAGGAGCAGTCTGAGCGTGGCCAACGCTGCTCAAGTCAGACGGATAGGTTTCATTTAAAACACCCTGATTCTGAAACTGAAAACAAACACAGCACAGCAGCTTGTTAAGATCTAAGGAACACCTTAAAAACACATCTTAGTCCCTTTGACCTCTAAGTCCTTCTACTTCACAGCCCTTTACTGATGCTCAGGGGTAAATCTTTCATCATTCAGCTCACACAGAGAAAGGCTTACATACTGATTTCTTTTAAAAAAGATCAGGTTTTCCCATTAATCCTACAAGATAATTTAAAGATGGTATAAAGAATACTATACTATCTCACTTCATCTGCTTTGGGGCCTGATGGTAAATTATGTGACACAGAGTGTCATAGGGTTATTCAGTCCTGCCCCCGCCAATCAAAAACCTGGAGGCAGTGAACTGATTCTATCCAGAATGTCTACACAGCATTTCAAACATAAGCACTTTTGCCCAGATCTGGGTTTCAAATGTTTCTTGCAAGTCCAGAAATGGTACACTACAGGTATGAGCTTAAACCAATTAATTTGTAACACAGGTTTAATAAATTGTTCTGCAATTTACCAAATAAAAAAGATGCTTGGTTGCTGTACTGGCTAGTTGCAACAGAGAGGAAATTTCTCAATTGAGAAAAGATCAAACTGTAGTTCCAGCAGGGGCTGAAGTTTAAAAATAAACAAACAAACAAACAAACAAACAAAACCCCACATTTTAAAAAAGACAGTAGATATTTCAAAGAGACTGAACTTTTAATGTGCTCACATTTGCAAAGACCATGGGACTTTCAGTGTGGTGTCTTGGGGATAAATGAGAAAGGAAAGGTTCTGACTGACAAATAATGTTTTGTGTATCAAGTTGACAAGGGGTCAGGTGTTCTGGCTAGTTTTATGTCATCTTGACTCAGCTAAAGTCACTGGAGGGGAGAGAGCCTCAACTGAGAAAAGGCCTCTATTAATCTGTAGGCAGACAAGCCTGTAGAGCATTTTCTTAATTAGTTATTGATATAGGCCCAGCCCATTATGTGGCTCTATAAGAAAGCAGGCTGAGCAAGCTATGGAAAGCAATCCAGTAGGAAGTACTTTTCCATGGCCTCTGCATGAGCTTCTGCCTCCAGGTTCTTGCCCTGTTTGAAGTCCTGCCCCTACTGCTTTTGATGAAGACCTATTACCTGGAACTGTGAGTGATTTAAACTCTTTTCCTCTCTGATTGCTTTTGGTCATGTTGTTTCATCACAGCCTAACTAAGACACCTGCCTTCTTACCAGTCTTGTTTCCAGAACTGCTAAAAAAATTAAAGAATGGTTATTTAAGAGTTGAAAGTCTATGGAACCTTCATATTGTGGTTGTGGTGTATAGTTGATAAGTTAAGATTAAAATAAAAATCATAAATTCATTCCTTTAGTTGCCTCAAATAACTCACTTATTTTGTTTGTAGTGCTGGAGGTCCAGTGAAGGGCCTTGCACATGCTAACCCGGCTCCACCACTGAGCTCGCCACTGAGCGAGCTATACTCTTGACCTTTTTGTAAGTTTGTTCTGTGTCTCACCATTTCCCAGAATGTCTTTGAACTCACTCTCCAGCCTCAACACCAGGTATGAGATGCGCCCTTCTGAGTTGCTGCTCAAGGCTGTCCTATACCTACAACTAATCCGTAGACTGTGCAGGTCTGTATGTGTATTTAGGAATACACGAACACACACACACACACACACACACACACACACACACTCACACACCAATGAAAGAAAAGAGGAAAAGAGGCCAGGGATTTGAAAGAGAGCAAGGAGGTGGGTGATAGATGGGAAGGGTTGTAGAAAAGAAAGGGAAAGAATGTAATTATATTTTCATTTCAAAAAATAATAAATGATTTAAAAGAATAAGATGTTATGTGTGTGGGTGTTTTGCCTGCATGTGTGTGTGTGTGTGTGTGTGTGTGTGCAACACATGTATGCAGTGCTCAAGGACGGCAGAAGAGACCACTAGATCCCTGGAACTGGAAATTAGGGACAGTTATGAGCTGTCATGTGGGTGCTGGCAATCAAATACAGGTCCTTTAGAAGTGCAAGTAAGTGAGCCATCTCTTCTGGCCCAAAATGTTGCTAGGTTTTTTTTTTTTTCATTGCCACACAATTACTCAGATGTGTAGGCTACAATGTGACATTTCAAATCATCTATATAATGTATAAGCAAATCAGACAGTTATCTTTTAATTTGAACACTCATCTATCATTTGCATTAAGAACATTTGGATTTCTAGTGATTTTGAATCCTACAATGAACTGTTGTAGAAGACCCAAAGTTCTTCCTGTTATCTGTCTGTTAGTACCCACTAGCCAGCCCCACTCTGTCGCCATTTCCAGTATTAGAGGCATCAGCCTTGGAAGTCTCCACACATGTATGTGATACGCAGTTTTGCTCTCTGTGTTCTATATTGTCCTCCAGATACACCACTTTGAGGCAAATACTAATATTCCATCCTTTTATGGATAAATTATACCAATGTATGGTTAATCTATTTTCTTTATAATTAATATTAAGTTGCACATGTATTAACAATCTAAAAAACAACAAGTACTGGGATTCAAGCCACACTTGTAAATGCCTATACTCAAACAGCAAATAGCATAATGAACTTCCTGTCAGTCAAGATATTCTTAGAAGCTAAACCAGTATGTCTTCAAATAAACTAATATTTGCTAACAGATATTTATTGGTGTAAGCATGATATCCTCCTGATGGGTAACAAAGAACAGTTATTAAATTATGTTAACCATCAACTTGTTTTTAAGAAAATTATTTAAAATAATTTATTATTCATACTATTTTAAGTAAATTATAATACAGTTAATTATGTGACCATAAACACATTAAAAGCAGTTCCAAAGTTGCTTGCTGTCTGAAAAGGTTCTCACAATATGTTTAACTGTAGTAGACACCATGGAGATACTTAGGCCCTACAAGGTTTATTCAGCTGTAGAAAGACCTTACCTTGCTTAGAAATGCCTGGGAGCCTGGGATTTCAGAGCTGTACTGCATCTGGTCTACAGGGGTGTGTTGAGGCCCTGGCTGGCACTGATACATAGACATGGCCCCAGCATAGTATGCTTGAGGACTGACCATGGCTGACTGTGAATTTATCCCATGTCTTTGGTTTTCAGGAACTTGTAAACAGCTGACAAAATCTAAATTAGAAGTAGTGGGATGCAGGGACGGTTCAAAATCCCTTCCAGTAAAGTCCAACTGTGTACCCTTGGAATGTTCTGGTAGAAGAGACTGATTGCAGGGAGCAAAGTTCTGTGTGTAAGGCATATTGTCCACCTCTGATTTGTAGGGAAATTCCTGAGCAGTCCCCTGATAGTTGGGAAAGAGATTATAGTGCTTTAGTTCCTGCTGGGGATAGCTGAAAGACACGGGAGGGGTAGGGTTCCAACTTGCAAACATGCCATTGACTTGCATGTGCTTTGTTTTCTGACCCAGCTCTTGCTGGGGCTGCTCCATCTGACAGAGCTGCTGCTGCTGCGGCTCCATGGCTTGAGTTGGGTGCTGCTGAAACTGTTGCTGTTGATCCAGCTGCAGACGCTCCTGCAGCATACAGCTTAGGTGCTGAGTCACAGGCTGTTGCTGGCAAGCTGAATTCAGCAACGTTGAATTGTTCAGAGAATCTTGCACGTAGGTCAGGATTTCATCCGTTATGTCGATGTCTTTGAAGTCAACCTCACCAGAGGAGTCAGTTCTGAAGAACTCCTCATTCTGCATGCTTCTGATATCTTCAAAATCAATCCCTAGGTTTCTCATGATGCTGTACAAGTCATTATTTTTACTATCTGGAAAGAGCTCTGAGGGGCCTCCAGAGAGTGCAGGGTTCATGTCCTGAGCATGCCCGATTTGCTCGTGCTTCAGCACAGCGTCACTTCCTGTGGCCGCAAAGCTGTCTTGCCAACTACTGCACTCGCTCACGCTCACGGAGTCCATGAGAAAACGGCTGTCTAATGGTGCAGGGCTCGAAGGAGGACATAGATAGATGGACTCATCCTGTTGGATCATGGCACTCATAAGAGAACTGGGGTGAAAAGAATCCTTACTTGAGGTTGACTGGGGAGCCCAGTCTTTCCTACTAGTGTTGCTTTTGGTGCGTATTGGTAAGGGATCCATTAAGGGAGAGAAAGGACTGGAGATCTCGTACAACACAGCCTCTCCGGTTGCAAACATGAATGGCAGCGTCATACTCCGCTTCTGTAAATGCTCTCGTCCTTCTTCATCCCTAACAGGGTAGGCAAGAAGGTCTGAATCCATTAGTTTTTATCATATACATGATTTAAGTAAGATATTTCTAAAAGCAGGTGGGGAAAAAGTAAAATGTACAAAAGCTCAGCTTGAGAGCAAGGAACATGGAGTTTATTTTGAACTAAATTATTACCATGCCCAGTGTTATGCAAATGGAGCTAAAACGACATAGGCAAAATATATAAATACTAAAAATGAAACATATCTAAATAAAATAACAACTAGGAGACATGAGTGCAATACAAAACAAATGGACAACAACAAATCAATAAACAAAATGTTTAAGCCTGGAAGAGATCAATGAAGATGTGTTAGCTGTACCAATCAGTGGTTTTATGAAGCATACATCCACGGACCCCTATGTGTCATAAACACTCACTATGGTTACGGGTTAATGACGCAGCTCTGCACAAATGTTAACTCTTCCTCCCAAGAGCTATGCCATCAAAATCCCAACAGATTTTTTTCTTGTTATTGTTGGGAATTTACTCTCTAATAAATGAGTTCTAAAATAAATTCAGAAACAAAAGAGTAGAAGAAGAGTCAAGATAATTATGAATGAGAACAAAATGTATATAAAAACAAACAAACAAACAAACAGACAGACAGACAAAAGACATGCATTTAGTATAAAGACAGCACAATTAGGGCTTACTATAAACAAGTTTTATAGTTTTCCTTTTTTTTCCTTGAGATGACATTGTCTTTCATCTCCCCAACTGGAGGATGAGTTGGAGATTTTTAAACTTTATCTACTTAGCTGCTCAATGAAGCTTGTCACTTTTTTCTTTTATTTTTTTTTCAACATTTTTCTCCTTTGCCCTGCTCTTTCTAGATAAAGTGTTTTAACTTTTCAATTTTTAGTTACAGGTTCCATTGCCATAAGATTGTTTTTTTAAATTGTCATGCAAGAAGACTTATGAAAATGTAAAATCGGCACTTGTTCTTTTTCTGATGCTTACGTTAGTGGTCTCTGAGTCGCGATGATGTAATCTGGTCTCCCGTTTCTGTAAATCAGGCGTGCATTGGACTGGACCCACCTCCACCGACTGTGTTTTGAAAGAAGCCGGAAAACTGTCATGCCGCTTTCTCCAGTCTTAATCACTAAAAGTAAACATTTACAACAAGGTCACCAAACCCTACATTAGTACAGCACATCCCTGTACCAAGCCCCTCTGCGGGCCTGAAGCAAGGCTCGCTTGCTGGCTATGGGAGCTTGCTGCTCTTGCAGAAGACTTGAGTTTGGTTCACATCAGCCACACTGGGTAGCTCATGACCTCCTGTAAACAAATCCCAGGGAACCTGGACTTCTCTCCTGGCATCCCAGTTCACCTGTACTTGTGCGTACATATTCCCATACAGACAAATGCCCATACACAATGAAAATGTAAAACACGTATCTTTTAAAAAGCCACCCTGACACATTTCCACATGAATTCCATTAACCATCAGTTATGAGAATATCTTGAAAACTTTTAAACATAGTAAACACAATGAAAGGCACAGAAATAGTTCCTCAGAGTCTGTGCTTTCCCATTTTAAATAAAGTTTAATATGTAAAAGGTTAAGAGAAATATTGAGAGCATGTCAGGTATAAGAAGAGCTTAGCTTGGGGGGAAAAGTAAAAATTTTCATGGTAAATGAGGAATATTTTTAGTATTTCCTGACTTTATATTAACATACACACATATATATATATGTGTGTGTGTGTGTGTGTGTGTGTGTGTGTGTGTATGTGTGTGCGCATATATATATATATATACATATGCATTAAAGATTCCCTGAACAAAGCTTCGCTGGCTAAACTAATTACTTTCATTATAATTATACCACAACCATTACTGCATAACAGCTATAGAGAAATTAGGAAGTAAAATGCAAAACTGGTTAACCAAGGTAACATGATACCAATGGGCTTAATCCCAGTAGTTTTATGAAGACATCATCACACATAACAACTGGAAATGTGTATCACAGTGCTGGGAGATGCCCCCGGGGCTAAAGGTGCTTGCCACCAAGCCTGACTATTTGAGGTTGATCCTGGGGAGCCACAAAGTGAAGGACAACTACCTCCTACCAGTTGGCCCCTGACCACCACAGGCACACACAGAGGAATCAATAGATTTTTAATATGCTCTAGTACGTGTGCCGTTTGTTAGTCAGGCAAGTCACAAGAATTCCAACTCACTGCGGACGTGGGATTCTGCACAGTGAAGCATGTCGGCAGCGTGGATGAACTGATATCCCGAGCCTCTCGTGCACAGCTCTACTTCAGTATAGCCCAGAATAAGCTGCCCTCTGTTCAGATAAAAGAGTCAGATCGTAAAATAATCAAGATACATTCATCGGTGGTATGTGATTTCCACACCATTCAAAATTTTCACATTAGTACATAAAAGACATCCTTTTAATTAATTTATTTTTTAATTTCCTTGCTTATGGCTATGAATTTTCCATTTTAGCCTGTTTTTTTTTTCCTTTGAATAAGGCCATTAACATTAAGATGGTAAAAAAAAAAAATGAATCTGGCATTGTTAATTATAAAAGTAAACTGAATTCAAAAGCTAAAAAACATGGATGGCTCACACTGTACTTTGGAGACAGGGCCTGTCAAGTTATTACACTGCATTCTCCCATATGAAAGGAGAAAAAATATTAAATTTTTATATAAATTCTTTTTAGTTAACTGATTAACTTTCGATAGTTATCTAACTCTAAAGATAAAAAAATAAGAAATATATTTACAAAAGGTAAAATAAACCAAGCATAGTAAGTAATACAAAATAGTAAGAACATTTGTCAAGTTGATGAAATTACCCTATAGTAGTAAGTAATATTAGAACCTCTACCATGTCTCACACAATTACAGACCTGCTGAAATAAAAGACACACTTGATGAAATCTGAGTGAAAAGGTTCCCTTACTTGGCATCACAGCCAATAGGTGTGAAGTCCAGCTTGTGTTTGGTCCTGAAGATGAAGTTTTTGGTTCGAATTTCCAGGATGGATGGTGGCTGAAGCGGAGTAGCTATTGCAAACAAAGCCAACTGCGGAGGAAGCAATGCTCCGTCCTTCCCTTTCTTGTTCTGTCCATGAAGATACTTTAACCTCCCTTGGAAATTCATTGCCTTAAAAAAAGTCATTAAAATTAACAGTGTGTAGCAGTTCCATTGTCAAAGGTTCCATCATGTTCCTGGGGGTGGGAGTCGGGTTATAGAAGGACATTTCCCAAGGCTCAGAACCACTAACTTATTTTCACTCCTCTCTCTACAGAAAGCCCATTAAAAATTTAAAGGTAGAGTGTGGAAGTGGGCACTACCAAGTGACTTACCCTGCCCCTGTGTCATGACAAGGGTGCCCTATCGTTTCTGTGCCTAGAATCACATGACCATTCCCACCTGCCACAGCCCTCTGCACACCAAGCATTCAATGCATAGCTTAAGAAAGAGTGGTAATAAAGTCAAACTACATACTAATTTTCAAACTGTAAGATCTATATAACATAGCTCACCATAATCTTTCTACTAAGAAAAAAATTACAGTTTTATTCAAGTAGTAAAATGAAACGTATAAGGCTGTGTAGAAGAAACCCTGCACACACAGAAATCTCACCTAATCCCATTAACCAGTCTTAGGCAGTGGAACTAGGAATGCCATCTCAGATTACAACTCTAACTCCATGTCAGCAAAAACAATTGTCAAAAATAATACACTAACAAAATGCACTGATTCGTGAGACTTAATGTAAGCTCTAACTCTCCTCGGCCTGTGGCTGGAATATCACAGTCACTCTCAGGACAGTGCTAAGTGGCTTCCTGGGTTACTTCTTAGAAGAAGCCTCCTATCAGATACTAAGTCTGGAACCACAAATATAAGCATTTTATTTGGCATTTATCCCAGACATGCATACACCTATGCTTTCCTGTGTGGAAAGTATACAACCCCCAGATGCTAGGCATCCTACTGAAGCGTAGCTAAGCTAATTCTCAGTCTTATAAATTCTTTCAAAGCACCCAGTATACAAGGTTCCATGTTATGTAAATTGCTACAAGTTCATTTTAAATGATAGGGTTTTCTGAGCTGCAAGAGACTTAGAAACCAAAATACTGGTGTGTGTGTGTGTGTGTGTGTGTGTGTGTGTGTGATATATGTATGGATGTTTGAACTTATGTGGTATATGTAGTGTGTGTATGTGAGTATGAGTTTATGTGGTATGTGTGTGTGCACATATGTGAGTTTATGTGGTATATGTAAGGTATGTGTGTATGTATGTGTATGTACATGTGTGTATGTGTGTTTATGTATGTGTATAAGCACTCAGCCTTCTCCAGACTCCTCTTATCATTCCCTCACTGTACTATAGGTTCACATCACCATGTCAGGCTTCTCTGGGTCAAAATCAGGTCCCCATTCAAAGAAAACACCTGCACCACCTGAGCCAATTTACTGGCACTAAAATGTTAGCTTTTAAGGGTTGTTTTCTTTTATTATACTAAGTCATCCAAAACCACAATATTTTCAAATTATGCACCTCACCAGAAAGCCAGATGAATTATCCAGCAGGCATCTCAGCCGGCATCTGAAGCACCTCTCCATGAAAGACGCGTTCTCTGGAGGAAGCTGGTCTGGGGTGTAATAGACAGCTGGCTGTGGGAAGACGTGGGCTTCTGTAGGAAGGAAACAACACAGTCTATTTTATATCTGCTGTGAGATCAAGGGTTTCAGCACTTAAAACTGACAGATTTGAAACTGGGGTCTGTATACTGAATTAAATGTACCACTTCAAAAATAATTGAAAAGCCCCAAACACATTAACAATTCTATACTGCAGAACTTGCTTTCTTTCTATTTTTTTTTTAATATTTGTAATTCTGAACTCTTGCTGTCAACAATGTCTTTATATCTAACACTGGTTATCTTTTCTCACTGTCTTCACAGGTTTCTTAAAACAATGCATGCATTGGGAAAAATGTTTTGATTCTTGCACATGGTAAAGTAAATTCTTCTGGGTAAATTCTTATTAAATTTTTTAGAAGAATTATATATTTAATTCTACAGTGTAAATTTTTATTAAATTTTTAATAAGAATAATTTACAGTCTTCAGTTTCAGGCCTCCTACATTTCATAATGGTGCCAGTGTTGGTTTTATAAAACAGAACTGCTTTGGGCTTGGGTCAGAGCTCAATTGGTAAAGTGCCATGCAAGCATGACATTGAGTTTGATCCCTAGAACCCATGTCAAGAAAAGCCAAGCATGGAGATGCATGCTTGGCATCCCTGGGCTGGCGAGGGACAGACTTGGATCCTCGGGCTCTGAGCAGCCTATACTTCTCGGTGATCTCCAGACCAGTGAAAAATCTTGTCTCAAAAAAAATAAGGTAGGTGTGCAAAGAATGACATCTGAGGTTGGTGACCTTTGGCCTCCACACATGTACCCACAGGTGGGCACAGACACATATTCACACTAACAACACAACCCTCTTTATGACATCCTTTATGGCTTGCCTCTGCTACAGTTTCCCTGGCTCAACATCCTCTGTGCTCTGGCTCTGATCTCCAGCTACGGACTCACACTGCCTGACTTCTTCCCTGTCTTCAGCATGGAGCTCTGTGCCTTACAACTTCTCAGCCTCCTTTCACAGAATATTCAGAAAGCGTGAGCATCATCTTTGGTAAACTTTCTTACCATCCACTCCTTGTGCAGAGTCTGTGCTCTGTGAGGGGTTTAGAGCCCAGTGAAGCTGGCGCTGGAACTCAGCTCGGTCTTCTGTATGGATTAGCTCGTATACGCTCTGATGTATGACATCAGACTAAAGGAAAGAGGCATGAGGAAATAAATGCAGTGATTTGAAGAACGATAAGGTTTCAGAAAGCAGTTTCAAAAGGTGTCTAGATCCGTGATGAACCGAACACAAATGACGGTTTGCAAAGACCGCTAACCATTCACATCTGCCATCACTTCCTGATGCGAATGCTCTGGCTCACATGGCAGCTTCCTGTTCCTCAAATGTACCATATTAAGATCTACTCAGAGTCTTTATTTATTTCACACCAACTGATAACATTCTGGTACAGTGGTTCTCAACCTGTGGGTTGCAGCCCTTTTGGGGGTCACATTATCAGATATCTTGTATATCAGATATTTATATAACAATTTACAACAGTATCAAAATTAGTTATGAAGGAGCAACAAAAAATCTTATGAGTGGGTCACTACAGCATGAAGAACTATATTAAAGGGTCATAGCATTAGGAAGGTTGTGAACCACTGGTCTAGACCCTATCTCATCCATGAATCCTTCTACCGGCAATACGTTGTTTTAAATAAAGAAAACTAAGATTTAGTTTTTGTGACACTGGCCACATACCATTGCTTTAATCGTCTTCTGCTACGTTAGTCTCCCTGGAAACTTAATGTACTATTAAATCGGTTCCATAGTTGCCAGAGTGATCTGGAATACAGATAAAACATCCACTGTGTCTCTAATGAAAGGTACCAGTGATTATTTACTGTATATATACTAAAAACTACGAACGCAGTAAACAGTCTGTGGCATGCAGACTTGTGAGATTAAAGAAATGCTAACTCACAGGCCACACTATGACCTGCTGCAATGGAATATCTGGAAATGGAGTCCAGATATTTTATCAGGTGTTACAGGTGATGCTTGTGATGTTACAATGTGAGAACCAGTCGCAGAAGAACAGCGTGCATTCAGGTGTACTGCTGCTGTGTCCCCAGATGGCATCAGACGTTCCCGTCCCTCAACTACACCAGTGGCTTCACAGTTCTCCCAATGTTCTGTTTTAGTGACTCTTGCATTGCTGACCACCACCCACACCATCCATTCAAGACTCCTCCCACAGCAAACACTATGTCTTTCAGGGCTTTCCTGTCTATGCTCACAGCACGTCTATTTTCCCTGCGCTCCTTTATCAACAGTCTGTGCACTCCGTGTGCTTTAAGCTCAGTATTGTAACACTTCTTTCAAGGATATGCTCAGAATCTAAATGCAACAGAACTAAAAGTATTAACGACGGTATTTTACATGTACCTCCTCATAGCATCTCCTTAGTTTTGTAACTGTTTTATGTCCTTTGAAGCCCATGCTATCTAATGGCAAATGTTCTGTCTGCTTCAAACCCTGACCGGCCTCAAAGTTCCTCTCCCTGCCCTGTTCTGCCAGGCTAACGATTGAACCCGGCACAGCAGGCACTATATATTACACAGAGCTACACTTGTAGGCACCTAAAAGTTCCTTACGAGATTACTGATAAATTCAAAAGAAAAACAATAACCATGAAGCAAAATATCAGTGCTGTATATCATCAAATTTGAAAAAAAAATAATAATCAGCAGCCTAAAATATATTTTTCAATTCTTACAGCACCCGTTTTAATCAAGACTTTCCATTTACAAATGACCAACTTTGATCTTACATTATAAAAACAGATAAAGCAGTAGAAAGTTCATTTTCTAATGGTAATCATTTTAAATAACGGAAAGGAAGTACATACTTGCTGAAAGCCCAGGTAATCTTGGATAGTGGAAGAAGCATAGAAGACCAAGGCATCTGCTGTGACAACCAGAACAAAGCCATTCAGCGCCTGCAAACAGGAAGGAGTCTGTTGTTAGAGGTGGAGCATAAACCTGTCACTCAGAAATTCTGACAGGTAAAAGGCTGTTTATCTCTCAAAACCTGCTCTTCCAAATGACTAAAATTCTTACACGCTCCCCAAACACAGGTACACTGGCTGAGAAAAAACTTACAACAACAACAACAATAATAACAACAACAACAACAACAACAACAAAAAGTCCAAACAGGTACATGAATAGAGTAGCAGGCCTTCTATCTTCCTTATATTCCAGATTTCTTTAAAATATACTGCATCTATTTTCTGATATAAAATAAAATACACTATACAGAAAACATTCAAGATGGTTACATGCCTTCCTTCAGGGAGAACAGTAGGAAAAACACTTGGACCTTTAAGTGGAGAAAGCTAGTCAGAAGACAGAACTGCTTCCATCCAAAGTATCTCCTGCACTGATTGAATTTGAAATTAAGATGCTTTCAAAGAATTATAAAGATATTTAAACATTTATTGCAAAGTTCGATGCATATAAAATATAACATTCAAATAATTTAAATATAATTCTCAGATATAAAACACATACATGTATTGACATTTCATCTCATTATGAATATTTTCAAGTTGGAATGCATTGTCTTACACCCTCTCCTTATTTCTTTTAGTCCAGGCTGCACTGTGCCCCTTCTCCCTCAGGCCTGTATCATCGTTATGATTATTTTGTGTTCTTTCCTTCTTTTAGTTAAGGAGTCCTTCTTTTTTATTTTGCTCATGGTTTTTCAAGGTCAGTGAGAATGAAAGGTTTATCTTCCTCTTGGATTACAAAGGTGCTCACGGCAACCGTCCATTGCTAGAAACTTTAAATCAAAAGGCTCTCACTAGTCCCCACTCAAAGTTTCCAAAGTCTCCCCTGAGACACAAGACAATCTCTTAATTATAACCCCTATAAAACCAAAAGGCAAGTTACACACTTCCAACATACAATGGCATAAAATATACATGATCATTTCAAAAGGGAGGAATGGAACACAGGGAAGAAATACTGGACCCAAGCAAGCCTGGAACCTAGCAGCGCGAACACCAGATCCTCTAGGTCCATTGCAGGATGACAGTGGAGTGTAGTAGCTGAGTGGACACTGTCTTCTTAGTCTTGGGCATTTGATTACATGGTTTCAATTTGGTGGAACTGTTTGGGGTGGGGCCTTGCTGGAGGAAATCAGTGACTAGGGGATTATATAGTCACTCTGAGATTATATAGTCTCACTCTATTTCCAGTTCATTCTCTCTGTAACCCCACCCCTCCCTCCCCCCCCCTCTCCCTCCCCCCCCTCCCCCCCCCCCTGTGTGTGTGTGTGTGTGTTAGTGTGTGTGTATGCGCGTGCGCACGCTCTTTGTGCTCCCATGTGAAGATGTGAGCTCTCAGCTTGCTGCCCCTGCTGTTGTGTCTGCTGCTTACTGCCATTCTTCCCTACCATGTTGGACTCTAACCCTCTGGATACTGTAAGCCCAAGTGCATGCTTCCTTCTGCAAGTCATGCTTAGTCATGGTGTCTTATTACAGCAATAGGAAGGACCTGATACAACTCCATTCCAGCAACAAAGTTAGCAAACAGACACCAAGCTGTGCGCTCACTCCACTGGCTAGAACTGCAGGCAATCAGAGAACTTCGCTGGCACTATCATGCACATTCACCCCTTCCATTTAAGTTCGACAAAATCATTAAGTATCTGCTGATGCTATCAGAGCCAAGCGTGGTATCCACTCTAAGAAGATACAGTTCAAAATTTTAAGACCCTCTCCACCATCAAACCTATTAGAAACTCCCTCATGCTAAAGCACAAAATGAGGGCTTATGGTTGCTGGGGGGAAAAAAAATCTATAACATGTAAGTCACACATTGTTGCTCAAATAAAATATAAGTTATAATATTACACATTAAAAATGTTTTGTACATTGAGTAAGTGCTTTAACTCTCTACGTGAACAACATTCTTGAAATCGTACACAGATTCATCAAGAGCAGCAACAGGGAGGATGACTAGACCTGATAAAGCCAGTTCCCATAATGCCAGGGTCTCATAATCCCGTCTGCCAGGAACTGGAGAAGACCAGTGCTGCAGTTGCTGTGAACTGGGCACAGAGAGTCTTCAGCGACTTGGAGAAATGAGGCTAGATGAATCCCCTGCTTCTGTGTGCTCCTGTCCTACTCGAGGGCACTGCATTATGAGAGTTACCTGTAACAAGAACTCTCCTTCTTGCAAGTCCTGCCAGTCTCTGACTTGTCCTCTACACTGGTCCTGGCCTCCGTTTCTGTCAGCAGGGGTGGATTTTAATGCAACTATAGGAGAAAGAAAAAGGAAGAAGCAATTACACCAATAGTACACAGTCAAACAAGCAATAGTCAAAGACGATAATAAAAACCGTCAAATGGATGATGGGAAACACCATGTGTGAAGCCTGCTTGGCGAGAGGCTACGCAACCAAACACAGTGGTTATGGTTCCCATTTACTTCAGTGTTTTATCATGAGCTAACAAGAGTCACTTGTTAGCACGTGGCTAACCTATTTGACCCGGTGAGATAAAAATCTTAGTTCTGCCATTTATTAGACATATCAGCTCCTTGAGCCTGTTTACAAATATGTGAAAGGGCAATCACAACAAACACAAACAAAACAAGACCATCCTGCAAAGCTATTGTGAACAGTAATGAAAATGTCCACACAGTTCCTGACACAGCAGATCGACAGGTCAGTAAACAGCTGCTCTAATTAGAGTGTTTACAAGAGTTCAAGGATTGCCTTATTAGAAAGAGTAATCTCCCAGAGGCTTTGCATTCTTGTCTTCCCTGATCCCTTGCTACCCTGTGATACTTAATTAGTAACTCTACAGTCCTTGAGAACTATTTTATTAGATTTTTTATTCCCCTGGTTCAGGGAAAGCTTTTTTGGCAAGCCAGGGGTCACGTGAGCCATTCTCATGTTTGCATTTTCTGGTAAACCATCAGTGTATGTGTCACACTGGGACCTTGGGCCAAGCTCTCACCTACCTTTGCAGAGGCTGAAAGATTTCTTGCTGAGAAAAGAGGCCAGGGTTTGGCCTCTGTGTGTAAAATTTTCAAAAGGCCAGAGAACAGACTTCCTCAGGCCAAAAAATAGTGTGAGGTAAACTGGTCTCCTGTTAATCAAGACTAAAAGGAAATACTTAAATGTTTCTCACTGACATGCAGAACAGAGAATGGCCTTTTCTTCCTTTCTGTACATTATCAGCTGTCGTTGCTGCTTGCTTTGATGGGAAGCCTTGCTGTTAAAGCATTGACTGCTCATAACGCCCAAGGTAAATAAGAACTCTGCTACTACGTCAACAAGCAAAGAAGTTGGAAGCTTTACTAAGTAAGACCTGCTGCTGAAAAGACAGGAACAAAGCCAAACTCAAACATGTACATTCTTAAAAGGGTCAGTACCGGTCTAAAACTGGACCAATACGGTGTCAGACAGAAAGACCTTAATTGTCAGCTGGAATCTCTTCACATTAATTTTTGAATGAGAGATTTTCATGTCGGTACCAATAAGAGAAAGCAACAGCTCGACATCTAGATATATTGTTTATTACCAGACTGTTCTTTATCACCAGACGGTTAATAAGAAACCAAAGGTATTTGTCTCACGTTTGTTACTGGGCTCGTATTGAGATTAGTAACCAATGCGAATTGGACTTAGCCAGTCTTTCTGGAGGATTTACACGCTATAGAAAGAAAGAACCGGAAAGGAATGTCAAAAAGGAGTCCAGAATCAGAACAGGTTTACAAAGCGGTACAGAAAGCGTGGAGATGGTAAACATGAGAAATAAGAAATAAGAAATAACTTTTAAATGTCGGAAGCACAATATTTGATATGAATGATAATTAGGCTTCTGGGAATTGTCACTGGATGGGTTCTATTCCAAGCAGACCAGACAATATTTCTGTTGTTTAGTCCATAGGAAAGGACTAAAGTAAATACTGCACAAACATGAGTCCAGAAATAGTATGTGCTCTCCCTTCCCAGGGTCCCCCCACAAAACATGTTTGTTCTGTCTTAGAGAGCTTACATTATGCCCCCTTTTCAAGCCAGAGCAAATCATTTTAACCTTTTGTAATGTTTTTCCCTGAAGTTTTAGTATCTTAACTTCTTAAAATGCAAGGCTCTGTATTAATACTCTTTCTTCTCATGTAGGTTGCTTAACTTGTTAAGAAATCGATGGAATAGGGCAACTGCTTCCTATCTTTAGAATTACTCTATTTGCTCAGTAATAATGTATTGTCTTGGAGCAACAATCTAAGTCCATTTAATATCCAAAACAACCTTATGTCACTGGTATTGTTTGTTTGATATAATATGAACTAAGGCACAGGAGATGAAGAAACTCCCTCAGATTTGCCAGACTTTAAGAGGTAAAGCCTGGATGTAAATCCAAGCAGCCTGGAGCCTGCTCCCAGTGTGCAGTGATGTGCTCCCAGCAGGCAGGGATGACCCACTCATCCCACAGTTCTCACACTGAGCTAATCATTTTTTACCTCTAGTTTTCTTGCTTTTACATAAGAGGGATGCTGTCACTTGAGATGACTCCGATGAGCATTAAATAACATGCAGCTTACACATGAGCAGCAAAGGGCAGACAGGATAAATTCTTCTCCATTACACACCATGTAAGCACTACAAAAAAAATCCTTATAAACTCTGCTGGATTCTACCCATTCCATCATCTTTAAATGGAGAGCAGTGATGAACATCCAACAGAAATACTGTGGTGACCATACGGTGCCTAAAATATTTCAAACATTGAGAAGCACTACACACATCATGTATATAATCCAATCTCTATGATACTTGAAATTTAACAGCCCTGGAACAAGTGACAGTTTGTAGAAATAAAATGTAAGATCTGAAAATGTCATTGATTCTGCTACCTGAGAAGCATCTGTTAAATTTTAATAGACATCCGAGCAGTAGGCTCTATACCCCCTTCTGAAGGGACAGGAATGTAAAAGCACAAGATAAGGATAGTAAAACGCCATAGTGTTCAGTATGTCTTCCTTTGGAGGTATCTGAAGCAATCCACAGTAGAAAGAACTGATTGTACTCGAGTGTAAAGGCATGCCACTATCAAGGAGCCACACCCCAGCACCCAGGGCTCTAGTCTGAACTTGACTGACACTCACTCAATTTACATTTTCTTATGTGGACCTTCCTCTCTTGTGTATTATTTTGAATTGTCCAAGAAATAAAATTCATGAGGACAAAATACAGGATTCTGGTAAACTACATCTTGTTCTTTGTTCTTCCAAGTTTACTTTCAAGTTGAAATGTGGCATGGTACAGTCTGAGAAGAAAGACTGTTGCTTTACTTATTCTTAATCATTGCTAGTAATTTAATGTATTTTACAACATTTATCATTTCCTTTATTATTATGACTAAAAAAGTTAAATTCTGTTCCAACACTGTTGTAGCATAAGAGAGAATGATTTAGAAAGTCCAACTAACCATACACACACACACACACACACACACACACACACACACACACACACACACACTCATCTAATAGAATGGTTTAAGAAACACAGATTTTATTAATTTAACAAAAATACCTCAAAATACCTCATTCATTAGTTTATATGAATGAATAAATTTCTAAATAATACATCATATGTACCTAAAAGGAGTTTTCTTTGTAAATTGAGATAAAAGATATATTTTACTTTAATATACTGTAAGGTTCTCTTCTGTATATGAAATGCATGGATGTCTGTGTACCACACGCATGGTTAGTTCTCTCAGAGGCCAGAAGAGGGCATCAGATCCCCTGGGACACTTGTGAGCCATCATATGGGTACTGGGAATCAAACCTGGGTCCTCTGGAAAGCAGTAAGTGCTATTAGTTACTGAGTCATGTCTGCAGCCCCTGAAGTGTGTTTCTTGGAGGCAAGGGGAGGAATTGTATTGTGGTTATGACTATTGGAAGGTTATTGATTTTTAGCAGATCATTTTTAAAGTGCAAAGTCCTTAAAAGTTTGTTTTATTCCAAATTTCAAGTGAAGACTTCCTTCCAAAGACCTCACTACCACACTCCAGGTTACACATTCGGTTAAATGCAATACTTCTATGCAGTCCCTCTGGGCATCAATGCAACAAGCGCAGAGATATCTGCGTGTTTGTAGCTTTCAGGGGGGCTGTTAGCCTGCCTGGGGCATGCTGTCACCTTTACCTAAAAGAGTGAAGTTCAAGCATAACTTGAAATGCAGAATGTGACTAATAAATTGTGCCAGTTACTATAAAACTTCCACAGACATTAGAATCATCCAGAGGGCATGTTAATCCACTCCTGTCAACTGCTGACTCAGCGGCTCTAAGGTGACACACACTAATAATCAAAACAGGCAAGCCTGGTTACTGTTCACACTGAGGGGGTAAAGGCAGTGTGGCACAGGAAGGTTAAAGGTCCTCTCAAAGACAGAGACTGGCCCACCAGGCAGTGGCCCTCACCTGAGTGACATACGTCTCACCTGCCTGCTCAACCCCATCGTGAGGCACATGTCCTCTACTGTGTGCTGTCTCTACAACACGGAAAGAAAACATTAAGAACCCAGGAATTGATGGAATATTTTAGCACATGACAAAATGTACCCCATACCATGTAAGAAAACGTGAAGCAAGAAAACCAATTCACAGTGGACAATTTCGGGTTCATTATATATACAATTTCCTCACTTGGCTCCCTCTACTCTCCCTGGAATGGTGATGTATAATCAGTGCCATTGTATATTGGAAGTCTGTAATCTCCTTTTTGGTTTTGACTAAAGGCAAGAAGGTTACAGTTTAAAAAGTGGCTTGAGTCCAGAGAAGAGACTTTGGACTTTTAAACGGTTTTGAGATTGTGAAAAAGTACTGGGACTTTTGAAGTTGGACCGAATGCACTTTGTATTATGTTATGGCTACAAGCCTATGAGGGGCCAGGGAGTGGAATGATATGGTCTGAATGAGAATGGTCCCCATAGGCACATATATTTGAATGCTTGGTCCTGTTAGTGGAGCTGTTTGAGAAAGATTAGGAGGTGTGGCCTTGTTGCAGTAGGTGTGTCACTGGAGCTGGGCCTGGGGACTTCAAAAACCCACACCAGACCCAGACTTGCTCTCCCTCTTGACCACAACTTATGGATCAGATGTGAGCTCTCTGCCTTCTTCCGTCTTCTCCACCATATCAATCATGGACTCACCCTCTGAAACTAAGAAATCCCCCAGTTAAATGCTTTTCAGTTAAAACATTTTGTTTTATACGTTGGCCTTGGATATGGTGTTTCATCACATAGATAGTAACCCTAACTAAGACGACGTCCAAATGCAGAGCAATTTGAAAAAAAACCAAACCATCCTGAAATTTTCAATAGGTAGTAAAAAAAAAAAAAAAAAAAAACAAAAAACTACATTCAAAATATAAATGTCAAAACTCCACTTCTTAAGAATAAATTGTTAGGTGAACATGCCTTTAACCCCAGCAGTCAAAAGGCATAGGCAGACAGATCTCTCAGTTCAAGTCTAGTCTGGTGTACAAAGTGATTTCTAAGACAATAGGGCTACAAAGAGAAACCATGTCTTGAAAAAACTACCTACCTACCTACCTACCTACCTAACTAACTAACTAACTAACTAAAATCATGTGGCTTATCTTTTTATCCCATGTGAGGTAGTATCTCCTGTTAGACCATTGTGCAACAGACATGATACAGGAGAAACTGCCTTTCTGTTAACATAAACCAATTCCAAGACCTGGATGCAGTCACCAAAATCCATGGATCCAAAAATAAAATCCTACTGATCGGTCATTGAACTTCTTGAATACTTTCTGCATCAGACATAATAGATAATAGTTTCAAACAGACTGCTTCAAGCTTCACACTACCTAAAACACAACTTAGCTGTACTAAAGTACTTAAAAGTTAAAATTAAAAGTTATTAACTTAAAATTAAAGTAAGTTATTAACGTAAAAGTTCAATGTCTCAATTGACTAGAAAAGTATAAATATTAATGTTGTACCTAACATTCAACTTCTGCTTTTCAGACAAGTTCAGTCACGGCTCCGAGTTTAAGAAGATCAATCCATGCTGTATTATTTGAACTTGCAATAAATAGATGTATTTTCTTGGAAAAATATCTATTGTTATAGTAAAACTTGAGTTTCCTTTCTAGCAAGATTGTATGATTACTCGTTTATATTGTTCTTTCCGCAGGAATTTACACACCCCCTGTTTGCATCCTGTTATTCATTTTGAGCTTCCCTTCGCTTCACTACACTGTTTCCCTAACAGAGGGACGGTAAGACTAACTGTGGATAGGCACCTCGGGACTGTCGGGAGCTCCACCACATCACCTGGGTTGCACAGCATGGTTCTGTTCATAAAGGTACTATGCATGACTTTTTTTTTCTAGGTACTCTGACACACTGCAGGGACCACAGATGTTCCAGGGAAGACACATGGTCATTTTGGTTTCAACTGATTTCTATTCCCCAAAGGGTTCTTTCTGTCAAACCCTATGTCCAGCTTAAGGTACTGTTCAAAGTGTATACACACCTTTAAACTACACACACACACACACACATACACACACACACACACACTCACGCACACACACACTCACACACACACGCTCACACTCACACACACGCTCACACTCACACACACACTCACGCGCACACACACACTCACACACACACACTCACACACACACACACACACACTCACACTCACACACACACTCAGGCACACACACACGCACACACACACACACACACTCACACACACACACACACACTTATAACCTTCCTTAACATTTTTGTATATTTGGATTTTTCCTTCCATGAGCAAAGAAAACAACTTTTAAAAACTAGCACAGGGCATGATGGAGACCAAACTAAAACAGTGCCACATATTCGTAACACATTTGCTCAAATACTGATTCCTTGGTTTGGCAGAGAGAGAGAGGCCTGCTCTAGAAGGCATATCTCAACAAAATTTCCAGCTATGTCTTATGCACAGTGAAGCATAAATCCAGCAAAATAGTCTCAAACTAAGCATGATGTAATTGATGAAGAATAATAGAAATAGGTAATAAACCTGAACAAAAATCCAACTTATTAATGAAGGGATGAGAAATACTTTTAACATGCCTGGCACACTTAGCACTGCTAATGAGGCTGACTTGGGGATAACAAGACACATGTCTGCTCATGCATGTGTGCAAACACACATATATGTGTGTGTTTTAAAGGCAGCAATTACATAGTGCTTGCATGACAAAGTAGTTACTGTACGCAAGCATCCTCAGTGCCACCGTCCTGCTTGGAAATAGGGGACAGTGTATGTATTTTCCTCACAAATCAGAAACTCTATTGTTTATACACACAAACACATCAACATTCTTCATCAGAAAGGCACAAGAAATTGAAATGTATGGTTATTCAAGTCAATAAACTCTCCCGGAGTTGAGCCTGAGCACCCCCCCCCCCCCCGCCCCGGCCTTGTACATGAAATTCTCTAAGGGCAGACGTTCCTCCTGTGTCAGGGAAGAGTGAAGTGGATTTGTTGCAGCAGAGAGCACAGCCTGAGCAAACACTGAGGTTCAGGTTGCGAAGCTGGCACAAGCTCAAGGCTAGAGTCCACAGCAGTACCTCACAGGTAGCCACGACAGTGAAAGGTCCTACAGGGTCAGGCTCTTTAACAAGCCCCCATTAGTGCTGAAGCTGCTTGTGTGGAGGATATGGGTGGTGGTGGTAGAGCAGGCCTTTCATCCCAGCACTCAGCATGTCCTCAGGACTTTGCAGAGATGGGAGGGACAGAGATGGAGTTAGAAACAATAAAAGGAATCAAGAAACATCTGCTCAGCAACAGCTCTCCCAGGAGGGGTGCTCAGAGATAGCTCTCCCAGGAGGAGGCTCTAGCAGGACAGCCAGGCACAGCACTGGTGCTGCACAGTGGTGCAGAGTGAAGAAGGGCTCAGGACGATGGAACTGAAAGGAAAGACTGTTTCTAAACAGATTGTTAAGTGTCTTCTATGAAATAATGCACGATCTCACTGCTGCAAGACTCTATACACTACAGGCCACGTGGACTCATGACTGTGGGAGTCAATGTATACTATAGGCCACGTGGAATCACTATTGTATGAGTAGGTGTACACTGTAGGTCACGTGGAATCACTATTGTCAGACTCTGCACACTACAGGCCACAGAGAATCACTACTGTCGAACTCAGTGTCCACGCTAAACCACACGGAATCACTACAGTAAGAGTCAGTGTACACTACAGACCAAGTGAAACCACTGCTGTGAGATTTGATGCACACTGCAGACCACATGAAATCACTGTTCTAGGAGTCTGTGTGCACCAACAGAATACTACTGTTAAAATTACATGCACTAAGAAAACACACCACCACGCCAGCAAAAGTTGCTCAAATCAAAAACATCTAATCACATAAACACAAATCTGAAGGGAAATGATTTTCTTTGCAGTCGTCTAAGGCACATTACAGATACGAGTAGGTGCTGCCCGGTGAGCCGAATGGTCCTTGTTGGCACCATCTGAGTTTGCAGAAGGGGAAACGTCTGCATCTCGCCATGATGCTGAGGGATGTATAAGCACACAGTTTGAGATCTTGCTATTAATCCATTCACTAAAATTTGTGAAAAAATATGATCCTTTAAAAAGTATATTCCTTAATAAATCAACCTGTGATTATAAAAACAAAAAATAAGGTCCTTGGGAAATGGCTTAGCAAGAAAGATTCCTTGTTATTTAAGCATGATGTCTTGAGTTCAAATCCCCAGAATCCATGAAAAAGATCATTAAAGAATTATTTTGCATGACAAAATATGTTAGAACATTAATTTGAAATAGGAACTCCATTTTAAAAATTCTGTGGTGATAAAATGCTAGATGACTAATATGTAAAAAACCAGCAGTCAGCCACACAGTCCCTCATCCCACAGCCCCCCACCCCACAGCTTCCTACCCCACAGTCTCCCACTCCACAGCCCCCTACCCCACAGCCCCCACCCCACAGCCCCCTCACCCCACAGACCCCCACCCCACAGCCCCCCTCACAGCTGAGTCCATGGCTAAAGTACAGGGTGCTCCCCGGCACAGTCAAAGTCAAATCGTTTGCCAATGGCACTGTGAAAAATGAAACCTGACACTGTTGTTTCCATATTTAAGTGTTCTTTCAGACCATAAATCATTTTAACTACATTTTCTTGATGCTACCATACTTTAATATAAAGCTGTAGAAGTCCATATAACTTTGAAAGGTTAAATGAAATTATATACAGAAAATATAGGAACAATATAATACTGTCTCCTGTGTGTTGGGGGGAGAGGAAGGAGAGAGTGTGTGTTAATTTGTGTGTGTGTGTGTGTGTGTGTGTGTGTGTATGTGTGTGTGTGTGTGAGAGAGAGAGAGAGTCAAAGAAAGAGCGAGTGTATATGTGTGTGAGTCACAGAGAAAGAGTGTGTGTGTATATGTGTATGTGTGAAAGAGACAGAGAAGAGAGAGAGAGAGACAGAGAGAGACAGAGAGACAGAGAAGGAAAGGGAGAGGGAGAAAGAGAGTGTATATTATGTCAAAGAAAATGTGTTTGTGTGTGTGATATGTGTGTGAGAGAAAGAGACAGACAGAGGAACTGTGTGTATGTATGTGAGAGAGACAGAGAAGGAAAGGGAGAGGGAGGAGAGGGTATATGTATGTCAAAGAAAGTGTGTGTGTGTGTCGGGGGGGGGGGGGCGGATAGTGCAAGCACACATGCCTGCATGCCCACATGCAGAGGCCACAGGAAGACTTTTTCCCCTATCACTCCTCCCTTATTCCCACTGAACCTGCAAATGAGCTGACAGCCAGAAGGCCCAGAGTCCTGTCTCTGTTCCCCACAGTGCTAAGATTAAAGGCATGCAAGGCAATGCATTAAGTAGGTATTGAGATTTGAACTCAGCTAGTCATGTTTACACACCAAATCCTCTCTTGTGCACTAAGCCAGCTACAGCCTCAATCACAGTCTTAAAGTACTTTATTATTTCTTTTTTTTTTTTAAATGATACCTGAGTATAACTTCTAAATACCTGACTTTCAAAAGAATGATACCATGTATCATCTAAATGTCTGAGGAATGAGACAGGAGAGCTAATAACTGTTACACATTTTGCTTTGTCATTTCATTATTCTCTAACGCAATAAGTACATTTGTGCTCATGGATACGTTTTATAGTAACCAACATTAAAATGACCATATTTGACATTATTATTCTCTGAGTTATTGCTGTAAAAGTCAACCGAGCTGACATACCATCAAAGAAGCTCTTGGCCCTCAGGTAGCTAACACTGAGCCTAAGAACAGAGAGTTTGTCCAGCTTATTAATAACATCCTGTGGGAAGGGCAGCAGGCTGGCCAGGCGGTCTAACTCTGTGTTCAGCCGGTCTCTGTGTCGCTTAGAAGGGTTTGACTTAATTCCTTCAGCGGGGACGGGCTTTACTCTGAAAAACAAACAAGAAGAAAAACCTTTAGAAAACACAGAGCAAAAGTGTCTATCACATTAAAACATCTTCTCAGGGACCTCCCCACCCACGAAACACGAAGTATTTCTCAATAAACCCCTCTACGACACTGCCACCCAAATTTTCTTTTCTCACTAGCACAATTAGGAAATCAGAGTCAGATAATACCAAGCACCGCCAAAAATACAAAGAAACCCACAGCATTCATGCAAAAATATACTAAAGCCACTGAGTTACACAAATAAAACCGAAGTATTTTCATACTGATAGAACCATTAAGTAAAAAATTTATCTTAAGGCAATTTTTACCTAGAAAAACTACTAGTGAGCATGCATTTGGCTTTAGAAGGCGTAATGTTTAGTGACTTACCTAGTTAATCATTTACATATTGGTAAGCACAGATTCTCCAATTTCTACTTCCTTAATTCTCCTTAAAGACTTTAGTTAGTCTTCTCACGCAGACTAAGGAAGATTAACTATGCTGTTATCACAGTGACTTTTATGACCTCAATACAGAACCAGTGATAATCTCTTTTTGATTGGATTTCAGGCCTGCTCTATGAGACGGAGCCTGTGCCTGACACCATGAGTGAGCCCAAGTACCTGTGGCAGACAGGATCCTAGGGGAAAACCTATTACTATTATGCTCTTCAATGGACACAGCAATAAAATGAGTCCTAATGACTTATTGCTACACCCATAGATAAGTGCATTGCTCAACTCTCGACACAGAAGCTTCTTTTTGTAGCAGACAGCCAGGAACAGACACTCCCACAACTGGCAAACATGTAGCAAAAACATTGAGACTAAAACGTGTGCTCAACCCTAATTGGGATGTTTATAACACACCTTTCCCCCTTCAGGGATCTATGTAAAAGAAGGAACAGACACCTCCCAAGAGCCAGAGGCATTGGATGACTTCAGACATAACAGGGCAGAGGACACATCAACCCACAGACACTGTGACAACACGTACAAGTCCTATGAAAGGTCGAGTCAGACAAAGCCCTAGCAGGGAGGAGAGGAGGTCAACGTGAAATCCTACCTCTAGCTGAGAAGCTATTGTTACTTGATTGCTGCTGGGAGAAAGAAAATCAAGTTTTCTACAATGGAAATACACACACCCAGGAGTCTTGGCCAAAACAGCTAGATGAGCCAAATACTAGGTGAAGCCAAGGCAACCCTGAAGAAAACTGGGAGGATTGTAAAAGCTGGAGGGGTCAAAGACACCATGAGAACACTGACCACAGAATCAATTAAGGACTCACATGGCCTCTCAGAAGCTTAAGCAACAACCAAGGACCCTATACGGGTCTAAGCTAGAACCTTTGCATATACTTTATGGCTGGGAAGCTTGCTGTTCTTGTGGGGCTCCTAACAGTGGGAGTGAGGGGGTGGGTATCTCTGACTCTTGTCCCCACTTGGGATCCTTTTCCTCCTACTGGGTTGCCTTGTTCAGCCTTGATATGAATGAAGATTTGTGCCTAGTCTTATAGCAATTTCTTACATCATGTTGGGTTGACATCATTGGGAGGTATACTCTTTTTTTTTTTTCTTGGTAGGAAAATGGAGGAGTGAGTCTAGGGAAGAGGGGTGTGGGGAAAGGAAGGAGGTAGTGGAGGGTGAGCAAACTGTAGTTGGTATGTAAAGAACAAATATTAAAATTGAGTATGCACACTCACGTGCGCGCGCACACACACATACATAGAGGGGGGATGAGGTGTGCTTGGGTGGGTAGAGGTCGGGAGGATCTGGAGGGAGTTGGGGAAGGAATGAGTATGATCAAAATACACTGTATGTATCAAATTCTCAAAGAATAAAAACATTCTGAAGAAGACTCCTGACTCTGGCCTCCACATGCATTTGCATACATGTACAATACATGTGCATCTTAACACACACACACACACACATACACACACACACATACACACACACACATACACA